>OX422215.1:469142992-469742992 GCA_949130495.1 Sambucus nigra | reverse complement strand
ACTGCTACCCCCAGTCCTACCCTGTTGGATGGACTCTCCTGAGTGCTTGCTTCCCTTAAAATGTAAGTGGTGGTACTAACACTGTAGTAGAGAAACATTCAACACATCCGTATATGTCTTTAAAGTGGTATTACCCAATAAATGTTGTTGAATCCTCCAGGTAAGACCATCTACAAACAACTGTATCTTCTTCTCTTCCGTACTCACCTCCTCGGGAACAAATTTCGCCACCCTAGTGACACCCCGCCCAATTAAATGCCGGTTGGCTAGTACTTTATTAAATTTAAAACAGAGTATCTGGTTGGTCTATTCTTAGCATCACTGTCGAAAAACAACTATCTTATTAACCACCAAAAAATTAATTAAGCTGGTTCCAAAACATTTTCCCATTTGTAAAAATTATTTCATTTAAAATAATTAAACACATCCAACAGTTTTCACGAACAAATGAATAATGAATAAAACACTATCTGACTGAAAGTAAAGAAATTGGAATAATCGTTCGAGTTACAAAAAACTCCAAACCATCAAAATATAATAATACTAAATCCGACCGAATACTAAATATGTAAATGAAATATGTACAATGTCTCTCTGACATACAATAATGAGAATGGGCAATGATAACTTCGCTTTTTGTGTGTCATTTTTGAAAGCCAAGTTAGTCAAAACCTTAAAATACCTACAAAATAATATCAACTCAAGTGTAGCGGTAAGTAAGGGTATCAATCCACTTCCAAGGGGGTGTGCTAGAGACAAATTCAATTGTAATTCAATTTTTATTTTCTCTTTTTGATTTTTACTTTTCAATTTTTTTTAGCTTTTTCATTATTAAAACAATTTGGGTGGTTAAGGATGAGTTAACTAATAACTAAATGAAAAGGGGTAATCAAACTAAAATAAAAGTATGAAAAATATAAACTAGTGAGTGAGATGTAACTAAATGAGAGAAAATATTTAAAGGATGGAAAATCCACCCTCAATTCACACAAATTTATCTAACTTGAACTATTTTAATTTCATCAATTTCAAAAATATTCATATAATTCAAAAACTAATTCTCATTACGCTAATGAATTAATTCCATATTCTTTTAGAAAAGTAAGTTTAATCCCCACAAGCACTACTCTAAATGAATTCAAATCGATTAAATAAATCACCCGCTATGATCGATTTGCCAAACTAATTTTAATTAGACAAAGTAAAAACAAGAGTACATGAAAATTATACTAACATTTAAATCAAGTGATAAGCCTATCTCTGGTTTGAATCAAATGATCAAATGACAATACAATTTTCATTCCTTTCTCAAGGATGATTTTTCATATCTCAATGCGAACATAAGTAGGAATTAAATTTACTAATCAAAGGAAACTAACAAAATTAGAATTTATAATTAAATCAAATTGGATTCATGAGGGTTTCAATTCATCCCTTGAATGGGGTGATTAGCCCTCCATAATCATCATCCAATAAAAATTAGAATCAAATAAGAGCATAAATGAAAATTAGAGAGGAGTAATCAAACCAAAATTGCCTTCAATTGCATTAATTCTTCAATTCTTCCATCATCTCAATTAATAACAACACTCAATTTATTGACTTTTTTTCTAATCTAAAAAAAACAAAACTGCTAAAAAAAATGGTGTTTCTCTATCTAATTCTCTCTCTAGGGTTTCTCTACTCTTTATTCTATGATCCCTCTTTGAATGGTCTTGGGTCTTCATTTATAGTGGGCAATGGAGTAAGGGTAATTTTGAGAATTTAAAGTGCATGTAGGCATGGAAATGGTGAGGTGAGGTGAGGGTTAAAATGTGCATGGGGTATTTTTAGGATTGGGCACACATGTGTTTTAAATGGTGGTGTGAGGTGAGGAGTGGAAATAATGCAGATTGATTTTAATGGGTTTATGGGGGTTTTAAGGGTATATTGGGAAAATGGGTAAAAGGTTTTATGTGGGTTATATGGAACATGGGAGTTTATTTAGTTAGGCTTTCATTTGTTTGGATTGGCAGCACACGATTTTGGCAGGTATTTTTAAAAATCGTGGCATTGGAAATGACATGGGTCTTGAAATGGGTATGGATTGTTATGGAAATGAGTTGTTTTTTGGTTTTGCCTTGTTCGATTTGAAGGTCCGGCTGGGGTCAGATCTGCTCCTGGTATGGGGTATCTCCGGCAGGTTTGGATGCTGAACGGAGCAGGGTTCAGGTTCAGAGGTTCCAACGCCAGTGAGGAAGTAGGTTGGATAGGGGAGGCTCGCGGATTGGGAGATGGGGAGAGGGTCGCGACGGTTGAGAGGAGGGTTAGGGAATGATGACGCCGACGTCGGAGTTGAGGTTGGTGGTAATGGGATCGCCGGTTGAGGGGATCGAGTATTTGGGTTTCGGGGTCTGGGCGGAGGAAAACAAGGTCGCCTCCGGGGTTGAGGCAGCACCTCCCGGATTGAGGCAGGGGGATCGGGTCTTGGGTTAGTGGTCGGAATCGAGTTATAGAGGACGTGGGCTGTCCGATTAGGGGCTTGGGTGGTTTGATGGTTAAGGTGATGGGGTAGGGTCTTTCGTGTTTTAGGATAGAGAGAGATGGAGGTTGATTTTGTTGTTTATGGAGGTTGGAGAGAGGAGAGAGAGTGGTGGAAGGTTGAAGATGGAGTGGATGATGTTGGGGGGTTTATTATGTGGGTGAGGGTATAGGATAATAGGGTGTAGGTGAGGATGAGGATAGATAGTGCTAGGTTGTGTGTGTGTGTTAGTGTGTTTAATTTGTGACCCCCTAAAAATATAAAGACTCAACTAAAATAAAAATTAGTAAAATAAAATAAAAACCTAAAAAAATAAAATCCTATTCTAAAATAAAACAAAGACTCAAATAAAAATTGAAACTAAAAAGAAATAAAAATAGAAATCTATTAAACTAAAAACTAAAATCCTAAAGAAAAGTAAAATTTAATAAAACTAATAAATAAATGAAATCCTAGAAATTATAATCCTAATAAAATAAAAACTATTCAAAATCAAAGTAAAATAAAATTATACTAATAAAAATAAAATGGAAAAATAGAAAATAAAAACTAGAAATACACAAACAAAACATACACAGGGTTCGGGATAAGTTTGGGCTAGGTTTAGGTTAGGTTAGGGTAGGCTAGGGTTACGGGATAAGGGAATTAACTCCATTTTAATTGCAAATTGCCAGGAAATATAGCTTTTGATACCGCAACTGCAATTAAGCCTGCATATTGAAAAATTAAGTGCATAAGACCCAAACTATCGAGAATTAGAAACTAAAGTATGTCTATTCGGGGTATAAAATGTACAGTTTTGGGTGCTTATCACACCACCCCAAAACAGAGCGTTGCTTGTCCTCGAGCAATAAGATAGAGAGAAAGAGACAGATAAGTAACCAAAAGTGTACCACTTTCGCGGGCACTTGTGATTGCACTTATCATGTGCAACAATCCTTTAAACCTATAAGTTTCCCTATAGGACGAGTTGTGTCTCTTGAGGGTTTGCACGGAATATACCCACAAAATTCTTTATTTGCAAAAATTTATTGAAAGGCAGTCAATCTCTTATTAGACGTAGAATAATCGCATAATCGATCATGAGATAAATGTTTTTAGAAATACAAGCTAGAATGTGTGAAAATTTTAGCTGAGTGAATACTCAAGGCACATCCTCCCTAGAACTCAACGTGTGTGGTGTGAATCGGTTAAAACGGGTTGAGAATCATAAGAGTAATTCCTAGATTGCCTTATCGGAATTAACGCTTCAACTTCAAATCTCACGGATATATCTCTCTCAAGCGAACTTTCGAGATTAGGGTTAGTGTATCGCTCTTGTGTGTGAGGAGGTGAGTAAATGTAAGAAAGTTCAAACGTCTCACACACATATAAGAAAGAATGAATATTGAAAAGAAAAATGATCTCATGAAAGAATGTTAATCACTATAGTGAGAACGTCGAGTTATTCACCACGTTGACTATCATTTGCCCGAACACCTAGGGGAACATGTATGTATATGGGTGAGGGGGAAATGAAATGGGAAGGATATGATATGAAGGATAAAATGGGATGGTGATAGTGATAGTGATATGAAGGATGAGTGATGGATGTGTGATGCATAAAAGATGTATGGATATGTGAGAAGAGTGTACTATACTTTAGGCACAAATGTCTTTATTTTCAAAACTAACTACTAATTATTAACTTTTTTTTTTCTCTTTTTTTTCTATTTTTTTCTTCTATTTTTGCTATTTTTATGTTTTTCTCTTTTTTCTTTTGTTTTTCTTTTTTGTTTTTTATTTTTTTTTTCTCTCTCTTTTCAAACCAACACTGAAGACATTTAACATTTGGAACAAACACTCTTTTATTTGAAAATGAAAGATGATATGGAAATGATAGGTGAGGGTGAGGGGAACGTGTGTGAATAGGGTAGAATATGGTAAAAATGGGTGAAATGAATGGGAATATGATATGGGAGAAAGTGGTAGGTGTATGGATGAAAACCTAGTGATCGGGATAAACTTCAAGAAACGCGTTTCTTACAACTAGAAAATGATGTCGTTCTCAGTGATCAAGCCAAAAATTTAGTGAAGAATAATGAGATCATACAACAAATAAATGTGGACCCAAAAGAAGTTGAATCAACTTGTGACTCGGAGATTGCGTAAAACTCTCTAAAAGGGTGAAAGGAACAAATCTCACTAGCTAAAGTCTCTACTAGCGATCCTTAAGGTTATATTTAGAATTGTAGTACTCCTCAACTCTAAATATAATGACGTGATAAGTGCACAAATTTTGTTGAGTCTAAAAATTGATGGTGAAAAATACCTTGTTATGTATTACATAAGCTATTTAGAAAAAAAAATATTCTCTAGCTTGATTCCTAGACTTTAAAAGATGGATGATTGAAAATTCACATCAATGATTGAGATGAAAGAAACTGCATGAAATTTTAAAATCAGGTTTAAAAATAAAAAAAATTCAAAAGAGGTACGATTTTGATAAAATTCCCCACCCCCACCCCCACCCCCACCCCCAAACAAAAAGGAACATCGTCCTCGATGTTAGATGAAATTATTTTTAAAATTGAAAGCATAAGGTAGGAAAGAGATTACCAGAATGAACCGCTAATGAAGTGGTCAGATGAAGACAAGAATAAACCTGAATAAGAAGTGAAGATAACAAAATTGTACAAGTCTATAAACATGATAAAGCATTGGGTGGTGTGACACACCACCCCCAAACAGGATGAGACTAGTACAAGAAATGCGAGCTGCCTCCCAGTAGCGCTAAGTTTAATGTCTTCAGCCAGACCGAAGGGATCTCACCCTAAGGATAAGAATTAGGAAAGCTCGGGGTGGCAGAAAAATTGGGTGATGCGAACAAGACTGAAGCGTCAGTCTTGTTGGATAGAGGCTAAAACGGGTCAATGCACTTGTATGGCAAAGTGCATCACACGATATAAAGCATCGGTGGACCATGGGTGGGTGGGTATTAGGGTAAAGGTGAGGGTGGAAAGGTATCGGTCACGGGCCTTGTTGAGCTTAAAGGTGAGGGCAACTAGGGCCCTATAAGCGTGGTGCTCAAGTTGGATGGGAAGGCCAAAAAGGTTTGGCAATAGTGATGGGGTGGGGCTCATAAAAATCACACGACCGTTCTATGAATGGGCGATGATAATGGTCGTGCCGTGACACGCCAGGGAGCTATCTCGGGAAGAAATCAACACCACAAGAGAGTGGCGGGCATGGGATAACAAGCTCGATGTCACGAAAGTGGAGAGTAGCACCACAAATACTCTCATGGGTGGGGGGTGGTTTCAGGTGAGGATCTAAAAATGTATATGGAAACATGAAATATGTAAAATCAAGATTCAAACCAGGCAGTGGGGTGGAAAGGACAATGGGTGGGATAAATGGTGTATCGGGTGGGATAAATGGTGGAGGAAGATGATCCAACTCAAGAGTGGGAGACACACACTCCTCATGAGGCGCGGAGTGATCCACAAGAGAACTCGCAGGAGGAAGTGTGGAAAGAAACGAGTGAGTGATCAACTTATCCACCATTATATCGCCATCCGATGTGGTGAAAGGGTCTAACGAGGCATTAAGATCTGAGATAGATGAATCAACATCAATATTCGGCTCAAGGGGAGCCATGCATGATGGGATAGGATCCATATCAAGAGAGGTGGGAACCATCTCTGACGCTATCTCGGTATAATGGTGAGCACTCGTAGCCAGAGCGAACCTAAAAGATATGGTCATGTCAGAGACATAGGCAATTGGGGCATAAGTTAAAAGCTCGGGCAAATTTTTGGATATCTAGGGAGTGGGAATCTCAAGGAAAGGTTTTGATGGACATGGTGGGATAGGATCAGGCTCACTATCAAAAGGTAAGTCAACAAAATTGTCGACTTGGGACCCGGACTATGGAATGGTCTCAACTTCGAGATTCTCGGGGTGGTAGGGTTGGTCACACTCAAAGTCTGTGTCACAAGAGGACACATCATCGTCACACTCGGGTGAAATAATGGGTGGATCCATGGGAATATTCGACTCTCTTGCACACTCCAATTCATTTAACCTTTGTTCAAGCCTTTGGAGAGCTTGAGTTTGAATTTGAGTGGCTTGCTCTTTCTCGAGTATGAACTTTTGCAAGAGGGATTCGAGAGCGGATGTGAATGAAGGTGTTGGTGGAGTGATGGGTGGTGGCAGTGGGTGAGGTAGACATAACTCGCTATGGTCAGGACTATATGGAGAATACTCAAATGAAGTGTGTGGGGTGGGTCCAAGTTCATCATACACGAAAGGATCGCTTTCGTGATGGAAAAATGGTTGATACTCATGGGGTGCGTAGTGAGGGAACTGATCGTGAACGGGTGCACAAGGTTGCCATGACGACTGTGGGAACGTGTGAGGATCCAAAACATCGGGTTGGGATTCGTACTGCATGGAAGGTTGATCAGGTCTCCACGAATAACTCGGGGACTCACACAACTCGGGATTGGATATATCGTGACAATGGGCCGAGGTTGGTTCCGGAACAGTGTCATATGGATATATATGTTCCATGATGGGTTCGTATGGATAAGTAATGTAAGGGCACTCATGGGACATGTGATCAACATAATAACAGTGGGTGCACAACAAAGGATGAGACACGTCGACACTTGACACCGAGGGTGATGAAAAATGAGGTGCGTGCATGGACGAGTCAGGAGTGTCAAGGGCACTCGTGAGAGAGATGAAACCACTAAAAATATCATAAAGAGACGGCTCGGAATTACTCTCACACGTGTCACGTGTCAATGGTAAATGACCAAAGTAGTCCCGTAAAGGACGTTCTTCGGCCATGAGAAGAGAAATATTTTTTTGGAGTTTTTTTTTCAAAAGGAAAAATAATATTTTTGGATTTTTCTAAAAATGAGAAAAATAAAATATTTTTGGATTTTTTTGAAAAATAAAGGAAGAAAAATATTTTTGGATTTTTTTATAAAAATAATAGAAGAAAATATTTTTGGATTTTTTTTTTGAAGAAAAAGGTAAGGAAAAATATGGACTCGCTGAATGGACGAACTCACTAAAATCCGACTATCGAAAAATGAATTGGACACACACACAAGTCAAGAAAATTTCCTAACTAGCACATAGCCAATTTTTATCTTTAAATTTAATGAAAGGGTAGTCAAATTTTAATTAAGTCCGCGGGCGATAAAAATTCACGGAAATCTCTTTGTGATCGCCTTTGCAAAAATATTCTCCTAGTGGGCTACCTAGTTGATTGATTTTAAATTTAGTGATGGCTAGGGTAGCACACAATTGGTAAGCGAGCGAGTCGGGTGATGAAATCCCTTCTCGTGAGTGACCGGGTGTAGGTCTTAGTAATTTAATTCATCACACCATTCAAAAAATAAATGAGAGAATAAAATCACACAAGAGCACACAAAAGAATTGACTCGTTAACAGGAGAGGCGCGAGTGTTAGAGAAATGTACCCCCCTCGATTTTTAGGCCGTGGGGTACCGAAAAATTTTGAGTCGATCGGGGGGAGATTACGCCTATCTCAGTCGTCCCCGGGAGTCCTACCGACCCAAGGTAGAGAGGCATCTAAATACTCGCCTTTGGACGCCCTCTCTCTACCTTGTTCGACTTTCCTACCATGCTTGTCTTCGATTATTACAATTTTTAAAATGAAAAATAAAATAAAGGTGTCCCTATGCACCGCAACACAAGCCAAGAATATAATAATCCTAATACTAGCCTTCTAATAAAATGAAAAAATGGTACTAAAATGCAAAAATATACAAAATAAATGAACTACAAAATTGAATCCGCTCCGAGTGCTACACGCTCCCAAGAATGGCAACGGCGCCATTTGATAACGTGACTTTTGCGTATGTCGTTGTTGTTGAAAGTCAAGTTAGTCAAAACCTCAAATACCTACAAAATATAATAATCTCAAGTGTAGAGGTAAGTAAGGGTATCAATCCACTTCCAAGGGGGTAAGCTAGAGACAAATTCAATTTTTATTTTCTTTTTTTGATTTTTTACTTTTTCTATTTTTTTTTGCTTTTTCAATATTAAAACAATTTTGGGTGGTTAAGGATGAGTTAAATAATAACTAAATGAAAAGGGGTAATAAAACTAAAATAAAAGTATGAAAAATATAAACTAGTGAGTGAGATGTAACTAAATGAGAGAAAATATTCAAAGGATGGAAAATTCACCCTCAATTCACACAAATTTATCTAACTTGCACTATTTTAATTTCATCAATTTCCAAAATATTCATATAATTCAAAATCTAATTCTTGTTACACTAATGAATTAATTGAATATTCTTTTAGAAAAGTAAGTTTAATTCCCACAAGCACTACTCTAAATGAATTAAAATCAATTAAATAAATCACCCGCTAGGATCGATTTACCAAACTAATTTTAATTAGACAAAGTTAAAATAAGAGTACATGAAAATTATACCAACATTTAAATGAAGTGATAAGCCTATCTATAGTTTGAATCAAATGATCAAATGACAATACAATTTTCATTCCATTCTCAAGGATGATTTTCCATTTCTCAATGTGAAAATAAGTAGGAATTAAATTTACTAATCAAAGGAAACTAACAAAATTAGAATTTACAATTAAATCAAATTGGATTCATGAGGGTTTCAATTCATCCCTTGAATGGGGTGATTAGCCCTCCATAATCATCATCCAATAAAAATTAAAATCAAATAAGAGCATAAATGAAAATTAGAGAGGAGTAATCAAACCAAAATTGCCTTCAATTGCATTAATTCTTCAATTCTTCCATCATCTCAATAAATTACAACACTCAATTTATTGACTTTTTTTCTAATCTTAAAAAAACTAAACTACTAAAAAAATGGTGTTTCTCTATCTAATTCTCTCTCTAGGGTTTCTCTACTTTTTATTCCATGATCCCTCTTTGAATGGTCTTGAGTCTTCATTTATAGTGGGCAATGGAGCAAGGGTAATTTTGGGAATTTAAAGTGCATGTAGGCATGGAAATGGTTAGGTGAGGGTTAAAATGTGCATGGGGTATTTTTGGGATTGGGCACACATGTGTTTTAAATGGTGGTGTGAGGAGAGGAGTGGAAACAATGCAGATTGATTTTAATGGGTTTATGGGGGTTTTAAGGGTATATTGGGAAAATGGGTAAAAGGTTTTAAGTGGGTTATATGGCACATGGGAGTTTATTTAGTTTGGCTTTGATTTGTTTGGATTGGCAGCACACGATTTTGGCAGGTGGTTTTAAAAATCATGGCTTTGGAAATGACATGGGCCTTGAAATGGGTATGGATTGGTATGGAAATGAGTTGGTTTTTGGTTTTGCCCTGTTCAATTTGGAGGTCCGGATGGGGTCGGATTTGCTCTTGGTATGGGGTATCTCCGGCAGGTTTGGATGCTGAACGGAGCAGGGGTCAGGTTCAGAGGTTCCAGCGCCGGTGATGAAGTAGGTTGGATAGGGGAGGCTCGCGGATTGGGAGATGGGGAGAGGGTCGCGACGGTTGAGAGGAGGGTTAGGGAATGACAACGCTGACGCCGGAGTTGAGGTTGGTGGTAATGGGATCGCCGGTTGAGGGGATCGAGTATTTGGGTTTCGGGGTTTGGGCGAGGAAAACAAGGTCGCCTCTGGGGTTGAGGCAGCACCGCCCGGATTGGGGCAGGGGGCTCGGGTCTTGGGTTAGTGGCCGGACTCGGGTTATAGAGGACGTGGGCTGCCTGATTAGGGGCTGGGGTGGTTTGATGGTTAAGGTGATGGGGTAGGGTCTTTGATGTTTTAGGATAGAGAGAGATGGAGGTTGATTTTGTTATTTATGGGGGTTGGAGAGAGGAGAGAGAGTGGTGGGAGGTTGAAGATGGAGTTGATGATGTTGGGGGGTTTATTGTGTGGGTGAGGGTATAGGATAATAAGGTGTAGGTGAGGATGAGGATAGATAGTGTTAGGGTATGTGTGCGTGTGAGTGTGTTTAATTTGTGACCCCCTAAAAATATAAAGACTCAACTAAAATAAAAATTAGTAAAATAAAAAATAAACTAAAAAAATAAAATCCTATTTTAAAATAAAACAAAGACTCAAATAAAAATTGAAACTAAAAAGAAATAAAAATAGAAATCTATTAAACTAAAAACTAAAATCCTAAAGAAAAGTAAAATTTAATAAAACTAATAAATAAATGAAATCCTAGAAATTATAATCCTAATAAAATAAAAACTAATCAAAATCAAAGTAAAATAAAATTATATTAATAAAAATGTTGATACCAAATTTAGTCTGCTGACATGGACCAATCACTAGAAGACACGTGTCAACCTACGTGGCAATTTCGAATACTTTCAACAGATCATACTGTCACCGAGCTAATCAAACGCCCCAATCAACTCAATCGTACGAAGCAACTTAGGCACCCCGAAGAGCTTAAGGCTGCGAGCAACTTAATCGTACCGAGCAACTCAGGCGGTCCGAGCAACTCAACGTGTAGAGTATCCAAATCAGGAGAATCAAAAAGATGACTACGCATTAAATGCTCATTATTATCGTACAGATGTATATGTCTACTAGATAACATCGCATTGTCCTTTCACATGTACAACCTCAAGGCTATAAATACATTGTAACCTCATCATTATAAAGGAGGAAGGATTTCTCGGTAAACTCAATTATCAAGAATTCTAGGCAAACAGTCAGCAACAACAAAAAACAGTGGACGTAGGCCATTCTAATAAGGCTGAACCACTTTAAAAATCATTTGTCTTATTTATTTTATCTGTGATTAATTAATTAGAGATAATCTAATTTTTTACATCAACAGATTGGTGCCGTCTGTGGGAAATGAACGTACTTATCGTTTTTCACCAAAACAATTCATCATCTATAGCAGATAATCCTGAATCCAGTAATCGAAAAACTGGGGTCCCTCCGAACCTTTCTACTCCCCTGAATGTTCAAGATCTGGCTAGTATAATGGCTAATTTGGCCCAACGCCAGACGGCCATGGAAGAAACCATGCAACAACTTATACAAACTGTTCAAGGCGGAGTGCCGGCCCAATCAGGATAACGAAGTGTTCATAGAAATACCCATTTACCCGCTTCGTGAACTAGCCGAACGCTATTCCCAGAGGAATCTCAATCCAGATGCACCGAATTATATCATACTGAGAGATCTAATGATCCTTCTTATCAACCTGGTCGGACTTCATCAGTACAAGCTACAGATTCTCAACAAAACGTCACTCTATCCCCAGAAAGGACTAGTGCTCTAGAAAGGTTGAGTAGAGTATATCCTTTTGATCATTTGGGCCCTAGGAGGAATAGAAGTCCTCCTAGGATTGCACCAAGGAACTCTCAATGACCATCGGATTTAAGGGAAGGCTCTGCCCAATCACGACCAACTGCTCGTAATGAAAGATTCCAAGAGGCAAATTCAACGCGATTAGTTGCTCGAACCAATAGGCCCGAGGAGGGAAACGATGCATGGAAGGGATCTATTCAGAGGTTGGAGGACATATTAGGGGAAATGGATAAGGCCAAGAATCCTCTACAAAGAACTTTTGTCCAAGGGACACCATTTATACAAGCAATTGTGGATTTTCCCACACCATCAAAATTCAAAGCTCCTATGGTGACGCCTAAATATGATGGAAAAACTGGCCCTGTCCTTCATATAGAACAATACCAAGCTGCTGCCGATATCTATGCAGTTCCAGACGAGATGAGATGCAGGGAATTTTCAGGAACTCTTACCGGATCAGCTCAGATATGGTACAACAACCTTCCTCGGGGGAAAATTGAAACTTTCTTTCAACTAGCAGAACTCTTTATTGGGAACTTTTGTTTTGGAGCGAAACTAGTCAAACGAGTAGCACACTTACTGAGTGTTAGACAGAAAATAAGTGAAAGCACCACGGACTACATTACTCGTTTCAATAACGAGAAACTTGAAGTAATTGATTAGGAGGAGAAAATAACAATTACTGCTCTGATGAGTGGATTGTTGCCAGATAAATTGTACTACACTTTAGCCAAAGATCCGCCTAGGACCATGGCTAAACTGATGGCAAAAGCAGCCAAAATCATGAATGCCGAGGAAGCTATGGCTACGAAGAAAAATACAGACACTAAGGAGACCAAGGTCGAGGCTGATAAGACTGAGAAGAAGGATCAAAAGAATAATGGTGGCAACAGGCAGTCGAAAATAAAGCAAGCACTGGAACAGTTGAAGAAATTTGGAAATTATACTCCTTTGAAGGTATATATAAACCACATTCTGGAAGAGATCAAGAACAACGAGGCGCTCAACTGGACAGAAAAAATAAAGGCAGATCCTGACAAGAGGAATAAATCCAAATATTACGAGTTCGATAAAGACCATGGTCACACGACCAAAAGTTGCATAGCTCTCCAGAATGAAATTAAAGCACTCCTCAGGCGGGCAAAATTGACTAAGTATGTTGATCGGCAAAATGGTGGAAAGACCAGTGACCGAGGAAGGCAAAGGTCTAGATCTCCTCGTCGAGCAAAAGAAGACAAAAAGAGAAGTCACGAAGAAGATCCAGAAAATGACCAAGATGACCCCGATCTCCCTAAAAGACCAAGGCATCCAGAACGTGAGGTATTTTCAATCCATTTTGGATCATTTGAATGTAATGTTATTAGAGGTGAAGAAGCAGGAGGTGGAGATCTGACTGCGGAGATAAAAGCTTACCTCAATGAGGCTCAAGCTTGCTCGTACATTCAGCGAATAAATCTGGGTGAAGATAATTGCCCGAGGAAGGTGAATAAAGACAAACTGGTCATTAGCTTCTCTAAGAACGACCTGGAAGGTGTACTATATCCTCATGATGACCTATTGGTGATCAAGATAAGAATGAAGGAAGTGATGATTTCATGAGTACTGGTGGATAATGGTAGCTCGGCAGATATCATGTTCTATCCATGCTTTGACAGTTTGAATCTGAAGCTAGCCCAGTTGGAGCCATATCATAGGCCCCTCCTTGGCTTCACTGGTGAAAAGGTTTTTCCACTTGGGACGATCAAGTTGGATATGCTTATCGGTACATGGCCTGCTTGTCGAACAGAAAGAGTACTATTTTTCGTAATGGACAAAAATGTCCAATCATCTTACAATATCATCATGGGAAGAGTAGGTCTGAAGAAGTTCAAAGCAGTACCATCTACTATACATCAATGTTTAAAATTCCCAACCAATTTTGGGGTCAGAGTTGTGAAAGGCGACCAGAAAGTAGCTCGAGAATGCTACTATTCATCTACCGAACAGGAGGAGCGTGAAGAATCCAGGAAGAAAACTACTACCTATCAAGTGGATGAAATAGAAGATGCAGATATTGAAACGTTAGAACCTAGAGAAGAGTCTCAGCTCGTGAAGGGCCAGGTCATGGAGGCTACCGAAAATATCATTCTTGATGACGAACATCCAGAACGAACAACTCAAATTGATGCATCACTGGATGTATCAATAAAACAAGAATTGATAGCATTTCTAAGGTGCAGAAAGCGGACTTTTGCATGGAGTCATGAAGACATGCCAAGGATAGACCCAAGTTTCCTATGCCTTGAGCTCAATGTGAACAAAGAAATCAAGCCAGTGAAGTAGCGAAGAAGAGTGTTTAGCCCTAAAAAGAACCAAGCTATACAGGAAGAAGTAGAGAAACTACAAAAAGCCTGTTTTATTCAGGATGTCAAATATACTAATTGTCTAGAAAATGTGGTGATGGTAAAGAAGAAAAATAACAAGTGGAGGATGTGTGTAGACTTCACTGATCTTAATAAGGCATGCCTAAATGATCATTTTCCTTTGCCTCAAATTGACCAACTAGTGGATGTTACCTCGGGGCACGAGTTGTTGAGTTTCATGGATGCTTATTCTAGTTACAACCAGATTAAAATGAAGCCTAAGGACAGGGAAAGTACCTCTTTTATCACCCCAAGGGGAAGTTATTGCTATAATGTTATGCCTTTTGGACTTAAATATGCAGGTGCGACATATCAGTGGCTGATGAACAAGGTGTTTGCAGAGAAAATCAGTTATAACATGGAGGTTTATGTTGACGATATGCTTACGAAGAGCAAGAAAATTGTTGATCATCTCATTGACCTAGGTCAGACCTTTGATCAACTAGAGAAATATCAAATGAAGTTAAATCCCACCAAATGCATATTCGGAGTACGAGAAGGCATGTTTCTCGGATATATTGTTAACCAACGAGGTATCGAGGCGAACCCTGAAAAGTTCAAAGCCTTATTGGAGCTGCGATCTCTAACTACGAAGAAGGAAATGCAAAGCCTCACAGGGCGAGTTGCAGCACTTAACAAATTTGTGTCACGAGCAACAGACAGATGCCTCCCATTCTTCAAAACACTCCGAAAAACTTTTGAGTGGAATGATGAGTGCGAGGAGGCCTTTCAAGAGTTGAAAAAATATCTAGGGACACCTCCATTGTTGTCCAGACCAGTGATGGGAGAAAGATTATACTTGTATCTGACAGTTTCACATAATGTAGTTAGCTTGGCATTGATAAGATTGGAAGACGAAGTGCAAAAACCAATCTATTACACCAGCAAGGCCTTCCGAGGAGCAGATATCAGATATCTAAGGTTGGAGAAGTTGGCACTAGCACTGATCGAAGCAAGCAGAAGGAGGAGTCCATACTTCCAAGCTCATACTATAGTTGTGTATACAGATATGCCATTAAGCCAAGCTCTCCATAAACCAGAGAAATCAGGAAGATTGATGTACTGGAAGTAGAACTTGGTGAGTATGATATAGTTTATGAGCCTAGATCATCGCTTAAGGGGCAGGCAGTAGCAGATTTTATTACAGAGTTTACTCATTCTGATACCCCAGAACAACAGGACTGTAATACAGATAAACATGTGAATGTTACTAGATCACCACATTTAACACCCGACTAACTGTTGGTCGGGGACGATCAAGAGAAGATGGAAAACGAGCAACGAGAAGTGCCAGAGGAGGACAAAAGGAAGCATAAAATATTCCACCGAGGAACTCTAACTGATCAAGAGTTTGATAATAAAGTACCTATATGGAATTTGTATATGGATGGCTCTCCGTGCACTACAGGAAGTGGAGCAGGAATTATGTTAAATAGTCCGGATGAGATTGATATGGATTATGCTATGCGCTTTCAATTTAAAGCCTCTAATAATGAGGCCGAATATGAAGATATAATCTTCGGTTTAAATCTGGCTAAAACCATGAAGGCAAAGCAGGTCGTTGTATTCAGTGATTCCCAGTTAATCATAAATCAAATTCTGGGGGTGTATGCAGCAAAAGGAGAATTAATGGTAATGTATCATGCAAAAGCGATGGAGGTGGTATCGAGTTTTACTGCAGTTCAGTTGATTAGAATACCAAGATTGGAGAATGCAAGAGTAGACGCCCTAGCTTGGTTAGCATCAGCCACACGCACCGAGCTACGAAGAACAATCCCCATAGAAATCCTGGTTAGTCGGAGTATAGACAAAAATCTGATGATGAACTTCATTGCCCTCGACTTGGGACCATCTTGGATGGATCCCATCAGGGCCTATATTGAAGAGGGAGCTTTACCAACTGATAAACTCGCAGCCAATAAACTGAAGTTTAGAGCTGCTCGTTATGTATTGACCAGTGGCATTTTATATAGACGAGGAGTTATAGCAGGGCTACAAAGATGTGTCCATCCCTCCTAAGTGAAAGATTTGATTGAAGAGGTTCATGAAGGGTCTTGTGGAGCCCATGTAGTAGGTCAGACTCTTTTGCAGAGAATAACAATGCAGGGGTATTACTGGCCAACAATGAGAGCTGATTGCGTAGTGTACGCTAAGAAGTGAGATAAATGTCAACGCTTCTCTTCCATCCGAAGAACTCCCCAAGCATTGTTAACACCCATAACGTCCCCTTGGCCATTCTCCATGTGGGGGATATACTTGGTAGGACCACTTCCAATGACCAAAGGAAGATTCAAATACCTCGTGATTGCTGTGGACTAATTTACTAAATGGGTGGAGGTTGAACCTCTCATTGATATGATGTATAACAAATTCGATCAATTTATTTGGAAGAATATTATTTGCAGATATGGTCTCCCACATGCATTCATTACTGACCATGGAACCCAGTTTGACAACGAGGAGTTTGTTGTATATTGTCATCAATCCAATATATTGAAGATCCACTATGCACCAAGCCATCCCTAGAGCAATGGGCAAACTGAGGTGACAAACAGAATGCTACTGAATGGTTTGAAAAAGCGATTGGATGATGCAAAGGAAAATTGGATTAACGAGCTACACTCTGTGTTATGGGCTTATCGTACCACACTACGAACAGCAACAGGAGAATTCCCATACATGCTGGCTTTTGGGAGTGAGGCTGTCATACCTGCTGAATTAGGTTTACCTACGCATAGGGTGCTAAATTTCAATTGTCCTGTCAGTGACTTGATGAGAAGATTAGACCTGGATATGCTCGAAGAAGTTAGGGAAGAAGAAGCAATCAAGAATGCAACATATCAACAACGAATAGCTTTGTTCTATAACAAAAGAGTGAGGAAGTGTGATTTGAAGGAAGGGGATTATGTGTTGAAGAAAGTGATCCAAAAGCATAATAAACTGGAAGCCAACTGGCATGGACCCTACAGAGTAACAGAAGTTGTTTGTCCAGGGACATACAGGATTGAAACCTTGGAAGGAGAAGAATTCAAGAATGCATGGAATGCAGAGCATCTGCGCAAATATTATCAGTAATTGAAATTCCTATGTATTGCAGTTTCTTCAGTTTGAATAAAGTGATGTCTCACCCAGTTTCTTTCTTTGTTGAAATTTTTTCGGAATATTAGTGCTACACACAAAACACCAAATTCAGAGCAATTACCACCAACTCCGGTTGGTCGGGAATCAATTACCACCAACTCCGGTTGGTCAGGAATTAGTTACCACCAACTCCGATTGGTCGGCAAATCAATTACCACCAATTTCGTTTGGTCGGGAATTATTTCCACCAACTCCGGTTTGTCAGGAACTAATTACCACCAACTCCGGTTAGTCGGTCAATCAAGTATAATGAAATCTAGTTGGTTGGTACTAAACTAGGCAAGAGGATGGATGACCTCCCGGGGCATCCACTTTCTAGGGAATAAAGTAATCCATACGAGATTACTACAACTAAGCAGGAACATGGGATGCAAATCATTCCATTGCTTAGGCCCAAAGAGTGACAAGTCACTATAATCAAACAACAAATGGGATAAGTATATTATATACATATATATATATATATATATATATATATATTTACCAACCAACAAGCAAGGACATTCTACAAATTATTTAGAAGAAAATAAAATGGCAAAAGACTAAAAATTTCTTCATTCAAATCAAGTAGAATTACATATGACGTGAAAAATATACTTCATTACATAAAAAAACCTATTCTATTGGTTTTTTCCCTTCTGCATTTGAAACAGGTTCTACCCCAGCAGGAGGATCATCAAATGCATAAGGGGAATTTATAAAATTTAGATCTCGCAGCATTCGAACATTCATCACGGAGGGCCGATCAAGTAAGTGCTCTGGGTTAGATATCTCAAAGTTTGCATGAAGACTGTAATCGCCGAGATACTTGGAGATCAAGCATTGAGGAATTGCCCGAGCAGTAATCCAACTAATGTCAAGCTTAAAAGGAGGCACGGGCAAATCGAGCACTCCAGGATCATAATAATCTCATAAGTAGTGACCTTGCTCCAATTTTAGCACACATACTGCATTCAACCACCCTTTCTTAGACCCCTCATTATTTTACTGTTGGATCCGAGCATCAAGATAGTAAAGGGCTTCATTATACCCAGCCATCCAAAACTCTCTGGGTTGTTTATGGAACTGATAAGTTAACCTCTCCAGTTGATCGTGGAGACTCTTCACCAGAATTTCCTTATTTTCCAAAGTAGAACTCTGGGAAGAGAGTTGGTCAGTAAAATTCAGAATCTCCTTGGACATTTCTTCCAAAGCTTGATTCTTCGCCATCAACTGAACTGCCTGATTCTCCAAGCCCAATTGAGTTCTCGCTTATTCAATAAAAACCCGACCAGCCCTTGCTCATCCACGAGAAGAAGATCTTGTTCGTCCATGATAGATGTGGAGGGTCCAGCCCTTTTCAAAGTTTCCAACTCATCTCGTAAGTTGGCATTTTTTACCTCCAAGAAAGAAAAACCTTTATCATTAACAAGGACCAAGGCTCCCGAAGAAAAAGCATCAGATTTGAGTTTCTTTATTTCCTCTTGCAAAGTAATGTTCTCCTGCTCCAACAACTTGGTGATATGCCTGGGCTCTTCAACTTCAAGCTTCGGAACACTCTCTTTCTTCTCATGAGCAGAGATGAATTTATCATACCCTTTGTCAGCACTCAATTGTTGATATTTTTTCTCGTATCCTTGATGCAAAAGGGCAGAAGATTCTTTATACTGTTGTTGAAGTATCTCGATTATTCCCTGGAGATTTTTAATCATCTCGTAGTAGGACACATTGTTGGCAACAACACGATCCAGCAAGCACTTTAAGTATTGGTAAGCTTCAATTGCTCGGTCAAAAACTCCTGATCTGGGGATGTCAATTATCTGGGCCTCATCAAGATCTGCATGAACAACTTTGAAATAGTCATTGCATTTCTTCATCAATTATGTATCATGAGCTGATAAGAGCTCCATCCTGGACATAAACTAGCAAAGAGAAGAAATAAAAAGAATCAATAATGACGCAGACAGAGCAAGTAAAAGAGAAATTCAAGATGAACAACCAAAGTTAGAATTTTTATTCATCATAAGAGAAAATACAAAGTTTGAGGTAACATTCAAGAGAACAATAAAATAAAAAGCCCGAATAACTTTACACCTTCTCCTTGTTTCCTACGACTTCCTCAAAAGGCCTGGATGAGGGGGTTGGTTGCTCGGAAGATAATAGTAGCTGCTCGGCAGAAGTGCTGTGATACGATGTAAATATTGCGTATTTCACCCGTTAACCTACGCGTTATTAGCCCCCTCGGGTATCTTAATCCCTATATTTATGCTCGTTAACCAGACAACCTCGGATTTCTATGTTAACATGTTTTGCAGGGGTTAATTGAGCTTTTGTAGGTATTTGGATGCTTAGTGTGAAGTTCGGATGCATTCCGGTGAAGTTCTGTGCACTATCGCACGTTTGGGGGCATTTTAGTCTTTTCACAGCTTGGATACCTGGCCCGACATCTCATGCAAGTTGTAGCCCTCCTCTCTAGCTTCGCGTGGCCGTGAATGGTGCGCGGTTCCGATGCATAACGAAGAAGTTACGGCGTTTCTTACGGAGGAATTACAAGGAAGCAAAAGAGGAGAAGAGAAGAAGAAGAAAAGAATCAGGGGCTGCTGCTGCTGCAATCTGCCCTGCTTGATCGATCGATCGACACTTCTGGTCGATCGATCGACCATTCAGGATTGTCGAAATTTAGCCTAGGTCGATCGATCGACTAAAGGGGTCGATCTATCGATGCTCTGTTTTTCTGCAGATATTTTCTTTCTTTTCTTTCTTCTTTTCTTTTAATCCAACTTACTATATAAGCTAATTTTTGTTGTAATAATAGGGAGACCATCCCTTATACGATTTTAGCTTAGTTTAGTTAGGGTTGGAGGGTTTTTGATTGGTTCTTCTTCTTCCTCTCTTGGATTGACACACTAATTGGTTGTAAGATTGACTATTCATCTTCCCTCTCCATTAATATAGCTTGCTTTCCATTTATTCTTGCTTTCTAGATAATTTCCATGCTTTCTAATTAGGTTTTCTTGCTTTCATTTATTGTTTTCTTAGTTAATTTAGTTTAATTCATTATGCGTCCCTAGATAAATAGGGTCGGGATTGCGTTTCCGCCATTTTCGGGTTCGGACCTCGAAATTTAGGGTTTCGTGTAAAATTGCATTTAATTGAAACCGCGCGTATTAAAGTCGGATTATTATGCGTTTAACTTTCTTTGTCATGCAACGTTAGTGTTTATAGCGATTATCCGAATTTAATCCGCGTGTGACCATTTTTCAGTTAAATGTTTTATCTCGCAACTTTGGGTTAAATTCCTTCTTGCGTGATGTTTATGCTTAATTGTAAATGCTCGATTAAATTGCTTTCGAGCCGTAATTCTAATTAGTAGTTGTTTCGATCCGTTTGGTGGAATGCGATCCCGATCCTCGCTTTACTTTAATCTAGCGTAACTTATTCTTTTCTTTTGTCACCATAACCACCCTATCACCTTTTCCTTTATTTATTTTACACCATTTTTATTCCTGAATTAGTAAAACAATTAACATCTAAAATTTAATCACTCCCTGTGGATTTACGATACCCGACTTACCGTTGTACTTGCTTGTCAAGTGTAGTAGTAGCTTAGGTTCTTTTGTATCACGGAGGCGAAACACACGACGATTGTGTCCTCACACGAACACACTTTTTCCGCCCGGTCACAAAATGGCGCCGTTGCCGGGGAGTGTGTTTTAGATAGAATTGTTTTTTTGTTTCGTAGTATTTTTCCTTTTGTATTTGTATTCTTTGTTTTAACCTTTTTTGCAGGATAGCATACTTGAGCGCTAAGAAACTTTGATTCGCGATTGCTCACTTTATTTCTTGGATTCTCCATCTTTCAACAACGAGGTAATCATGTCCTATTATTATAGTTATTACGGTCATTCTAATGATTCATACTTTGGGGATAGTTTTCAAGTTTTCCATTTTCAAGATTTTCTTGAAAATGAAAGACTTGAAAACATTTATCGGAATGAAAATCGTTATTGGGATCTTGAGTTGGATTCATTATTCGAATCCAATGACGATTCTTATTTCATTACTTTCGAAGACGAGTTTCAACCAAATGAGGAGTCTGAGGCTCTTGAGCCGAGGAAGCCTACTTTGGAAGAAACTTTGCTTCTTTACTCCCAAGGTTTGGAAAGCCTAAATGATGCTGGAATGAGACTTGGTGCACTTTGCGACGAGATGAATTCTTATGCACAAAACAACGAGGAGGTGGAAACTTGTGTTTCACCTCATTTTTTCAAAGAATTTCTCATCGAATGTGAATCTTTCTCCCCCGAAATTCAATCTCCTTCCGACGATGAGTCGATTGAGATTGAATTTATTTCATCACCATATTCGTTTTCCATCATTGAACCATTAGAATTACCGGTTGATTCCAATGAGTCGGTAGAAACTTTTAAAACTTCTACACTTTTTGCCGATGAGGACTCCTTGCCAGACTTGTTTTCGATGGATGTTATCCCCTTGTGTGCACTATCTCCCATTCCATTTGAAAAACCTTTGGGAGATGAATCGATTTTTCTTGGATCTCTAGTGTACCTTTCCCCCTTACTATCCAAATCCCCCATCGTCCGCCCAAAATTTCAAATTGGCGATGGTTCACTTTTTTCACCACCCACATGCCTTCTGTTGTTCAAACGGAATTCATATCTTTCGGGAGGCATGTTCTCTTTGGAGGGTCCACCGTTGATCTTTCAAAGTCAAATCCCTTTTTGGGTGGACCCTCAACTATTTAGACTTCTAGTGTATAGTTAGTGTGAAGCCTAAATAGTAGATTGTAAATAGTTAGCTTTTTAATTTTCTTTCTTTCCTATTTTTCTTTCCTTTTAATTTAGTCTAGTGTAATTAGTTAACTTTTTGTTATTTGTTTTTGCTATGCTCGGTACTAACTTGTTTTGTAGATTCCTTTGGACTCGCGCTTATGGAGATCGCTCCAATTTTGGGTAATATCGTTCTTTCCTCTCTTTGTGTTGTGTTCTTAATGCGCATTGAGGACAATGCAACATTTAAGTTGGGGGTGTAGGATATTCTATCCATTTCTTTGTTTTGTCCATGGATTTTCTTACTTGTTAGTTACCAAGTATGCCTTTTTGTGAAAAATTTAAAAATTTTCAAAAATATTTTCTTTCTTTTTTCTCCTTTATTGGGCATTTTGCCTTGTTTCCGATGATAAATTTCAATAATTGCCCGATCCGATTGACAACTCAATGATGCATGTTCTCGATTTTAAAAGTTATTAGACTTTAGTCCTCAAATCATTGATATTGTGAATAACTTCATGAATTAAACTTTATCCCATGAGCATATGCACTTTCCTTGTTATATTGATTTGGTTTAAGATTTTTATAACTCGGTAATCTTTTGTTGCATTGTATATACTTACACCGAGTAAGCTTTGTACCTTTCGTCGTTTGTGAGTGTTATACACTATTCTTTTCTCATTGAAAACGTTGAATTCGTTGGTAATCTCACTATTCTTTCATTTGACCGTTCATTAATTGAGTTCATACTTGAAATGTGTTACTTGAGCATGATTTTCCTATATTGTTTTGACTCGAGAATTGTGTAAACTTTGTGAAATGATCATAGGACCTCTTTGTTATATCACCCATATTGACCTTGACCTCACCTTTTATATGTTTTCCTTAGTTAACCCCTTTGAGCCAAAATATAGCCTTTCGTTTCTTAACCCAAATACCTTAACCAACTCCAAATTGGAGTTTTAAGCCATACATACACCTTACATACCTTTGTTTGGAATGTTACTTGGGATTGAATGTTGTTGTTGTATTGCGGTTGCAATTTTCGGCATATGAGAGTTTGATAAGCAAAGAAAGTAGTGAAAAAAGTGAAGAAAAAGAGAAAGCAAAAAGCAAAAGAAAAGAAAAGAAAAGAAAACAATAGGAAAAGAATAAAAGAAAAGAAAGAGAAGTTGTAAATGTTGTGTATAGTGTTCAATAAGCTTTGATTACTCTCCCCGATGATATATCTAATGCTTGGTTTGGAAGTTACTTTCCATTTTTGATATTGCCCGCATCCTTCCCATTATTCCAAGTTTTCATCTCCGAACACTTTGAATCCGTACATATACCATTCATTTCGTACCTTAACCCCAAACCTACTTTATAACCCTATTACAAGTCCTATGTGATCTTAGGGTGCATTTAATTTAAAAGTCATAATAGTTTGGATAATCTGTGAAAATGCATTTTGCCTCTTTTAGTGTGCGGTATCCTTTCATTGAGATTACAGTTTTTCAGTTTATATATAGCTTTCTTCTTCTGTGACATGTGTACGGCCTAGTTTCCATTTACATTTACTCTTTATACCCGCATGTCCCGTGTATTACCTCCCTTTTCATAGTGAATTCATTTGTTGAGCGTAATGCCCGTGAGGATTGAATGTATGCTTGCCTTTATGTTTATCTGGTTTATTTAAGTTTTTGCCAAATCACACTTTGCATGTGCTCACTCCCCTCCCACATTTTAAGGTTTCAATTCTATGAGGTGCATTCTATAATGTTAATGATTTGGACTTTTGTGTGAATTCATTCACTTTGCTAATAACATGTTTGAAATCTTTTTCGTTGTTATTGAGTTTGTCGCATGTTGGGTTGGGCATATTTTGAGGAAACCATATGATGTTTGTGGGTTTCATCCCTGAAAACCCTCACGAGACGACACTCGTCCACTAGGGTAACTAGGGGTTTAACGGCTTATTGCATACGCTAAATGCAATCGTTCGCCCGTGAAAGTGGCCTTATCTTTTTATTGCTTTTTTTATCATACTTTTGTTCTTTCTCCTGCTTTTGGTTTGCTTGTAGTTCTTGTTGCATCCTATTTCATTGCTAGGGACTAGCAATGTGTAAGTTAGGGGGTGTGATACGACGCAAATATTGCGTATTTCACCCGTTAACCTACGCATTATTAGCCCCCTCGGGTATCTTAATCCCTATATTTATGCTCGTTAACCATACAACCTCGGATTTTTATGTTAACATGTTTTGCAGGGGTTAATTGAGCTTTTGTAGGTATTTGGATGCTTAGTGTGAAGTTCGGATGCATTCCGGTGAAGTTCCGTACACTATCGCACGTTCGGGGGCATTTTAGTCTTTTCACAGCTTGGGTACCTGGCCCGACATCTCATGCAAGTTGTATCCCTCCTCGCTAGCTTCGCGTGGCCGTGAATGGTGCGCGGTTCCGATGCATAACGAAGAAGTTACGGCGTTTCTTGCGGAGGAATTACAAGGAAGCAAAAGAGGAGAAGAGAAGAAGAAGAAGAAAAGAAGTAGGGGCTGCTGCTGCTGCAATCTGCCCTGCTTGATCGATCGATCGACACTTCTGGTCGATCGATCGACCATTCAGGATTGTCGAAATTCAGCCTAGGTCGATTGATCGACTAAAGGGGTCGATCGATCGATGCTCTGTTTTTCTGCAGATATTTTCTTTCTTTTCTTTCTTCTTTTCTTTTAATCCAACTTACTATATAAGCTAATTTTTGTTGTAATAATAGGGAGACCAGCCCTTATACGATTTTAGCTTAGTTTAGTTAGGGTTGGAGGGTTTTTGATTGGTTCTTCTTCTTCCTCTCTTGGATTGACACACTAATTGGTTGTAAGATTGACTATTCATCTTCCCTCTCCATTAATATAGCTTGCTTTCCATTTATTCTTGCTTTCTAGATAATTTCCATGCTTTCTAATTAGGTTTTCTTGCTTTCATTTATTGTTTTCTTAGTTAATTTAGTTTAATTTAGTTTAATTCATTATGCGTCCCTAGATAAATAGGGTCGGGATTGCGTTTCCGCCATTTTCGGGTTCGGACCTCGAAATTTAGGGTTTCGTGTAAAATTGCATTTAATTGAAACCGCGCGTATTAAAGTCGGATTATTATGCGTTTAACTTTCTTTGTCATGCAACGTTAGTGTTTATAGCGATTATCCGAATTTAATCCGTGTGTGACCATTTTTCAGTTAAATGTTTTATCTCGCAACTTTGGGTTAAATTCCTTCTTGCGTGATGTTTATGCTTAATTTTAAATGCTCGATTAAATTGCTTTCGAGCCGTAATTCTAATTAGTAGTTGTTTCGATCCGTTTGGTGGAATACGATCTCGATCCTCGCTTTACTTTAATCTAGCGTAACTTATTCTTTTCTTTTGTCACCATAACCACCCTATCACCTTTTCCTTTATTTATTTTACACCATTTTTATTCCTGAAGTAGTAAAACAATTAACATCTAAAATTTAATCACTCCCTGTGGATTTACGATACCCGACTTACCGATGTACTTGCTTGTCAAGTGTAGTAGTAGCTTAGGTTCTTTTGTATCGCGGCGGCGAAACACACGACGATTGTGTCCTCACACGAACACACTTTTTCCGCCCGGTCATGCTGGTTGGTTGGATTTTGCTCGGAAGGTTGAACAACAGGAACACTAGGGACCTGATCTCAGGTCGTTATAGAGGATTCATCTAAAGCAGCTTCATCCTCTTTTTCATCTCCAGGAGAGGGAGGAGGGCCATGAGTGTGCTGCTGGAATAACTCAGAATTCTCAGCAACCTTCAACTCCTTCAAGGATGCTACCCATCCATCCCTAAAATATTTAACGCCTGCATACTCCATTTGAGAGGACATGACGGCCAGACCCTTGTTCCAGCCGTTATCCCAGCCAGCACTGAATGATTTTTTAACTGCATCTTTCCTTTTTGCCTTTTTCAAGGAGGTCCTTTCCCTAAGGAGCTCCTCGACATACTTCAACTTTTCTTCCACCTCCGTCTTCTGTCGCTCAATATCTTGAAGTTTAACAACCTTCTCTTCAACAGAATTAAGCCTAACCTCAAGCACCTTGTTGCTCTGTTCAAACTCCTTGTTGCTCTGCTCAAACTCCTTCAACTTCTTCTTCAATTCCTTGGAGGCATTCACGACTTGATCTCTGTCTAACTCAACTGACCTAAATTGCTTCTCCCAAGCAACTTTATCTTCCTCGTACTTGTGGCCATCCCCGATCCTCATCGCGAGGGAGGGTGGAATGAAGGAAAGGATCCTTCGGGTCCCATGCGTCCCTCTCGGGAGCGCTTCGGTCGGCGTCGTTTGAGATGTGGTGTAAAAATGTAGAGAGATTCAGAGTCGCCAGTCTATTTTACTCAAAACAGACAAAAGAAAAAGGGTAAGTCACCCCGAAGGATGGCATCCAAAGACATACTGGTGCCTGCGAAACCAAGACGATTCAAGAAGGTTTGGAGGCTTAGTTACGAAATAGAAAGGTGTTAGACACCCATTCCACCCTTTTGGTCTCTCATGAATATTTGCCATTTTCCTTTTGTTTCCCCCCATGATATGTGTGCATATGTATATATAAAATGGAGGTAGGAATCCTCGACTTGTATTATGGAAAAGATAAAGCGAGTCATCCGTAGGAATATATAAAAGTAATATTATAAAAATAAGATTTACGCGATTACCCCTACGTTGACCGTTATAATGGAACGATAACGCATATGGAGCAATACGTCACTAAGGGCAAGTATATAGAATATAAGGTAAAATGGATTTAGAGAAGATAAAAAATGAGAGAAAGAGTGAGAAAAAGGACTCGAGTCTCTGGTTTTAACCTGAGACGCCTACGTAGCCTATAAAGGCATCAAAGTCCACGTAGTTCGCATACAAAATGAGGGGTGGGGTTTATCCCATAAATCCAAATGGGGAATATCTTATTTGTGAGTGTGTGTGTGTGTGTGTAGAAAAAGGGTTTTAGATTATGAGAAAAGTGTGGAAAAAGTGTGAAAATCCCTACTTGGAATTTATGAGCAAATCCTCTTTTTCTTGTTTTTTTGGGTTTTATTTATATGAAAATAGGAGATGTGCAATAATAATAAATAAAAAAGTATATTAGGATGTGTGAGATGAGATAATAAAATTTCTAAATAAGAAGACAAGTTATTGAGAATTTAAGAGAGAGTTTGAGAAAGTTGGACCTTCTTGAAGATCTTGAGCTTGATCTTGAATGTTGGAGAGCAGCCCTTGCACTTGGATGATGATGGAGAGTGGATAATTTACCAAGTTTGATGAAAAGGATGATGAAAAGTGGAAGTAAAAAGGGGATTTGGATGTTGAAATCACGCTGCCTTCGAGAGAAATTTATGGGATTCGTTCAGAGAGATTTTTATCAAATATGTGCTCCCCTTGCAAATGAAGTGAAGGCCTCCTTTTATAGGCCCGGGTGGGTGCCGATCGGCATAGATATGTTCCTGCCTATCGGCAGGTGCCGATAGGCAGGGTCTGGAACCTGCCATTTGGCAGTGCGCTTCAGGCTTTTTCAGAAAATCGGCCGCCGAGGGCAAACCGTTGGTCAGAATCGTGAACGGGGAATACCGTTGGAAAGGTAATTCAGAGACCTTTGAAAGTCCTTTGTACCGCTCTCGGGTTCAGGAGTTGACTTTGGGTCAAATATGGCTCGGAAGCATTTATCGGTCCATTGGACGGGGAATCGCTCGGACGCAAACGGATCATTCGTCCGCATGGTAAGTCCGAATCTCCCACGGGGTAGACCGTTGGAAAGGTTAAGAGATGTACTTCGATATTCCAAAGAGTTTAACCCAGTTTGGAGAGTTGGCTTTGGTCAACTTGGCCCATGAAGCATTCGGTCATCTCTCGGAGTCAAACGAATCGTTCGTCCCCATGAAAAGTCAGAATCGTGCACGGGACGGACCGTTGGAAAGGGTATTTAGTTCCCTTCGAAGATTCATTCAACCTCGATTGAGCTCAAGAGTTGACATAGGTCAAACAGAGCTCGGGAGCGCCCGGTGGCCTCTAGGTCAAGTTTCGGACGCAAACGAATCGTTCGTTCGCATGGTAAGTCGGAATCGCGTACGGGGTGGACCGTTAGAAAGGTAATTTAGTTCCCTTCGAAGATTCATTCAGTCTCGGTCGAGACGAAGAGTTTGACTTTTAGGTCAAATTGAGCCGGGGAGTGCCCTATGGCATCCAGGTCAGTACTCGGGACATGACCTGGGTTTACGTTGATGAAGGGAGGTACTAGGGACCTAAGGAGAGTTAGGGGTAACAGAATGGGGTGTCTATAAAGCCCCTCAACGGGTGAGTTTGAAACAAATGATGACCGTCGAATAGACACCACATGATGCTTTTGAGGGAGTATGACCGATTAAGAGGGTCGAGGCTGATTCTGCAGACCTAAGGAGTGTGTTGGGGATGAATGACGATTGGAGGTTTAGGTCGATTATGAGGACCTGAAGTGGTGTTGGGGAGGGTGACCAATTATACGGGTCAAAGCCAAATCTTCGGGCTTAGGGTAAAGGTCTAATAACCGAGTTCAATTCTGATCTAAAGAGTGGTGACGATCGAGGAGTGAAGTCAATTCTGACCTAACTCGGGTGACTATCTAAGATCAGGGCCAATTCTGACCCAAGAGTGGTGACGACTGATGACCGAGGTCAATTCTGACCTAACTCAGGTGACAATCCAAGACCGAGGCCAATTATGACCCAATAGTGGTGACGACCGAGGACCAAGGTCAATTCTGACCTAACTCAGGTGACGATCCAAGACCGGGGCCAATTCTGACCCAAGAGTGGTGACAACCGAGGACCGAGGTCAATTCTGACCTAACTCAGGTGACAATCCAAGACCGGGGCCAATTCTGACCCAAGAGTGGTGACAACCGAGGATCGAGATCAATTCTGACCAAACTCAGGTGATGATCCAAGATCGGGGCCAATTCTGACCCAAGGTGGTGACGACCGAGAACCGAGGTCAATTTTGACCTAACTCACATGACGATCCAAGACCGTGGCCAATTCTTACCCAAGAGTGGTGACGACCGAGGACCGAGGTTAATTCTGACCTAACTCAGGTGACGATCCAAGACCGGGGCCAATTCTGACCCAAGAGTGGTGATGACCAAGGACCGAGGTCAATTCTGACCTAACTCAGGTGACGATCCAAGACCAGGGCCAATTTTGACCCAAGAGTGGTGAGGACCGACGTCAATTCTGACCTAACTCAGGTGACGATCCAAGACCGGGGTCAATTCTCACCCAAGAGTGGATAAAGATTGGATTCTGATTGTGTTGGAGAAAGAGTTTTGTGATTTTTATCTGAGCTGGGGAGCTGATAGATGGGAAAGCTTTTAGGAGACCTAGTAGGGGGAATAACCTATTCTGGGTGCTGTAAGAGAATTTCACTGGGGAAGTGATCAGGCGATCCTTAGGGATCCTCCGGAGCTTTACCGGGAGGAGTTTTCACTTGGTTTTTTGAGTATTCAACTGGGGAAGAGGGGTTCCGCTCGAGGGAATGCGAAATTTTCTTGGTAAAAAGGCTTTAAATCCTTCCTGGGATTTTTGGGGATTTTCTGGGGATTTTTCGAGGCTTTTGGGTATTTTCTGGGAATTTCTGTACAAAATTTTAAGGGGGTGCCGGTCGGCATAGTATTAAGGGTGCCATTTGGCAGTGGCACAAACTTTTGGGCTACCTCGGGAAGGCAAGGGGTCAGTACCGATCGGCATAGTGCTTGGCATCCTATATAAAGGGGGCGAATCCCCTCATTGTTTCATAAATTATTTTTCTTTCTCTCTCTCTGCGATTCCTCTGCAAATCGTTCTATCATTCCGATCTTCAAGAAATGGCTGCTTTCGTGAGCACTGTAGTCCACCGGGAGTGGTTGACCGTTGGTGATTGGGCGAATGTGGAGTGGAGGGCTAGGGCACCTCTTGCCTTGGGGAGTGAGAACTCCTTTGATGCATTTGAGCCTGTTGCGAATGAGTGGTCCTTGTTGCGAGATCCATCGCGTCATCGCTCTTCGAGAGTGGGTCTCGGTGGTTATGTAAACAACCCGACCTTTGGCATTCTTCCCTTTTTGGTGGTTTTTCTTTCTTTCTTTTGATGAGACTTTTCTTTTTGACAGTCTGATATTTCTTTGAAGAACATGCGTGCCCGTGGGACAACGGGGCTCAAGGATGTCTGGGGGCATCTCCCACCTGTGGTGCGCTGGGTGGTCTCATCAGCGGGTTTTGGGCGGTTGGCATCGGCACTAAATGAGATGCCTCGTTCGACAGCGGTCTTGTGCGCTTTGGAAGAGAGGTGGTGGGACACTACCCAAACCTTTCATTTCGGCTTCGTGGAGATGACTATGACTCCCATAGACGTGCAACAGCTGCTGGGGTTGGATTGTGATGGAGAGAAGATAGAGGTGGATCTCTCTTTACGGGTAAGACAGGAGGTAGTGCGTGCGGCACTTGGTGATGTAGGGAGGATAATCTCTGGGGATTCTATCCGATTGTCCCTGCTGAAGGATGTTCTGTTGGGTAGGGAGATCGATGTGGAGGACAGGCTGTAAGTGAGGCAGATGGCCCGGTTATTCATTCTTTTGGTGCTGGGAGGTTTCATGGTGGCGTCGAGCGGTGACGTCGTTCATTTATAGTTTCTGTCGTACTTGAGGATGTTTTTGAACACCCCTTTCTATGATTGGGGGAGTCTAACCATGGAGACCCTTTACTTTTCTTTGGATGCATTCAGTCGGTGCTGCCGGCAGACCTTTGCTGAGGCCACGTACATTTTTAAGGTATTCTTCAGTTTGTGCATTTCTTTTCATGCATTCGCATTTTCCTTTCATGCACTCGCATTTTCCTTTCATGCATTTGCATTTTCCTTATGCGTCTCTTTTTGCTTGTGAATTCAAACGTGCTTCTATGAGGTGATTGGGTGCAATACCCCACTGTTTGCTTTGAAGGAAGACACTGTTGGGGACTTCTGTCGATTGTATCGATGGCGTAAGGCCAATCGATAGTCGAAGGGATCTCTTTCCCTGGAGGCGATGTGTCAAGCCTTGAATGACATGGCCAGTGGTAGGGTAAGACTCTTTCCATTTCAGTCTTGGTTTTTGTTCATTCTAGCCTTGTATTGATTTATGCTTGCTCGGAGATTTTCAGGTGACCTTTTACCCAGGGGACAGCCATTCAGGATGCGAGGGCGACTGGGGTGAACGCGCGAATGAGGCGTTTGCTGGTGCATGAGTTCGGCCATTCCTGGTACCTCGGGGAGAGGGTGGTTCATCAGATTGCTGAGGAGGAGGAGGAGGTGGTGGTGCCAGCCACGCAGCCTCCTACGTCTATGAGGCGGGAGAGACTGATGTTGGAGGATGAGAGGATCGCGGAGATGATCGGCGAGTCCTACTTGCTATACACCGATACGACTGTGCCGTATGACTATATGGATTTTGTGACGAGCTGGCTGATGGTGCCCAGCATATATGATGCGTTGCCCTTCCCTTCGACGGGTTCGAGTCAGGTGGTGGGATCTTCCCATAACGGTGGTCATCCGTCGGCATCTGCGGCAGCGGCGACCTCGGAGGTCCCTTTCATGCGGTTGCACACTCCTTCATATAACATTCAGCGGGCTGATGGAGGGATGGTGCCTATGCTGCACCGTCCTCATGCGATGGATCCGATGGAGTTGGGTTTGACAGAGGAGGTCCTTCAACCTGCGGTATACCTTTCTGTTCCTCTCTTTCTTTCTTTTCTATTTTGGTCATTTTCGCTTTGATACTGATTTGACCTTTACTTGGAGCAAGTTCGGGTGTCGACCACTTGGTTAAGGGACATCAGAGACTGGATATCTTCGACGACAGCCCACATTCGGGATGTGGCACCTGTCCCTTCTTACTTGGTGTTGTCTACTTCGTCCGAAGAGGACTCGGGCTCGGGTAGTGGTGGCTCATCATCTCGCCATAGGGGGAAGAGAGCACGCCACATGGGTGGAAGCTCTTGAGAGAGAGAGAGAGAAAGGATGTGGGTTCGAGCTGAGTCCCGTTGTTTTTGCTTTTTCTTTTTATTTCCTACAAAGATGATGTAACACAGAAAACAGATATATTCAATGCAATGGAGTTTTTTTTATTATCTTTTATTTAATGATGAATGTATGCATATGCGCTTTTTACTTTGCTGCTGAGACCGTAAAAAGGAAATGTTTTTGGAAAAAATTTTGAAGTAAAGTTTTTGATTAAAAAGGGAGAATTAAAAGGATTTTGAAATTCTGTTGAGAATATTAATTTATTTTTATTTGAGTTTTCTGATTTGACAAAAGAGGAAAAAGGGAAATTTCTAAAAATGGGGGGGTTGCCGATCGGCAAGCACCCTGACAGGCCTATTGGCAGTTCAGTCCAGTCCCATCAAATTAAAGCTTTGAATGGTACCCTTTTCAGCCTTTGGTACCTTGTGGGGTAGGATTACCTCCAATTTCTGCAGGGATTATGTCCCTTGTGAGGATTTTCAAGTATAAAAAGGGGTAAGGGTGGAGTGTTTTCATCACACCTTTGCATTCTTACCCACTTACCCACCATCTCTTAGCCTTGCAAGATGGCTCTCCCAGGTAGCACCTTGTTTGCCAACTACCTTAAAGCCTTGGAAGCTATGTGCTCTTATAATGTCGACTATTATGCTTTCGACATGCGTCGAGTCTCCTTATGGCGCAATCAGCCTATTGAGTGGAATATGCTGATGGCGGCAGTACAATTTTGGTACCCCAAAGATAATGTATTCCGCTTTGGGTTGGAAGAAGTTTGTTCTACCTACGAGGAATTTTCTGCCATACTGGGTGTAAATCCTAGTGTTGTTGCGGCTTTTCCTGAATTTTCCCTTTCTCCTAGGGATTTATTGATCGGGCTTCTTCATATTTCGCCTTCGGCGGCCAGATCATTGGTTGCTGGAGGAATGATCTCCCTCCCGGCGGTGCTGCAGTCCATGCATTTGCGGGAAGTAGGTGATGCTGACTATGCTAAAGCCATTGTTCTGGGTCTGGTTTCCAAATTGTTGTTGGTGACTAGGGAATTGCAGGTGGACCCACAACTTGCAGCCATTACTTCATCGATGTTATACCGTCGTAATCCCGCGATGGTGATATTGGCGGAGACTCTGAATGGCCCGGATGCTTGGAGAGAAGGTTGTTCTGACTTTTTGAGGGGTAGCCCTGTGATGCTGTTCATGTGGTTGTCTGAAAGATTTTGCTTGTCGACTCCTCCAGAATATCCCTTGTCATCCGTACCCAACTTCTTTTCGGCTACTTCATCCGTGTTGGCCTGTATGTTGAGAATTGGGAGAATTGGCTTGTGGAGCATGGGGCTTGTGGTCTGTATTGGTCAGTGCCTTGGTGGTGACAGTTGCAGCCTGTTCTGGAGCTAGGAGAGTATTCATATGTATGGTTGGTTGGTCTCAGACATACCTCCTTTTATTTCCCTTGGCGGCTTTTGCGCCAATTCGGCTGGGCGTAGGTCGTTCCCCCTCGGACCTTAAACTTATTTCCGGTAGAGGATTTGACTAAGTGCATGCGTCTGTTGCTAGGGTCTCTGTGGGAAAATCGACATTCATCGACCCTTCCCTCTCAGTCTGTCGGGAAGGTTTTCCATGCCCCCAAAGATTATATGAAGTGGTTTTGGAGGAAAGTAGTCAGCAAGATGTTGGCAGTGGAGACTGGACAAAAATGGTTTGTTTTATATGACTCCATGGAAGGGGGTGTTGTGGTTGTTTTGAAGATGGTTAAGGATCATCGATCCATGGAATGTTTACGACACTCTATTCAGGCAGGGGAAACTTGGGGTCCTCAGGATGTAGATGATGAGGGTGCAGGCTCCTCTGGTAGCTGTGGGTAGGACTCCTGGGGAGTTTATTTATGTAATAGGGAATGTATGTGGGGGTTTTATTTGGATTTTTATGGTAGTGGGGAAGGTAGTTATCCGTTCCTTTTTCTTATGTAATCCCTACGGTAATTTCTTATTAATGAAATAAATAAGTTTCTGATCATCCAGCTGTGCCTTTCGATGAATTTTTGTATTTTGAATTATCTATACTGATCGCTAAGGCATACATAATCCTTTTGTTCAAATAATTTGAGAATGAACCTCCGTTCTCGGAGGTAAGAAAAGAATAGTATTTTATGAAAAAGAAAGGGGTCGCACTCATGTGAGGTCCATGAGTTGCCTACGTACCTCTGGGTTTTTTTTAAATGTTTTAAAATAGTTTTTGTAGAGGATCAAGACCACGTAGTTCTGGGTAGAGGGAAATGAATCATTTTTTTTAGAATAGCAGGGGGATGAGAAGAGTCGTAGAACACCGAGATTTCAGACTAGAGGTAGAATTTCTTGAGACGGTCCAGATTGACTGGACGAGTCATATCTTCCCCATCTAGGTCAGTGAGCATGGCGGCACCGCCGGATAATAATTTCTTCACAGTGTAGGGACCGCTCCAATTAGGCTTGAATTTCCCTCTGGGGTCTCAGATGGGTTCTACTATTTCCTTGAGGGTTAAATCCCCCTCCCGGACACCGCGATCCTTGACTTTTTTGTTGAATGATCGCGCTATTCGGCGATGGTACCCCTGTATGTGGTAAAGAGATTTTAATCTTTTTTAATCTAGGAGGGCTACCTCATCAAGACGACTTTGGCACCAGTCTTCTTCACTAACCTTGCTTTCGAGCATGACGTGTAGCGAGGGTATTTCCAGCTCCACAGGTAGAACTGCCTCCATGCCGTAGACCATGGAGTAAGGGGTAGCCCCAGTAGAGGTTCAGATTGAGGTTCGATATCCCCAGAGGGCGTACGGGATTCGGTCGGCCCAATCCCTATAACATTCGGTCATCTTGCTGATGATGGATTTGAGGTTTTTGGATTCGTTCGGCCCATTAGCTAGAGGGGCACGTGGAACGTGCTGATATTCCTTCGGGACATAGATGGGCTCTGGTGGACCCATAGCACGAGGGAACAGGGCCTCGGTCTTTTGAGGCATAAGAACTTGGTTTAGTTGCATTTCTCGGACCTCAACTTGGAGGTTGTCAATCTTGACCACGAGCTGAGCTAGGACTGTCGGCAGATCCGGTTGTATGACTGGTGGTTGATCTGCATTCTCCATGGAAGATGGATGGATTTCGGATTCGAAAGAAGTAGTAGAGGAGCGGATAAAACTCCGAGGTGATTTGACTGAAGACCGAAGCCAATAAGGAGCCAGGCCAAGGGCGTGCGATCGACCTGAGAAGGCATAGGATAAGATTTATTTTTGAGAAAAAAAGGGAAGAAACTTATTTTTGGATTTTTGATAAAGAAGGGAGAAATATTTTTGGATTTTTAAAGAAGGGAGAAATGTTTTTGGATTTTTAATAAAGAAGGGAGAAATGTTTTTGGAGACGGAACTCAGCATGATTATTATTATGTTCTCACTTGTATTTAATTCTCCTAAATGCAATGCCGGACGGGATCCGAGCCTGGAAAAGTGGGGTTCTTAATACATGCAAAGCTACGTTTGGACTTGTAATCAGGCTCGCGGACAGGGTCCCATTTTAAAAATATGCAAAGATTGACCCGGAATTTCGACAGTGTTTCGGGTTCAAACCGGAAATCTAAAGTGCGTGTCCTAGGTTTGACACCTATATGCGGGTATGCAGTTGGTTGGGTGAATCGACATGGGTTCCCCCCTTTGGTGTGACTTCCACAATATACGTCTTGCTCTTGCGGGAAATCGGTACGTGTGGACAAGCCATTTGATATACCTGAGTGTACGTGAATTGCCACACCATATACCTCGTGGGGACGGTATGTGTGAGAGCGAATTCGATAAACTCGGCGTACGTGAACGAATTCCTTGCGATATACCTCCCGTCATGACTTCGGTCAAGCGGTACGATGAGGGGGAACCGTTCGATATACGTCGAAGGTACTTGGCCAATGGAAGGTGAGAGTCATATCGCTTAGGCTAACTGCGACCTGCCGGACCAGCACCCATCACGAAGTGACCCTCCAGTTACTGGGTAAAATTTGGTAAATATCAATGCTCTTTGGTGATATCGTGTGAGTCATGCATGATTCTCTTATTAGTATCTTATGATGATAATGCCTTTCTTGATTATGCTAAACATGGAGCCAATGTACAAGTACCCCAAAAGGTACACCAAGCATGGATGGGTGATGCGTGCAACATGGGGATATACATGTGATCCTAGGTGCACGTGGTGTGAAGTGTACATGGAGAATTTTCTACAAGTGTGTGAATATAAGCATAGGCATGGGATATACATGTGAGAAATGGGGATAGGCAGATATGGGGGGGGGGACATAAACAAATATAGCATCCATGTAAATAGAATCAATCCCTCAACGATATAATAAAAACAAGTCCCCAGCAGAGTCGCCAATGTGGCCATCCCCGATCCCCGCCGCGGAGGGAGGAAGGGATCCTTCGGGTCCCGCGTATCCCCTCTCGGGAGAGCGCTTCGGTCGGCGTCGGTTTGTGAGGTGTAAAGATGTAGAGAAATTTAGAGTTGCCAGTCTATTTTACTCAAAACATACAAAAGAAAAAGGGGAAGCCACCCCGAAGGATGGCATCCAAAGACATACTGGTGCGTGCGAAACCAAATGATTCGAGAAGGGTTCGGAGGCTTAGTTACGAAATGGGAAGGTGTTAGGCGCCCATTCCGCCCTTTCGGTTTCTCATGGATATTTGCTATTTTCCTTTATATTTCCTCCCGTGATATGTGTGCACGTGTATATATAGAACGGAGGTAGGAATTCTCGACTTGTATCATAGAAAAGACAAAGCGAGTCATCCGTAGGAATGTGAGATTAGTGTAGAAAATAAGATTTACGTGATTACCCCTACGTTGACCATTATAAAGGAACGATAACGCATATGGAATAATACATTACTACGAATAAGTATATAGAATGTAATGGAAAATGAGATAAAGAGAAGATAGAAAATAAGAGAAAAAGTGAGAAAAGGACTCGAGTTTCGGGTTTTACCCCGAGACGCCTACGTAGCCTATAAAGGCATCAAAGTCCACGTAGTTCGCAAATAAACGAGGGTTGGGGTTTAACCCATAAATCCAAATGGAGAAATCTCTTTTTTGTAAGTGTGTGTGTGTGTGTGTAGAAAAAGTGTTTTAGTTGTGAGAAAAGTGTGGAAAACGTGTGAGAATCCCTACTTGGAATTTATGAGCAAACCCTCTTTTTCTTGTTTTTTGGGTTTTTATTTATATGAAAATAGGAGATGTGAAATAATACTAGATAAAAAGTATATTTATGATGTGTGAGATGAGATAATAAAAGTGCTAAGTAAGAAAACAAGGTATTGCAAATTTAAGAGAATTTAGGAGAGTGTTTGAGAAAGTCGGACCTTCTTGGAGACCTTGAGCTTGATCTTGAATGTTGAAAGGCAGCCCTTGCACTTGGATGATGATGGAGAATGGTTAGTTCATCAAGTTTGATGAAAGGGATGATGAAAAGTGGAAGTGAAAAAGGGATTTGAGAGTTGAAATCACGTTGCCTTCGAGAGAGGTTTCTGGGGGTTTTCTGAGAGTGATTTGCCTCTGATCTGAGCTCCCTTGCAAATGAGGCCAAGGCCTACTTTAATAGCTCTAGGGGACTACCGATCGGCTTAGAGCCCTTCCTGCCTGCCGGCAAGAAGGTGCCGATAGGCAGGTTCTTGGGACCTGCCGTTTGGTAGTGTGTTTCAGGCTTTTTCGGAAAATTGGCCGTCGAGGGCAAACCGTTGGTCAAAATTGTGCACGGGGCATACCGTTGGAAAGGTATTTCAAATACCTTCGAAAGTCCTTTGGACTGCTCCCGAGTTCGGGAGTTGACTTTGGGTCAAATGTGGCTCGGAAGCGTTTGTCAGTCCTCTGGACGGGGAATCGTTCGGACGCAAATGGATCGTTCATCCGCATGGTAAGTCTGAATCGCACACAGGACGGACCGTTAGAAAGGTTAGGAGGTTTACTTCGACATTCCAAATAGTTTGCCCCAGTTTGGGGAGTTGACTTTAGTCAACCGGTCCCGAGAAGCATTCGGTAACCTCTCGGAGTCAAATGGATCGTTCGTCCGCATGGTAAGTCAGAATCGCACACGGGACAGACCATTGGAAAGGGTATTCAGTGACCTTAGAAGATTCGTTTAGCCTCGGTCGAGCTGAAGAGTTTGACTTTTGGGTCAAACTGAGCCGGGGAGTGCCCGATGGCTTTTAGGTTAGTACTCGGGACGTGACCAGGGTTTACAGTGATGAGTTGAGGTACTAGGGACCTAAGGAGAGTTAGGGGGTAACGGAATGAGGTGTCTACAGCGGGACCCCATATCGGCAGATGATATTTTTCTTAAGGAATTTGGCCACTTTTTTGGCATTCAATACTGCGTATGACTCAGCCTCGACCCATTTGGTGAAGTAATCGATGGCAACCAGGAGGAACTCATGTCCGTTTGAAGCCTTTGGTGTAACCTTCCCTATGATGTCGATACCCCAGGTGGAGAATGTCCAGGGAGAGGTCATGTTGTATAATTATCGCGGAGGCAAGTGTTGAATATTGGAGAATTATTAGCATTTGAGGCACCTCCGGACATAGGCGGTGCAATCCTGGATCATGGTGGTCCAGTAATAGACCTGTAGGATGATCTTCTTAGCGAGCATGAAACCATTCATGTGGGGTCCGCATTCCCCGTTGTGGATTTTTTGTAGTATTTTCTCAATCTCGGCCCCTGCGATGTAGTGTAGATGGGTTCTATCAAAATTCCTCTTGAGTAGAGCTTTATGACAGATGATGTACTGGGCGGCCAGTCTTCAAAGGGTCGTTCGATCTTTCTTGTTGGAACCCTCGGAATACCTACCATGTTTGAGGAGGCACCAGATATCATAGTACCAACAATCAGCTAGTTTGGGATCTTTAGTAGAGACAAGCACAATATGGTAGTAATGGGTCGGTTTTGTCTTGCTTTTGAACCAGGAAGGGGGTCATTGTTATTCCTTCGGGAATGTCGACCATGGAGGCCAAGGTAGAGAGAGCATCGGCTAGGTTATTCTTTTCTCGGGTTAGGTAATGGAAGGTGATATCTAGAAATCGAGAGGCTAACTCTTCTAATTGGGCATGAAAGGGTTGGAGCTTTTTGTCCTTGACTTTCCACTTTCTGAGCACTTGACCGATGATAAGGGCAGAATCCCTGTAGAGATCAAGGTGTTGAATACCTTACTCAAGGGAAACCTTGAGGTCCACTGTGCATGCCTCGTATTCCGTCATGTTGTTGGTGCAAGGGAAATCCAATTTTATGGCGATAGGAGTGTGGGAGTCATCTGGGGCGATCAGGAGTATCCCAATGCCATATCCTTTTTTGTTGGCAGTGCCATCAAAGAACATTTTCCATCGAAGGGGGTCTTGAGTGGTGCAGAGGATATTTTCATCTGGGAATTCGGAGATCTGGACATCTGCTTCGTCTATGGGATAATCGGCAAGGTATTCAGAGATGGCTCTTCTTTTAATGGATTTCTGTGTGACGTACAGAATATCAAACTCGGTTAGGAGCATCAACCATTGGGCCATTTGACTGGATAAGGCGGGTTTATTAAGCAGATATTTAATGGGATCCATCCGGGATGTAAGTTTGATGGGGAAGGAGAGCATGTAGTGTCGCAACGTTTGGGTGACCCAGACAAGTGCGACACATGCCTTTTCTAAAGCAGTGTAGTTGACCTCGTACCCGAACAATTTGCGACTAGCGTAATATATGGCTCTTTATTTGTGGGACTCTTCAAGATATTGGTCTAGCAAAGCCCCAGCTACAGTGTCGGTTATGGTTAGGTATAGGAGCAAAGGGAGACCAGACTGTGGTGGCATGAGCATTGGAGGTTGGACAAGGTATTGTTTGATTCGGTCAAAAGCTTCTTGGCAGGCCTCGTTCCAAACCTTGGTTGAATCTTTTCGGAGGAGCTTAAAGATCGGTTCACAGGTGGAGGTTAGCTAGCTGATAAACTGGTTGATATATTACAATTTCCTATGAAAACCTCAGACTTTTTTCTCTGTTCGAGGTGGTGGCATCTCAAGTATGGCCTTCAGCTTTGCAGGATCTGCTTATATCCCTTTTGTCAGTCCACTTTTCGCGCATTTTTGATAAATAAGGGAGAAATATTTTTGGATTTTTGATAAAGAAGGAAGAGATGTTTTTTGTAGACGGAACTCAGCATGATTATCATGATTATTATGTTTTCACTTGTATTTAATTCTCCTAAATGCAATGTCGGACAGGACCCGAGCCTGGAAAAGTGGGGGTCTTAATATATGCAAAGATATGATTTGGACTTGTAACCAGGCTCACGAACAGGGTCCCGTTTTAAAAATGCGCGAAAATTGGGTGGCAGATTGACCCGAAATTTTGACAGAGTTTCGGGTTGAAACCGACAATCTAAAGTGCGTGTCCTAGGTTTGACACCTATATGTGGGTATAGAGTTGGTTGGGTGAATCGGCATGGGTTCCCCCCTTTGGCGTGACTTCCACGATATACGTCTTGCTCTTGCGGGCAATCGGTACGTGTGGATAAGCCATTTGATATACCTGAGTGTACGTGAATTGCCTCACCATATACCTCGTGGGGACGGTACGTGTGAGAGAAAATTCGATATACTAGATGTACGTGAATGAATTCCCTGTGATATACCTCCCGTCATGACTTCAGTCAAGCGATACGATGCGGGGGAACCGTTCGATATACGTCAAAGGTACTTGGCCAATGGAAGGTGAGAGTCATATCTCTTAGGCTAACTGCGACCTGCCAGACCAGCGCCCATCACGAAGTGACCCTCCAGTTACTGGGTAAAATTTGGTCAATATCAATGCTCTTTGGTGATGTTGTGTGAATCATGCATGATTCTCTTATTGGTATCATATGATGAGAATGCCTTTTCTTGATTTATCCAGACAGGGAGCAAAGTACAAATAACCCAAAAGGTACACCAAGTATGGATAGGTGATGCGTGCAACATGGGGATATATATGTGATCCTAGGTGCACGTGGTGTGAAGTGTACATGGAGAATTTTCTACAAGTGTGTGAACATAAGCATAAGTATGGGATACATATGATAAAGGGGAACATGCAGATATGGGGGGAAACATAAGAAAATATAGCATTCATGTAAATAGAGTCAAGCCCACAAAAAAAACACATAAATCCCCAGCAGAGTCGCCACTATGGCCATCCCCGATCCCCGCCCCGCAGGCGGGTGGCGTAGAGGAAAGGATCATTTGGGTCCCGCGCGTCCCTCTCGGGAGCGCTTCGGCCGGCGTCTTTTGAGATGTGGTGTAAAAATGTAGAGAGATTCAGTCGCAAGTCTATTTTACTCAAAACCGAAAAAAGAAAAAGGGGAAGCCACCCTGAAGGATGGCATCCAAAGACATACTGGTGCGTGCGAAACCAAGACGATTCGAGAAGGGTTCGGAGGCTTAGTTACGAAATGGGAGGTATTAGGCACCCATTCCGCCCTTTCGGTCTCTCATGAATATTTGCTATTTTCCTTTTGTTTCCCCCTGCGATATGTGTGCATGTGTATATATAGAATGGAGGTAGGAATCCTCTACTTATATCATGGAAAAGATAAAGCGAGTCATCCGTAAGAAGATATAAAAGTAATATTATAAAAATACGATTTACGCGATTACCCCTACGTTGACCGTTATAATGGAATGATAACGCATATGGAGCAATACATCACTAAGGGCAAGTATATAGAATATAAGGAAAATGGATTTAGAGAAGATAGAAAATTAGAGAAAGAGTGAGAAAAAGGACTCGAGTCTCGAATTTTACCCCGAGACGCCTACGTAGCCTATAAAGGCATCAAAGTCCACGTAGTTCGCATACAAAATGAGGGGTGGGGTTTATCCCATAAATCCAAATGGGGAATCTCTTATTTTTGAGTGTGTGTGTGTGTGTGTGTGTGTGTAGAGAAAGGGTTTTAGATTGTGAGAAAAGTGTGGAAAAAGTGTGAAAATCCCTACTTGGAATTTATTAGCAAACCCTATTTTTCTAATTTTTTTGGGTTTTATTTATATGAAAATAGGAGATGTGCAATAATAATAAATAAAAAAGTATATTAGAATGTGTGAGATGAGATAATAAAAGTGCTAAATAAGAAGACAAGTTATTGAGAATTTAAGATAATTTAAGAGAGAGTTTGAGAAAGTTGGACCTTCTTGAAGATCTTGAGCTTGATCTTGAACGTTGGAGAGCAGCCCTTGCACTTGGATGATGACGGAGAGTGGATAATTCACCAAGTTTGATGAAAAGGATGATGAAAAGTGGAAGTAAAAAGGGGATTTGGATGTTGAAATCACGCTGCCTTCGAGAGAAATTTCTGGGATTCGTTCAGAGAGATTTTTATCAAATATGTGCTCCCCTTGCAAATGAAGTGAAGGCCTCCTTTTATAGGCCCGGGTGGGTGCCGATCGGCATAGATATGTTCCTGCCTATCGGCAGGTGCCAATAGGCAGGGTCTGGAACCTGCCATTTGGCAATGCGCTTCAGGCTTTTTTAGAAAATCAGCTGCCGAGGGCAAACCGTTGGTCAGAATCACACACGGAGCATACCGTTGGAAAGGTAATTCAGAGACCTTTAAAAGTCCTTTGGACCGCTCCCGGCTTCGGGAGTTTACTTTTGATCAAATATGGCTCGAAAGCATTTGTCGGTCCATTGGACGGGGAATCGCTCGAACGCAAACGGATCGTTCGTCCGCATGGTAAGTCCGAATTGTGTACGGGGCAGACCGTTGGAAAGGTTAGGAGATGTACTTTGACATTCAAAAGAGTTTGAACCAGTTTGGAGAGTTGACTTTGGTCAACCTGTCCCGAGAAGCATTCGATGACCTCCCAAAGTCAAACGGATCGTTCGTCCACATGGAAAGTCGGAATCGCATATGGGATGAACCGTTGGAAAGGGTATTCGATGCCCTTCAAAGATTCATTCAGCATCGGTCGAGTTGAAGAGTTAACATAGGTCAAACAGAGCCCGGGAGCGCCCGGTGGACTCTAGGTCAAGTTTCGGACGCAAACGGATCGTTTGTCCGCATGGTAAGTTGGAATCGTGCACGGGGTGGACCTTTGGAAAGGTTATTCAATGTCCTCAAAAGATTCATTCAATGTCGGTCGAGACGAAGAGTTTGACTTTTGGGTCAAACTGAGTCGGGAAGTGCCCGATGGCCTCCATGTCAGTACTCGGGACATGACGTGGGTTTACGGTGATGAAGGGAGGTACTAGGGACCTAAGGAGAGTTAAGGGTAATAGAATGGGGTGTCTACAGTACTTTTGATGAGAATCTTTCAAAGATTGGGTCAACCCATCAAAAGCTTCCTCTACTCCACCCGAGGAGCTTGAAGCCCTAATATCTTCATCCTTCTTCAAAATGCTGTTGAAACACGTCACCAGCTGAAAAAAGAAATAACTTTAAGTCAATACATGAACATAGTATTAAAAAATAAAGGGGTCGAGTTAAAGATACTTACTGAGGCAATGTGTTGAGCAGCCAGGGTAGTGATTCTCTCACAAGAAAGAGTATCTTCAATGCCTTGGACTTCTGGGATAGTCCAGGATTTTACCAAGCCCACATCAGAGCTCGGAGGAACAAAAGTTGGAACACTACCATCAACATTTAATGGTTGAGAGATAGGTCCAGCAGGTCTCTCAGAAGAGCTTCTCTTTAATCTCCTCAGAGGAGCTGGAGCATTTTCAATTAAGGAGGTTGTCTTTATTGGTGATATGATAATAACATCACTCGAAGGAGAAACAGCAACAGTCTTGCTCGGAGCCACTGGGGGCTTCTCTCCAGCCTTCTTGGCAGCAGTAGGAGGGGGAACATCTATGGTTTTTATCCCTTCTTTTGGGACATCTTGTTTATACTTCTTTGCCTCCATAGTGGCAGAGGCAGACTTGTCAAAAAAGGCAGGAGCTCTTCTCTTCTTCATCAGATCACTGATGGGAATACTCGACTCAGAAGAAGAACCTTCCACACTAGTCTCAGAGGCTGGTACCTGATCAAAATCAACCACCACTGAGCGAGGACGAGCAACGAAAGATAAGGTGTTGCTTTTGTATTGCAACAAGTAGGAGGCAGATCTAATATGCTCCCAGCAACAGATTGATGCAAATCCCAGATAAGTTTTAGATGCTTTAAATTAACATCAGTCTCTTTTGGAGGTTTTCTTTTGCTTTCAACTATAGCAAACAAAAATAAATGTCGGTGATGCATTTTATCAAACACAAAAACAAAATTTCAAAAAATAAAAACAACCTATCCCATTGCCATAAGGTGGACACCTGGGACCTTGGTATATAACATCTCCATTTAATGGAGGGTGTTGCTAATTTTTCATAACAACCCCGTGATCAAAATAATCCCTATTAGCATCAGGAAGATTGACAACTAAAGCTTTATTCAAAAACCTAGTTTTTAAATAGAATGTGGTATCACTGACAACCCATCTGTAGCAATACATAATCTTTAGAATCCCTAAACGGGTTCCATGAAGTTGATTCAACCTATGTACGCCATTAACTTTCCTCCATGTATTTGGAGCTACTCTTGCAGGTACAACATCAAAATATTGGCAAAACTCCAAACACAAGGGATTTGGCGGGAAAGAAAAGCCACATTCGGCTACAAAAAGATTGGGAAACCAATGTCCCTTAGCCAAAGAAAAATAATCAGAAGGTTCAGAATGTTCTTCCAAAATAACCCATGAAGGGATTGAAAATTCAGACCGAAATTTGTCCAGCGATTCGACAAGATAAACTACGATGAACAAAGTAAATAAAGGAGAGGGAAGAAAATCTTACAGAAAAAGAGAGATCAGTTGACAATGAACGATGGAAAAAGCGAAGGCACAAGATAGAGAGAAAATGAAGAGTGCAAAGATACAAATTTGAAAAGTGAAAGACAATAGGAATTCTGCCGCGCTTAAATACTTTATCTCGGGAATAGAGAAAGACAATGATTACAAAGGAAGACGTTTGCGTCTCCGGCGGCTAAAAGAAGAAAAGGGGCACGAATATCGAAGTGATCATAAAAATTCAAAATATTTATGAGGCTTGATACTATGCGCTCAAAAAGGAGTTATATACACCGAATATTTTCCTAAAAACCATAAAAACCAATAATCTAAGCAGTTTTCAAGAAGAATGTTTCACATTTTTCTTCAACCTCAAACTGTGAAACATTGGGGGCTTCTGTTGATACCAAATTTAGTCTGCTGACATGAATCAATCACTAGAAGACACGTGTCAACCTATATGGCAATTTTGAATACTTTCAACAGATCATACTGTCACCGAGCTACTCAAACTCTCCCAGCAACTCAATCATACCGAGCAGCTTAGGCGCCCCGAGGAGCTTAAGGCTCCGAGTAACTTAAGCGTACTGAGCAACTCAGGCGGTCCGAGAAACTCAACGTGCAGAGTATCCAAATTAGGAGAATCAAAAAAACAACTGCGCATTAAATGCTCATTATTATCGTACAGATGTATATGTCCACAAGGTAACAGCGCTTGTCCTTTCACATGTACAGCCTCAAGGCTACAAATACATTGTAACCTCCTTATTAGAAAGGAGGAAGGATTTCTTGGTAAACTCAATTATCAAGAATTCTAGGCAAACAGTTAGCAATAAAAAAAAACAGTGGACGTAGGCCATTCTAGTAAGGCTGAACCACTTTAAAAATCCTTTGTCATATTTATTTTATCTATGATTAATTTATTAGAGATAAGCTAATTTTTTACATCAACAAAAAATAAAATAGAAAAATAGAAAATAAAAACTAGAAATCCTAAATAAATCAAAAATAAATTCTAAAAATAAAAATGAGTCAAACTAAAAAAAAATAAAATAGAAAGACACAAACAAAACATACACAGGGTTCGGGATAAGTTTGGTCTAGGTTTAGGCTAGGTTAGGGTAGGCTAGGGTTACGGGATAAGGGAATTAACTCCATTTTAACTGCAAATTGCCTGAAAATATAGCTTTTGATATTGCAACTGCAATTAAGCCTGCATATTGAACAATTAAGCGCATAAGACACAAATTTCCGAGAATGAGCAACTAAAGTACGTCTATTCGGGGTATAAAATGTACAAATTTGGGTGCTTATCAGGCAACACCTGCCTTGATTGGAAAGTCTAAACAATAGAACTGAGATGATAGAAGTGGAAGCGTATAAATATGAGGACCTGTAACTCCCACAATAGTTGAAGCACATCAGATGGTCCAAAAGTCTAAACTTGGTGTCCCCGTGGCTAGACACCTAAAATAAAATACAACAAGAGAAAAGAGATTTTTTCAAAAGACGGGTCAGAACCCGAGTGTAAAATATTTTAACATAATTTAGAAAGTACTTAAAAATTGCATTGAAGAAAATATTATGTGCACGTTAGCTTTTCGAGCACTCACTTAAGATTCTCACCTCTCAATTAATTTGCACGCCTAACGCACCTCTAAACCCATTCTAATTATTTTATCACACCTAAATAGGTCGTAACCATAAACCTTCTAACCCTCACTCGTAGCAATAACCCGTGTTCCCTAAATACAATTATTATGAAACATTTCGGCATTTACTATCCCAAGTAAAATTTCACACTAAGATTATGTGTTTACAATAATATATTCAATTCTAGTAACAATATAAACTACATATTCACACGGTAGATTATATCACAAGTATTTATTTTTCTATTACACTATTATGAATAAATACTAATACAGCACCCCTAGACTCAGCTGCGGTGCGCGCATACTCTGCTATCAAGTCTCGGTACATCTCATACTGAATAAGGACAGTGGGTTCGGAATCTCCCATGAACCATAAATTAAAAATCACACATATTGGAGGTGAACATAGTTCTAAGCCTATAGGGTACGCACATACCTACACGCCCATGTGACCGTCATCACTATCATTCTCACAGATAACCCGTACCTAGGTTCGATGATCTAAGGCACAAGTCAAATATCCCCCCGAAGTCTCCTCAAGATAGGATTATCCCCTTTTTAAAACCTCCCGTGATAGCAAGTATGGTAGGTATGTCATAAACATAATATGTATCACTATAGGCATTCACGCAACCTATCAAGTTCATTATGTATACACACAACCCAAATATTTAATTTATATATAGTAATACTCTCGTTACTACTTGCATTATACTTACTCAATTACGAATACTCTCTCTTGTAATCCTTAAGGATAATTCACCGCTCCAAATACCTTAAAGTTTTATTCTCAAGTCCCTTTAATAATTCTGCGCTAAACCAAAATATATTTCACATCATTTAATCTTACTCGAATTAGCTATGTTCGACAAATTGGGGCCAAAACGAATTTTCCAGAAATCCTGACCTGTCGCTCAAATGAAACTGCATCTCCTTTGAATAATACTGCAGGTCGTTTGAAGGACCTCTTCGCGTGAGATGCTATCTCGTTAGAACGAGATCCAATCTTATTCGAATGAGATGATATAGTTACGCCCCCTACCTCAACCTACTGCTTTTTTCTTCCATTGACACCCTAAAACCTCTATTGTTTACTCTCCAACTTCCAACAATCAATTCCAAACACAATTTCAACATATAGGGATGAAACTGCCCTAAAATTTGAAATCCCCAAATTCATAAACACTAGAATCCTAGTTCATCAAATTTTCAATTCAAGTATTCTAATCCCAGATTTAATCATCAATGTTAATCATAAATTATTGGTTATCCCTCTAACCACATAACCGAATCAATACCATACGAATTCAATCCGAAGTTAAGCATGAAATCCTCAATTATTCATCAATTTCCCATATAAATCAAGGGTATTCATTACCTACACTAACATGAACATGATTATTGCTAAAAGACAGCAAGAATGAAACACTTGCCTTGCGAAAGAAGTTCTGATCCATTGATGTCATTGGTATGGTTGTGATCCTCGTTCTCCGATATATGCGGTGGTAGTCTTGATGGTGTAAAACGTGCACTAGGGGTGGTTTTGGCCCTAGAAACCTCTCCTCCTTCCTTATTTTTACCTCTGTGTCCAACACTGATAGCCCTAATCTAACCCATGTACATGATATATTAACCCTTTAATTTTTTTCATTAATTTTACTCCAAAAAAAATATTACCAAAACACCCTCTCGGGATGTCGGTTTGCCCTAAAACAGTCCCGGGGTCCAAACTAAACCTCCGGACACACTTTTCTGACTATCTCGACCCTTCCGGATACATTGGCGCACTCTTAATGACCATATGGGTGATTTAAAAATATTTTACTTTTTATTTCATTAATCTAGTCCCGACACGATTGACACGCGCGTCCCGACTTAATTACCGTAATTGTCGTATTTCTCACTCGTGACAATTTTCATAAATTCTGAATCATATTCAAAATTATATATTACTTTATTCACTCGGTAATATACAATATAATTCTCGTTAATAAATGCCCACCCTTATCTCGCTAGTTAATTTTTATTTTAATCTGAATTAATTACCAATTAATTTCCCATATTTAATTTAATTAATCCAATATTAAAAATTATTAAAAATACCGGGTGTTACAAAATGGATTTTTTTTCTGGAATTTTTTTTATTGTTCAAAATCATTGTTTTGGGAATAAAGTTTTTTCCTTTAATTAAAAATCATTTTATCAGGTGGAAAACATGTTTTTTCTAAAAATAATTTTTAAAAATTGAAATGAGTTTTATTTTGGTTGGATTTTTTTGTTGTTGATATAAGTTTTGGGGATCATTTTGATCGTTATTAAGTGAAAAAACATTTTTTTAAAATATTTTCTTTAAACTGAAATCAGTTTTAGTTTCATTTTTTTTTGTTTAAAATTATTTATTTTCTTGAGTTTTATTTTTCTAGGCCGGAGTTTTATTTTTCTTTGCCGAAGGTTTATTTTTTTAAATGAAAACATTTTTTCCTGAAATTATTGTTATTTTCATATTTTTCTGCTGAAAATTATTTATTTTGTTATTCAAAATCACTTTTTAGGTGGAAGAGGTTTTTTTTCCTAGAAAATGTTTTTTTTCTTCAGGATATATATATATATATATATATATATATATATTAACTAAAATCATTTTTATTTTTTATTTTTATGCTGGAATTTTTTTGTTGAATTTTTTTTGTTGAAAATCATTTTGTTTTGCTGAAAATCAATTTTATAATTTTGTTTTATTGAAAATGATTGATTTCATGGAAAACATTTTTTATTTCGTGGAAATCAGTTTTATTTTTTATTTGTATGCTGGAATTTATTTAAATATAGTTTTTTTATATTTTTAATAAATTTTTAATTTATAAAAAAAATTAAACAATATATTTTTTATTTCTAATAGAAAGTGTATTGAGATTTTTATATATTTTTTACAGTTTTTTACAAAAGGAAAAATTGTTGTATATTTTTTACAGTTTTTATTATATATTTTTGATAGTTTTGGTTTATATATTTTTAAAAGTTTTCATTTTAATTGGTGGAAAATGCTTTTTTTGGAAATTATTTTTAACAATTTTTGGAAATTATTTTTTAACAATTATTAACAACTTCTTTAACAGTTTTTTTTTCTAAATATTTAAACCTTATATATATATATAGTTTGCGGACCAGCTTTTATCCAAAATTTATCTGGGAACCACTTCGTCTTTTCTATATTATTGTTTTTTTCTAAGGTTTCTGGAAATATAAATTTCTACCCCAATAGATTCTAAAGTCTATTAAGCTTATTTTAAATCTATTCTTAATCTGGAATCCTAAGTGTAGAAGTTTCAGGACTACTTGTCAGGCTTCTACCGTCACTATCGTACTGGAATTAGGAATAGTGAGGATTATCTATATAAATATTTTCCTTTGGGTATTTAGAAATTTCAAGAGTTTTTTTAAGAAAATATTCTAGTCTTAAATACCTTATGCGATACTGAGGATTTATCAATCTTGTTTCTTTATATATTTGATTGACAATATAAATTAGGATGTCTTTTATAAATTCGTCTAATTCGTCGTCACTGTGGGATAACAAAAATCTACGATACATTCTAAGGGAAGTTGTCTTTACGTTTTTAAGAAGATGGTGGATTCCTCCTCCTCTAATTAAGGTAGTTTTTATTTCAGCTAACCTTTTGCGTCTAATGTATTTTAATATGTTTATAGTATCTTCAAGTATTCTAGTATATTCTTGGTATTTTTTTAGGTCTTGAAAGTTCTTCTGCGAACTCTTCAGTTCTTAATTCTTATTTGAAGAGATCACGGATCCCTATTCTAATTATTTCTATTCTAGGTACTTCATGTACTAACCACTCAATAATTTGGTCTATATTTTTATAAGTACCACCTGCGTAAGTTAAAGTAGTTTCGATAAGTACTTTATCTTAGGGGTCTGTAAGAGTCCACTCTTGGATTTCTCTTGTTAAATCTAAATTTGTTTAATTAACAGATGCTAAAAAGTTTGTAGTGATTTGTAGGCTCATGCAAGTTTCTTTGAATTATAACAATAATATGTAAAATAGCTAGGAGTTTGGTTTGAGTATTTACCTTCCTCTTGGTCTGTAATATCTTTATCTTCTTTCCTTTGTCTCTTCGGCTTTATTATTATTCTTCTCAGGTCCGGGCCTCCTGCAACTCTCTCTTTATGTGTCGCACATCAATCCACTAGTTTGGCATTTGACCCATTTCCTGCATGTACTCCACCACGCCTAACGCCCACCTGGCTAACGATTCTTGGAAAATCGGCATCTGACAGCGGTTCAACGGTATAACACTTACGTACTACGCCAGAGGTTCCACACAATAGTCCTCTACGAATAGAAAGTTGGAGACGTTTGGACAATAATAACAACTTAACATAAGAGATTTCTAGAGAAAGAAAATACTTTTATTGCATAACATAAGTAAATACAACTCTCCCCTCTCCCCTAACTATCACTCATGTACATAATACTTTCTCATATCTCTCTTTCTGATATCCTCTCTCTCCACTCTCCTTCCCCTTTGCACACATATTGGATGCTCCTTTTTATAAGCTTCAAGGCATATACAACTGGCTAGCGGAGGCTGGAAAGTTAACCGGTTTAAAGCTATACTACAACATTATGCTTTATATAAAGTAGTTCTAATAAAAGTGGCAGGTCTTTGTCTGGATCTAATTCTCTTTTTGAAAAATGAAGTCGTTTGATGGCCCATGAGTCAAGTCTACGAAATGAGTCTGATGTCTTGTAATAATGCAAAGGAATCTTTTCCTTTTTCAAAAGTGTCTAAATAATAATGTCATCTTGTGTCCTCAATAATTCTTCAACTAACGAGGGGGCCTTCTTTGTCTCATTCGTGTCTTCTTCTACCTTGTCTTTTTCTGGTAGAGCATTATTGTTGAAGAATTTATCAATGAGGCGCACCACTTTGAAGCTGGCTAACAAAGCTATCTCTACAATTTCCTTGGATTCTTTCTTGAGCCTTCCATTGAATGGATCACGAGCTTAGATAATGAGGTCTTTTTTATGCTATGTAGTGAACCATTTGTCTTCATTTGTTAACATCTCCATGATTTCTATCATTTCCATAGCTTGGGCAATCTATAGTTTGGACTTATCAATAGTTAAGTCTTTAGTCTCGTCTTCGGATAGAATCTCAATGCCTTCAAATGAATAATAAAAAATTCTAATGAGTCTAAATCCTTCAACTCTCATTCCTCTACATGAACTTTGAGCAACTTGGTAGATCCTGGAAAACAGGGGAAGAAAGTCTTCTACTTTCTTGATGTACTCATGGGTTATTTTCCTAAGAGCAATAGAGTCTTCTACACTCTTTATCTAGACGAGTTCAATGAACCCATGGTCTGCTAACGTTATCCGAGCCATAACTGCTTTTCCAAAAAGATAAATTTTTGGAATGTCTTTGAAGAAACGCCTAATCATTAAGTCATTTTTGTTAATCTCGAATAATAACATATTGAAATGCTCAATAATTTTATTAGCTTCTTTTTAACAGTCTTTTGAAATTGAAAGATTATTATGACTAAATGGTATAACAATCTTAGTCTTAAAGGTCTTTTTTTTATAAGAAAAATTATCAACTAGTCTAATTTTAGAGGATTCTCCAAGAGTCTAAGCATATGTTTGAGTCTGAGGTCTAGGAGTAGCAGTACTACTAAGTTGAGTAACTGCAAGTCTTTGAGTTCTTATGAATCTAGCAACAGCTACCAAATTCTGTTTGAATTCTATCCATAGTCTATTCTTTAGATTCCACCAAAGGGAATCTATAAGACTATTCTCATCATCTGAAAATTCTCATCTAAATTTTATCAAGTCTGGGTATCTTTGGTCTGGTCTATATTGGGAAAAATACATCTTCTAATGAGTCTATTTCGGGAAATAATTTCATGTCTAGATTTTCCAGGAGGAAATAGAATATCATCAAAGTTCTCCATGATTGGTCTTTCTTGAGAGTCTTAAATATGAGTGTGTATTTGCGTTACACCAGCATTTGGTCTTCACGTCTAAGATAGTTTGCAACGTCTTTTTTGTTTAGTCTATTTATTCCAGAGGAACGTATTGTCTCTAAGTCTTCTTCTTGCATATAAAACATGAAATCATATTAGTGTTAACAAATATTGGTTCTCTAGATATAATGTCTGGAATGGTATTTTTACTACCCTTAATATGTATAATAGAGAAGTCATAACTATTAAGCAATTGTTTCCATCTAGTAAGTCTATTAGTCCTTGATTTGGACAAATCTAAGTCTCTGAATTTTATTTCATAAGAAGAGTCAGTATAAATAGTAAAATGCTTTGGTCTAAGAAAAAGCATATATTTTTCTATGGCCTTTACTATTGCTAATACTCCTTTTTCATGGGTTGTATATCTTATTTCTAGATCTGTAAAAGTTCCTGAATTATATCTACAAAGTTTCTTCTTTTTAGTCTGATGATTAATGGCAAAGTATACTGCTCTCCATAATTTATCAGGGCATATGTTTCTACTATGAATTGATCTTCAGCATTAGGCAGTTCAAGTAAAGGAATGTTATTAACTTCTTCTTTAATCTGTCTTATAACTTCAAAATCATCTTTAGTCTAATTGAAAAGGTTAGTCTTGTCTGTTCCTTTTAATTTGGAGGTTAGGCTTTGTCTTTTCGAAGCAAGGTCTTTAATAAAGTCTGCAGCATAATTAAGCAATCCTAAAAATGATTGTAATTATTGGCAAATCCTTAATTGGCTACTGGAAGGGGTCAAATCGATTCGGTGATAAACTGAATCGATTCGGATGCTGGGATCCAACTTTCTGCTTTGTTGATTTCCTAAATCTCATGAAATTTGATCATTGGGCCACCTTCAACTGGATTTCTTGGACCCATATGGTATATCTAATGTATGTAACAGGTCCGGAACTAAAAAATTCAACCCTACACGTGCCGGGGAATGCTCGATACCAAAATTGAGAATTTATCGAACCCAATGGCCCAATATACCATTTGTATATATAGAAGTTGTATAGCAGAATATGAAGAATCACTGACTTTATCAATTCATCCCTACCAGCTACGGAGAGAAAATGATATTAATATTCAATCCAACATCAAACACTACTAATATTCAAAACAGATAGACACTGGATACATTCAAAACAGATTACTAATTGATTCAAAACAGATTACTAATATTTAAAATAGAGTTCAAACACTACTAATTGTTCACTTTGACAATTTGTTCAAATTTCTCAAGACAAATTACTCTGGATCACTTAAGGATAAGACAAAGCAACGGCCAAACCACCCAAGATTTCTCGACATCCTTAATAGTGTCCGCCCCATGACTTCGACGATACAACAGATGATTCTCTTATCCTGGATCAACACTACTAATGTAAACCTTACGTTAAAATATCAGCAATTGATGGCCATGCACCACCGTTCCAGTAGCAGCTGAAGCAACAACTTGTCCACTTGCAATCTTTCTCTGATTTGAAAAATCTAATAAATCGACATATGGATCATGTGGAGGATCAGTTAAATCTCCAAAGTTTGGCTCAGTTGAATCTCCAAAGTTTGGCTCAGTTGACGGGGGGGTAGGAATGTAATCATGGGGACTTGAATGAGGAACTAGAGTGTAATCATGGGGACTTGAATGCGGAACTGGAGTGTAATTACAAGGACTTAGATGTGGGACATGAGTATAATTGCGAGGACTTGGATTTGGTATTTTCAATCCATTCGATTCAAAAGCACTTAAAATCATGGTAACGGATGATTTGAGAAATGCCATATCCTCATCATGTTTTTCTTCTCGTGTCTTTGCTCTAGTCAACTGTGATACTATAGGAGAAATTGCCTTAAGTTTACTTTTGGACACGGGTCCAACACCACGAGTCGCCCCCCTAGTATCTTTTCCTCTAAAGGTAGTCAATGCATCTGTATCAATACTGTTTTGGCTTGAAGAACCTTGACTACTTCTCAGCTCACTCAATTTTTGCTGCAAAATTATTTATGAATCGATTAAAACCATTGAACGACGAAACTTGAAGGAATTTAATTATTACAACTGAGATTACGAAACTCACCATATCATCAGCTACCTTTGGGTGAAACTCCCCAGTTTTCCGCCTACGACTTTCGAGATACACTTCCGAACGATCAACAGGTCGTTTATTATTAAGCACCTATAAATTAATTTTCCATTAACTATTTGAGCAAGACATATAATATATATACACATTAAAATAAAAAAGGGTTTATACCATCTCCTCGGTTTTCTCAGCATACGACATCCGACCAAGACAATGGACGTCAGTCTTTTTAGCCCTGTTCACCCGGCCTTGGTGTCGTTGTTTTAATTTTGCCTTAGATGCTTCGCGCGAGACGAATTCATTCCACTCACGAACAGGGATATGCTCTTTCTTCGGGACTTGATCCTTCAGGGCCTTTATCCCATCACTGTCCAATCCCTTAAAATAAGTCGAGCGGAGGTTAATTCTAAAAGTCTTCAATTGAATACCAATGGCTTTCATGGACCCCTCCTTCTGGTCGACCAAAAGATTGAACTCTTTCATGAGCGTATCCCACAAGTCATCCTTTTTACTTACTCAATCGTATCCCAACTCTCATATTTTAAGCCAATACAATATTTTAACAAAGACGAGGCTCGAGCTTTAAAAGGATACCTGCCACTTATTAGCAAACCAAATAGGTTAAGGGAAACATTAGCACGAGAATCAATGGCAAAATGTTCATCATGACTTGAACTTTCTGGCCTGGATGATGGAATTGTATTCTCGGACGCCATTTTCTGCATTTTTATATTTATGCATTAGGTATGTTCCACCCATGATCTTGCAAGTAATTGCATTGTTTGATTTTTCGATAGCCATGCCGATAAATTGACGTGTTCTCTATAAAAGACCTGTTTTGAAAATCGTTGCATGCATATACAATATATGACATCCTAGAAAAAGTAATAATAAACTTGTGAACAAAAGTCACTATGAATACATGCTACGAAATAATTGAAACATGCTATTATACATAATTTTCAAGTTAACATTTAAAACAACATAACATGCCACAATTAAACATCTACTCCTCTAATGCGTTTAATAATTTCTTTAATTCTGGGTTGTCATCCAGAATAGACTGAATCTCGATAGGTGCCTCTATATCGTCTACCGATGTAGTCAAGGCTGAGGAGAATGTAAAACAACAGACCATGGATCATTGTTGGGGCTCTTTGCATAAAACACTTGCTTTAAGTTTTGGAATGCACAAACGAATGGCTCATCATTAACATTGTCTTTACTCTTCAACTTGGCCAAATTAACCTTCCCCATGTGGGTGTCAGGGTCGACCATACATGCATTCTTGTCCTCCACTCTCACCCAATCACAGTAAAATACAGGTATGCTGAAAGATATATAATCTAATAGGACAATTTATTTTATAATCACATAATACGTCATCTCAGCTTCTATCAAGTTTTTATCTTTCGCGCTTGCCCTGAAATGAGTTAATGCTTTATATGAAATGCCGCTGTTTTGTTTTCCTATGAGTTTTAACTCGTGTGTGCTTGAAGATAACACAAAACCATTGACACGATATTGTCCAAACTCCTTGGCTACAAAACTAGGCCCATTCGCTAGACGTGCAAGCCTCGTCGATACTTCACCAGCTTTCAATAACTGAAACCAAGAAAGTATTTGCATTGTGAATATATTGCAAAGACAGTAAATAAAAGTGAGGTATTACTATAGTCACCTCGGAAGCTACCCAATGCCTAAAGTCATTATCTGCGCTCACGCCTCCCTTCCTCCTCTTGGCATGCCCTCACTCATTATATTGCCTAGGTTAAAACACTAAAAATATTAATTTCTAATGAATATAACATCGAACATATTACATTATTTTACAAAACAATTTAAAGAAACTCACATTTTCCATTTATCTATGTCTTCATGCATCTCGAATACATATCGAGCCACCTGGTTATATTGTGTACTTGTTAGCTTCACTACCTTACCTTTCCCCAGGGCCTCCTCATCTGCAAACTCTTCTAATTCATCAATAAAGCGTTCATGACCTCCAACGTTTGGGTAGGCATATATTCCTTTGCATACAAGGAAGCCTCTTCCATAATGTACTCCTCAATAATGGACCCCTCAACGTACCGTGTATTCTTAACGTAATCTTTAAAAGTTTTCATTAATCGTTCGAACGGATACATCCATCGGTTGCTTACTGGTCCACATAAAAGTGCTTCATCGCACAAATGCACTAAAAGGTGGATGCTTATGTCAAAGAATGAGGGAGTAAAGTGATTCTCCAAAACACATATAGCCTCGACCAAAGTTTCTTTCGCTGCCATTATGTGCGTCCTGTTGACAACTTTCTCACACAATAGGGAGAAACATAAGCTAATTTGTAGAATGGCCCTTCGAAGATCCTTGTGTTCCGCAAAATAGTGTCCGAACAACAGAGGGATAAGTTGCATTATCACATGCCAATCGTGGGACTTGCACTTTTTCAAATCTTTTGTTGCGTCGCAGACAATCCTGCGTAAGTTGGATGAGAAATTAGAAGGGACCTTCAAGCCCTTTAATGTTTCTAAGAACATATTTCTTCCTTCAATGCTCAAAGTATAAGATTCAACTGGCATATGCTTTTTTCCAGTGTTTCTATCTTCTTTCAACCATGATGATCTTTTAATCTTCAAATCACGAAGATCTTCACGGGCTTTTTCTCCATCCTTGGAATGAGAACCACCAATGCATGTGCTTACGAGATGCTCACTGATATTTTTCTCAGCGTGCATTATGTCTATCACATGTCGCACAGGATGTTCCTTCCAGTATGGCAAATCAAACATTATTGATCTCCTGGACCACGCCGTTTTCACATCAACATCCTTTCTTTTACGCTTTTGGGCCAAAATTATGGGGTGTTTCCCCCCTCAACTTTTGATCAGCCTTTAATGACCTTTCTTCAATTTCCAAACCAAAAAGTCTTGGTGGAGGTGGTCGCGTCTCGGTGCCTTCTGGGAGAAAATTGCTTCGTATTGACCTGAATTTGTGACTTTGGGGCAGAAATCTTCGATGACTATGATAAAAAAAGTTTACCACTTTTCTTAAGCCAGCTGGCTTCAGTCTCCTCTCCACATATAGAACAACCTAGGTAACCATGTACATTGCACCCAGATAAGGTCCCATAAGCAGGAAAATCATGAATTGCCCATATCAACATAGCTCTCAAAATGAATTCCTCCTTTTTGTATGAGTCGAATGCTCTCACACCTTCAACCCATAACTCATTCAATTCATCTATTATTGGCGCTAAGAAAACATCAATGTCACTACCCGGTGCTTTTGGACCTGGTATCAACAACGACAAAATTGAAAACTCCTTTCTCATGCACAACGACGGGGGCAAATTTAAAGGCGCCGTAAACACAGGCCATATACTCTTATCTGTGCTCAATTTGCCAAATGGGTTAAACCCATCGGTTGATATTCTGAGGCGAACGTTGTGTATTTCTGTAGAAGAGTCCGGGTATCGTTGATTTGCAAATTTTCACACAGATGAATCAATTGGATGTCGCATGAGATTCTCACCCACCTCCGCTCGACCATGCCAAGTCATTGCCTCTGCTATCCAAGGTATAGTGTAAAGTCTCTTCAATCGAGGACCTAAAGGGAAATACTTTAACACCTTCTTAGGTATTTGCGTATCTACTTTCAAGAAATGTTTATTATGTACTATCATCTTTTGTTCATATCTAGGTTCCTTACACACAGGACAAGCCCGTTTGTCATTATGCTCCTTATAGTATAAAATGCAGTCATACTTGCAGCAATGAATTGATTTGTATTTCATACCCAAGCCTTTCAAATTATCCTTCATGATCGGATAATTGACTGGCAGTGTATTTTCTTTGGGGAGAAAATCTTTCGCCTAGAGGAGTATTGTCGTCACACTTTTTCCCGACAAGCCAAATTTTCTCTTCAAGTTGTGCAACCCAACCATGGCATATAACTTTGTGTGGCCGGGGTTGGAGTTATGGTATAATGGTATTGCGGATGCTTCTTTTAACCGTATATAATCCGTAACTTGGTCCGTATCGTTGCCAACATGATCCTCTCATCCTAAAGCATTCCCTCTACTATCTTGCTTTTCTTGTGCTGTGTGCACTTCATACGTATTATTTATGAGATCGTTTAACCTAGCATATACTAACGGGTCACCATTTGTGTGAACGATTTCATTAACAAGTATTTCTTCTGGAATATACTTAAATTCCCTCTCCCCATGGAAATGCCAAAACGTGTAGTCAGCTTGCATACCCCAGTGAAACAAATGTACTTTTACATCTACTACTTTCAAGCGTTTCCCATTTTTACAACGATTGCACGGGCATGGGATAATATCAGTTTCGAGATTCTTCATTGCATAATTCACAAAGTCTTTAACCCCATTAACGTATACTTGCCCCACTCTACAACTTTCACCCATCCACTCTTTATATTGTGGAAACCCCATTAATTCTATAAAACAAACAAATAGAAACTCAATAAATTATAAAATTAAATGACGTTTGAGCTAATATTTAGAACATAATCTCTGACTTATCATTGCATTAATACTATCATTGCATTAAAACTCACAGGAAAACCCAACCAAGCACAAAACGTTAAAACTTCAACGAGCACAAAACAATGGTTATTTAATTAATTTTTAGATAAAATAAATATGAATAGTATAAAATGATTATTGAAAAAAATCTAACATATTCCCAAACAAGATAATATTCAAAAAACGAAAGAGGTTAAACGATGTGTAGATATACTCACAACAAAACAATCAGATTTGATTATATTTTGTCTAGATAACGTTGACCACAAAGCTCGGGCAAAACTTGTAATATTAAAAATCCATTTGATTATATTTTGTCAAAAAAATATAATGTCTAGAGTTTTTGAATAATATTTTGTCAAAAAAATAACCTCAATACAATTTATAGGGCTTATTAACATAAAATACAATTTGTATATAGATACACTCATAAACACACATATAAACAGAAATCTATACATACACATACATACACACACATGTAAACATAAATTTATACATACACACACATATAAACAGAAATATCTACATACACACAAATGTACACACATACCCACACATAATAAGAATCGAAATGCGCACACACGCAACGAGAATCGAAATTAGGGCTTTAGACAAAAATTAGGGATTTAGACCAACCTATACAACAAAAATACCCAAAAATATACCTGTTTGATTCACAGAAATTAGGGTTTTAGAATCGCAAATGCTTCTTCACATCAACGGCTTCTTCACAGCTAAGAAAAATTTATACACATCAACGGCTTCTTCACATAACAAAAGTACATAACAAAAGTACAGATAGAGGTCTTGGCAAATGAAAGAGAGAGGGAAATTAAAGCGGGAGCTCTTCACGTACAGATAGAGGGAAATTAAAGTAGGTGAAAAATTTTGTGACTGCTAATAGCAGTCACAAATTTGTGACCGCTAATAGCAGGTCTAAGATCAAAATTTGTGACTGCTGGGAACAGTTACAAATTTATGACTGCCAATAGCAGTTACAAATTAAGTCTTAGACCAAAATTTGTGACCGCTAATAGCAGTTACAAATTTGTGACCGCTAATAGCGGTCATAAATTAAATCTAAGACTAAAATTTGTGACTCCTCATAGCAGTTATAATTTCGTGACTGCTCATAAGAGTCATAACTTATGTCTACTAATAAGCTTGTGACAGTTATAAATTTGTGACTGCTTATAGGAGTCACAAATTAATTATATGGTAACATTTGTGACTCCCATTAGCGGTAACAAACTAATTGACTCAAATTTTTTTTAACCAATTAATTTTATCACCCCTAATGGCAGTCACAAATAATTTTTTGACTGCTCCCGGGAGTGACTAGTTTGTCACCCCTATTGGCAGTCACAAAAAGGCAGTCACAAAATTAACATTTTGGTGTAGTGATAAGGAGTATACTCGTATTTTGGCCTATTATGTTATTGATAGAACTAGCAGTAACTTATTGTCTACTATCTGCGTGTTTGGCTGGGATGTGTTCAGTGTGTGAACAACCGTCTATGTGGGAGATTAAGCAACCTTCTAGGTCTAATTCAGTTATGAGTATAGGGTGGTAATCTGGATTGGTTCCAAAAATATCTTTGTAAATTCGTGGGATAAATCCCAAAGGCATTAAAGTCTTTTTACTATCGGTCGAAAATGAGCGTCTTGGCTCTGATACCAGAATTGGGATTGAGTCTAAATTTGGCGGGTTTCGCTAAAATAGTTTCTAAAAGTATTTTGGTCTAAAATATAATTTTACTAAAGGTATTAATTTTGTCTTATTATGGACCTCATTTATGGACATCATGTGATCCTCTTCCATATATATGTAGTAATAGTAATATTAATAGTTATATATATTGTGGTGACAATTATTATGCAACACAAATAGATCAGAGAAAACGCAATCACCAAGCAAGAATAAGGAATATAAAATGTCAATCACACAATAAAAGATGTACGTGGTTCAGCAAAGGTGCCTACGTCTACGGTGGTGCAGTCAGTATTATTTCTATATACTCCGGAGAGTGATTACAGAGAATACTGTGTGTCCTTTGCCCCGGACCTAGGGTTTATTATATACATGTTCATTTTAGTAAGTGGGGGTGTTGGACTCCCCCACGTTTTCCATCTCTTCCTAGAACCTCTCTTAATAGGAACATGGTAGGAGACTGAATCATAATCGGTTAAGATATGGAGGGTCTGGACTTTGGACCGCCACAATTGGGCTACTCGTCCAGGCCCATCATTCTAATTTCGGGTACCCATAATTGCCCTTAAGTTTGTTGGACCATGATTTGGGCTCAATAAATTAAAATTATTTGTCATAATGGCTCCTTTGTACATCGTGCAACTCTTCACAAAGTTTGAGGACTGATTCTGGCGGCACCCGCTTCATGGTCTATGCACTATGATTAGTAACACTTAAAGGTTTTATTCAGAGCAGTCATCGTTTCAAGCTTCCCAGTACTCTCCTATTTTCTGTGAGCTCTAGCGATTCACGTTCTCTTCTCTCAGTCTCCATTCTTATTGATTCCTTATCATTTGGGCTCGTGATTCTTCATCGTTCGAGTCGAACTTTCATTTTGTAAGTCTCCCGTGCCTTCTCTTTGTATTTTCTCTTTGAATTTGTAGTTTTCTAGGGTTTCCCAATGGCAAAGATCGGTAATAGGTCAGTGTCTGAGTTTAGGAAGTTCTATAATATCCCGGAGTGGGTAGATATTGAGTGTGCCTCTCCCCCTAGAAATGTTAGAGAAATAGAAGGTGCCCATTGGATCCATGTCTTGTTGCTTTCCCAAGGGGGGCTTACTTTTCCTCCCAACAATCTGTTCTTGCACTTCTTTAGTTATTTCAATATTGTTCCTGCACAGTGTTCGCCCAATGTGTGGAAGATAATTAATGGTGTTCATAGAATAAATCAGTTATATGGTACCAAGTTAGGGCTCGCCGAGGTCTGCTTTTGCTATTCTTTTTCTCGAACTAGTTTTGGTGTTCTCTATCTCAAGGCCAGGAGTCCTGACAGGGTATTGGTAGTAAACCTACCTGATTCCGTTAAGGACTATTGGCAAGAGGGCTTTCTTGCTAGAAATTGGCAGTTTTCTCCCCAGTTTGAGGGGTCGAGATCTGATAGGTTCTCAGTTCCCTTTTATGGGGAAGAAAACATAGGTAGACTTTGCTTTGTTCATTAAATTTATTTACTGATTTGTGATTTTCTGACTTTTCCTATTTTTTCTTCACTGAGGTTGAAGAACTTGGAACCTGCTCTCAGTGAGGTTCGTCTTTCTGAGTTGATCAAGGCCTGGAATATCAGGGAGCCTTTAGCTGACGGGGATCATCCCCAATCTACTGCTTTCCTGCTCGAGTACAAAAACGTTGGTTCCAGCTTTATAGCGAGGCCGGTAGACATTATCCCTGAATTTGACACCTCTGAAGAGGTTGCTGCTAATCTTATCCAGTTGGACGAGGAGGAGAGTAGTTCTGGGAGTGATATTGTAGGTGGTATCGAAGGCAATTTCGGTGAGGAGAGCTCCAGTGGTGGTAGCTCTTCTGATTCGGAGGAAGTTTTTGAAGCCCGAGATTCTTCGAGCACGTCCAGCAGTTCAAGCGAGGAGATGGTTCCTCCCAGGAAAAACTTAATTTGGGACGATGACGACGATGATCATGTGATCCTCACTCAAAGGTCAAAGAAGCAGAAATCCAGTACCGGGGTTATAGCTACTGGCTCTAGATCTTCTACTCAGGAGCAGGAGAGGAAGAGGAAGAGGAAAGAGGAAGAACAGTTGAGAGAGAGAGAGAGAGAAAGAAAGAAGAGGAGAGAAATAAGACGGAGGAGAAAAAGAGGATGGAGGAGAAGAAGAGAATAGAGAAAGAGAAAGAGGAGGAGAGGAGAGGAGAAAGATGGAATCGAGGACGAATATTGGGCAGGCCTTGGTTACCGTGTCCGCACTGCCTGAGGGGGCCTCAGTTGCTATTTCTCCTCAACTGGCCCCTGCGTTTCTCGAGAGGGTGGTTCTTCCTGCAGATCGCCAAAGGGCGTTGGGGTCTGATCAATTGGCTCTACAAGCTAGTCAGAGGCTATATTTGGTAAGATCTTCTCCTTTCTCTAATGCTTTAATAAATTTCATCACTTTCTTCTTCTGATGTCTTCTTCTTCTTACAGTTTATGACTGACTTCGTCGTGCTCTATCGTTCTCGCGATGAGCTGGTGAAGAGAAATGGCGAGCTGGAGCAATAAAATGTTGCCTTGAGGTTGAGGGGTACAGAGCTCGAGGTTGGTTTCAAGGCCATTGATGCTTCTTGGATATCATCCGATCTGGATCTTGCTAATGCCAATCGAGAGATGGACGCAGTAGTTAGAGAATTGAATGAGCTGCGTAAGCCTACAACCTGGTTTTCTTGAGCAAGCTGGCTCTCGTGGAAGAGAACAGAGTGCTATCCGAGGAGCTGAAGAAGAAGGAGTCTGAGGCAGTCACTGCTAGGGAAGACTCATATAATTCTGGTTGGGCTGCTGCATACGAGGATGCTGAGGTTCAAATAGGCTACATCAGCCGTCTGAATTTCAAGAAGGGCTGGAACAAGGACCTCTTAGCTGCCGGAGTGGATGTTGCATCTCCTCTGTTCGATGAGCACAACCTAGGCCCGAGGCCAATTGTGGATGAAGTCCCTGCCCCAGCCATCGAAGGCGCTGACCCTGTCTCCCAGATAATTTCTGCTGACGTTCACCCTGTTCTGGCGACAGAGGTTATCCCTGCTGAGAGGGGTGCTCCTGCTGATGCTGATAAAGGGAAACATCCATCGACTTCTGGGCAGCCTGAGGTTGCTAGTTAATTTTTACTTCTAGGACTACCTTGTATCTTTACTTTTTCTATTTGTAATTTTTTCTTTTGATTCCCCGATGTATTCTGACTCTCTTCGCTTTAATGAAATGAGAAGATTTTTCATTCCCTTAGTGTGTTGAATGAATCTGTCTTTCCTTGCTCTTTTATGCCTTGTAGTTGATTGATGCGGAAGAGTATATTCCTGCCACATCTCAATTGGGCAGGACTCTTGGTCCCAATGGAAATCCTCAGTGTTGATGTAAAAAATTAGATTATCTCTAATTATTTAATCACAGATAAAATAAATAAGACAAAAGAAATTTTAAAGTTGTTCAGCCTTAAAAGAATGGCCAACGTCCACTATTTTTGTTATTGCTGACTATTTGGGAATTCTCGATAGTAGGTTTTTACCAATAAATTTTGAGTCCCCTTACAATGAGGATGATACAATGTATTTATAGCCCTGAGGCTGTACATGTGAAAGGATAATACATAGCTGTTCAATAAGCGTATACATCTATATGATAATAATCAGCATTTAATGCGAATTTAATCCTCTTAATTGTCTGGTAATAAATGCTCTGATCGAGGTGCAGCTCGGACCGCCTAAGCTGCTCGGACCGCCTAAGTATCTCGGTATCCATGAGTTGCTCGGTGCAGTAAAGTTTCTCGAAGAGCACCTACTGCTCGGAGTATCTGAGTTGGTCGGGAAAATTGAGTTTCTCGAAGTCAAGGTGTTGTTCAGAAGTGTTTGTTATTGCCACGTAGATTGCCACGTGTCTCCACTTAATTGAGCCATGTCAGCATATTAAATTTGGTATCAACAGAAGCCCCCAATATTTCACAGTTTGAGATTGAGGAGTGTGGAACATTCTTCTCGAAATACGGCGGGATTAAATGGTCATCCTGAATTTTAGGAGTGCTTTCTTTGTATTTATTTTTCTTTCCGAATTCATAGAATCAGACTTTTCAAAATTTTCTAACTGCTTTGGTTTCCGCACCCTTTTTGTCCTTTTAGCCACCGGTAGCGTAAACGTCTCTCTTTGTAATCATTATTTTAACTCCTTCCCAAGGTAAGGTATTTAAGCATTGCAGAAAATCCTATCGTCTTTTACTTTTTCAAATCTGTATCTTTGAGTTTTCCATTTCCTCTCTCTCTTGTGCGTTCATCCTTTTCATCGTTCGTTGTCAACGGATCCATCCTTTTTCTGTAAGATCTTCTTCCTTCTCTTTTATTTCCTTTATTCACCATGGTTTACCTTGTTGAGTCGCTTGATAAGTTTCGTTTTGATTTCTCTATTCCTTCATGGGTTGTTTTAGAGGAACTTTCTGAACCTTCAGATTATTTTCGTTTGGCTGAGGGACATTGGTTTCCCTGTCTCTTTATAGCTGAATGTGGCTTTTCTTTTCCCCCAAACCCTTTGTTTCTGGAATTCTGTCAATATTTTGACGTGGTTCCCGCAAAAATAGCCCCCAATACATGGAGAATAGTCAATGGAGTTCATAGATTAAATCAGATTCATGGAACTCGTATAGGAATTCCAGAAATTGTGTTTTGCTATAGATGGGCTATTAGCGACAGTACTTTTTACTTGAAAACTAGGTTTTTAAATAGGGCTTTAGTGGTCAATCTCCCAGATGTCAATAGGGATTATTTCGAGCATGGTGTTGTTATGAAAATTTGGCAACATGCTCCACTAACTGGAAATGATGTGTATCAGGGTCCCAGATGCCCTCCCTATGGCAATGGGATAGGTTGTTTTTACTTTACTTTATTTTTGAAATTATGCTTTCTTTGTGTTTGATAAAATGTGTCACAGATATTTTAATTTTGATTTATTTGCAGTTGACAGCAAGAGAAGGTCTCCAAAAGAGACAGAAGTTAATTTAAAGCATCTAAAACTTATCTAGAGCTTGCATTAGACCGTCGCTGACGAACATATCAGATCAGCTTCATACTGGTTGCAATACAAAAGTTACACCTCGTCTTTTACTGCTCGTCCAGTGATAAGTGACGTAGAACTAGTACCAGCTTCTGAAAGTTCGTCTCCTGAGTCACATATTCCTCTTAGTGACAGAATGAAGAGAAGAAGAGCTCCTACCCTCTTCGAGAAATCTGCCTCTATTTCTGGAGAGGCAAAGAAAAGTAAGTAGGATGTCCCAGAAGGGACAAGAAAAATTGATGCACCTCCTCCAGCTGCTATTGTGAAGGTTGCCTAGAAGCCCCCTGTGGCTCCGAGCAACCTTGCAGCTGTTTCCTCTCCAAGTGAGGTTATAGTTATATCACCGACCAAGATGACATCCTTGGTCGAGAATGTTCCTGTTCCCATGAGGAAGCTGAAGAAGAGCTTCTCGGTCAATTTGGCTGAATCCATCTCTCAGCCCCCGACTATTGGAAGTGGTGTTCCCACTTCTGTTGCTCCGAGCTCTTCCATGAGCTCGGTGAAGTCTTGGATCATCCCCGAGATTCAAGGTATTGAAGAAAATCTTTCCCGGGATAGGGTTACCACTTTAGCAGCTCAGCACATTGCCTCAGTAAGTATTGTTGATCTAAACTTTCATTTTTCCATGTTATGTGCTAGCACCGACTTACAGTTATTTTCTTTTTCCAGTTGGTAACTTGTTTCAATACAATTCTGAAGAAAGACGAAGCCATCAAGGCGTCCATCTCCTCTGGTGGTGTAGAGGAGACTTTTGTAGGTCTGACGCAGTCTTTAAAAGATTCTCGTCAGAAGTATGTCGATGATAAAGCTTCTTGGGAGAAACAACTTAATTCCACCGAGCAGGAGATGGATTAAGCTATTGAAGTCTCCAAGGAGTTGGAGAAGAAAATAAAAGACTTGGAGGAGACGAACAAAGAGCTCGAGGGGAAGCTCCAAAATGCTGGAGAGCTTGAAAGTAAGCTCAAGTCTGCTGAGGAAGAGTTAAACAGGCTTCGTGAAGTAGGTCATCAGAAGGAAGAAGTGGAGAATAAATTGAAGTCTGCTGAAGAACTTCTGTCTGAGAAGATTTCCTCGGAGAAAGTGAAAAGAAAATTGGCTGTGAAAAAATCCTTCAGTGCTGGTTGGGACAAAGATTGGAATAAGGGTTTGGCTGCCATGGTCTCACAAATGGAGTATGGAAGCCTCAAATACTTCAGGGATGGTTGGATGGCTTCTCTGACAGAGATGAATGTCGATGAGAATTCCGACCTGTTTCAGCGACACATTCCTGGCCCCCCTCCTACTCCCGGGGAAGAAGAAGAGGACGAAGCTGACTCCGAGGAATCTTCTATGATCGTCGGGAATCAAGTACCTACTGTTGAACTTCGCTACGAACAGCCCCAACCAACTATTACTCCTACCGAGTAGCTCCAGTTAACCAACATTTCAACCGAGCATCTTCCAGCACCCACCGAGCAACCTTCTGTGCCATCCGAGCAACCTTCCTCTTCATCCCAGCCTCCCGAGAAAGTTTTGGGAGACAAGGAGAAGGTGTAGAGTTGTTTGGACGTTTCTCTCTGTTTTATTTTCTTTGTCAAATGTAACCCTGAACTATGTACTTCTCTTTTATGATGCCATAAAATTTGAAATTTTGATTGTTCATACTGTTGATTCTCTTCTTCTCGCTCTGTCTGTATTTTATTGATTCTTGCTATCTCTTCCTTTACTAGTTTATGGACAGAATGGAACTCTTGTCAGCTTATGATACAAAATTGTTGAGACAATGTAATGAGTACTTCAAAACTGGTCATACAGATATGAGTGAAGCTCAAATCGTTGATATCCTCGGTCAAGATGCTTCAGAGCAAGCAGTTGAAGCCTACCAGTATTTAAAGTGTCTGCTCGACCGGGCAGTGGCTAACAATGTAGCGAATTATTAAATGATTGAAGACCTCCAGGGCACTCTTGAGGAGCTTCAACAACAATATAAGGAGTCTGCAACCCTTTTGCACCAGGGATATGAGAAGAAGTATCAGTAACTAAGTGTTGATAAAGAATATGATAGATTGATTGCTGCCTATGATGTGAGGGAGAGAACTTTGAAGACCGAGGTCGAAGAGCACAGGCAGATAGCTAAGTTGTTGGATCAGGAAAACAATAACCTGGGAGGAGAGATATCTCAGTTTAAGTCTGCAGCATCTTCCTCGAACGCCTTAGTCCCTGTCAACGACGAGGGTTTCTCTTTCTTAGAGGTCGAAATGCCAATTTGAGATATGAATTGCAGACTTTAAAGAGAACTGGAGCCTCAACTTCTTCTCGCGATCGAGCAAGAGGTTCTCGGGGATGAGGAAGAGTTGCTCAGCTTACTATTGAAGAGTAAAGAACTCAATCAGCTTTGGAGAATCAGGCCTTTCAGCTAATGGCGAAGAATCAAGCATTAGCAGAGATGTCCAAGAAAATTATGAATTTGGATGAGCAGCTCTCTGTACAAAATTCTGCCTTGGAGAATAAAGAACTTTTCGTAAAAAATCTCCACGAGCAGCTGGAAAGGTTGACTTATCAATTCCACAAGCAACCTAGAGAGTTTTGGATGGCTGACTATAATGAAGCCCTCTATCACCTTGATGACTGAATTCAGCAGTCGAACAACGAGGGGTATAAGTAAGGATGGTTAAATGCCTTGGGTGTGCTACAATTGGAACAAGGTCACTATTTGTGGGATTACTATAATCCTGGGTTGCTTGACCTGCCAGTGCCACCATTCAAACTCGACATGAGCTGGATTCCTGCTCGGGCAATCTCTCAGTGTTTGATTTCCAAATATCTTGGCGACTACAGTCTCCATTCCAATGTTGAGATATCTCGCCCGGAGCATCTACTCGATCGGCCATCTATGATGAACATCAGGATGCTCAAAGACCTTAATTTCATAAATTCCCCTTATGCTTTAGACGATCGTCCTGCTGGCGAGGAACCCGTTTCAAAAGCAGAGGGGAAGAAACCAATAGAATAGGAATCTTGATGTAATATGTATTTAATTCTTGATGTATTTTGCTCTAGATTTAATGAAAGACTTCTAGTTTTTCTTGCAGTTTCAATTGTCTTGGAAATATTTTGTAAAACATGAATGTGCACGTATATCTGTTAAAAAGATAGAAATATTTTGTGTTACTTTAAATTGCTGATCAACTAAAGTTGGTGAAAATTTATTGTTGACTATCTTAAATTTATGATAATCATTTGTCGACCAACCAGAGTTGATGATATTTCATTTTTTGACCAACTATTTAAAATGCCATAACCAACTGTTTCTGACCAACCGGAATTGGTGTCTTTCGTTCTCGACCAACCATAGTTGGTAAATTTTTTTATTCTCGACCAACCTTAGTTGGTGGACTTTCTTCCCAACAAACCGGAGTTGGTATTTCTGGGAAATTTTTATTCCCGACCAACTTATAGTTGGTGGATTTTCTTCCCAACCAACCGGAGTTGGTATTTCTGGGAAATTTTTATTCCCAACCAACCGGAGTTGGTATTTCTGGGAAATTTTTATTCCCGACCAACTTATAGCTGGTGGATTTTGTTCCCAGCCAACCGAAGTTGGTATTTCTGGGAAATTTTTATTCCCGACCAACTTATAGTTGGTGGATTTTCTTCCCAACCAACCGGAGTTGGTATTTCTGGGAAATTTTTATTCCCAACCAACCGGAGTTGGTATTTCTAGGAAATTTTTATTCCCGACCAACTTATAGTTGGTGGATTTTCTTCCCAACCAACCAGAGTTGGTATTTCTGGGCTTGATGCGTAGTGTGCAGCACTAGTACTCCGAAAAAATTTCAACAAAAAGAGAGAATTGGGCGAAATAACCAAACTTTATTCATATCGAAGAAAACTGCATTACATAGAGATGAGACTACTGATAATATTTACGAAGATGCTTTGCATTCCATGCATTCTTAAACTCCTCCCCTTCTAAAGTTTCAATTCTATATGTCCCTGGTCGAACAACCTATGTTACTCTATAGGGCCCATGCGAGTTAGCTTCCAGTTTATTGTGTTTTTGAATTACTTTGTTCAGCACATAGTCCCCTTCTTTCAGGTCGCATTTCTTCACTCTCTTGTTGTAGAACAAAGTTGTTCGTTGCTGGTAAGCAGCATTCCTGATGGCTGCTTCTTCTCTAACTTCCTCGAGCATATCCAAGTCTAACCTTCTCATCAAGTCGCTGACAGGGGAATTGAAGTTCAGCACTCGGTGTGTTGGGAGGCCCAGTTCGGCAGGTATAACAGCTTCACTTCCAAATGCCAGTATATATGGAGATTCTCCTGTTACTGCTCGGGGAGTAGTACGATAAGCCCACAGTACAGAATGTAGCTCATTGATCCAATTTTCCTTAGCATCATTCAATCTTTTCTTCAAGCCATTCAGCAGTGTCATGTTCATCACTTCAGTTTTCCCATTGCTTTGGGGATGGCCTGGTGCAGAGTGGGTTTTTAGTATGTTCGACTGATGACAATATGCAGCGAACTCCTCATTATCAAATTGTGTTCCATGGTCGGTGATGAATGCATGGGGAAGACCATGTCTACAGATGATATTTTTCCAAATAAATTGATATACTTTTTCGTACGTCATGTCGACAAGAGGCTCGGCTTTCACCCACTTAATAAAGTAATCCACTGCGACGACAAGATATTTAAATCTTCCTCTGGTCGTTGGAAGTGGCCCAACCAAGTTAATTCCCCACATGGCAAATGGCCAAGGGGAAGTAATGGGTGTCAACAATGCTTGGGGAGTTCTTCGGATAGTGGAGAAGCGTTGACATTTGTCACATTTTTTTTGCATAGGTTATGCAATCAGCCCTCATTGTCGGCCAATAGTATCCCTGCATCATTATCCTTTGCACAAGTGTTAGACCTGCTACATGGGCTCCACAAGACCCTTCATGGACTTCTTCGATCAAGTCTTTCACCTCGACGAGATGTACACATCTCTGCAAGCCAGCTATAATTCCTCGTCTCTATAGAACACCATTGGTTAATACATAACGAGCAACTTTAAACTTTAGTTTCTTGGCTGCGAGTTTATCAGTTGGAAAATACCCTTCTTCAATATATGTCCTGATAGGATCCATCCAAGATGGTACTAAATCAAGGGTAATAAAGTTCATCATAAGATCTTCATCTATGCTCCGACTAGCCAAGACTTCAATTGGAATTGTTCTCCGTAGCTCGGTGCGTGTGGCTGATGCTAAACGAGCTAAGGCATCTGCTCTGGCATTCTCCAATATTGGTATTCTAATTATCTGCACTGCCATTAGACTTGATAAAATTTCCATTGCTTTTGCATGATACCTGATCATTAATTCTCCTTTGGCTGCATATACTCCCAGTATTTGATTTACGATCAACTGCGAGTCACTGAATACAATAACTTGCTTTGCCCCCATGGTTTTTGCCAGATTAAGGCCTGCAATCATAGCTTCATATTCAGCCTCATTATTAGAAGCTTTGAATTGGAAGCGCAGAGCATATTCCATATCGACCTCATCCGGGCTGTTTAAAACAATCCCCGCCCCACAGCCTGTAGTGCAAGATGAGCCATCCACATATAGGTACCATATAGGTACCTCGTCTTAAAAATTTTGATTGGACAGAGTTCCTCGGTGAAACATTTGTTTCTTCCTTTTGTCCTCATCCAGCGCTTCTTGCTGCTCATCGGCAAGCTTCTCTTGCTCACCGACCAACTTATCTTGCTCGTCGACCAACTTCTTTTGTTCGTCGATCAACGTAAGTTGATCGGGGTTTAAATTCGATGATCCTGTAACATCCACAGATTGGTCAATATCTGGCTTTTGCTCCTCGGAGGTATCAGGGTAGGTGAACTCTGCTATAAAATCTGCTACTGCCTGCCCTTTTAGTGCCGATCTAGGCTCATAAATTATATCATATTCATCGAGTTCTATTGCCCAATACATCAATCTCTCTGATTTTTCTGGCTTATGAAGAGCTTTCCTCAACGGCATATCGGTATACACGACTATGGTATGAGCCTAGAAGTATGGCCTCATTCTTCTACTCGCTTCGATCAGCGTCAATGCCAATTCTTCTCCTCGAAAGGCCTTACTAGTGTAATAAATTGGTTTTTGCACTCCATCCTCCACTCTTATTAATGTCGAACTAACTGCATTTTCTGAAGCTGTCAGATATAAGTACAATCTTTCTCCCATCACTGGCCTGGACAATAGTGGAGGTGATCCCAGATATTTCTTCAACTCTTGAAAGGCTTTCTCGCATTCTTCATTCCATTCAAATGCTTTTCGGAGTGTTTTGAAGAATGGAAGGCATCTATCCGTTGCTCGTGCTAAAAATCTGTTAAGTGCTGCCACTCGCCCTGTGAGACTTTGTACTTCCTTCTTCGTCGTTGGAGATCACAGCCCTAATAGAGCTTTAGTCTTTTCAGGGTTTGCTTCAATACCTCGTTGGTTGACAATATACCCGAGGAACATGCCTTCTCGTACTCCGAATATGCACTTTGTTGGATTCAACTTCATTTGATATTTATCTAGTTGATCAAAGGTCTGGCCTAAGTCAATTAGATGGTCAGCATCTCTCTTGCTCTTTATCAGCATATCATCAACATAAACTTCCATATTGCAACTGATTTGTTCTGCAAACACCTTGTTTATCAGCTACTGATATGTTGCACCTGCATTTTTCAAACCAAAAGGCATAACATTATAACATTAAGTTCCCCTAGGGGTAATGAAAGAGGTACTCTCCCTATCTTCAGGTTTCATTTTAATCTGGTTGTGACCAGAATAAGCATCCATGAAGCTCAACAGCTCGTGTCCCGAGGTAGCATCCACTAATTGATCAATTCGGGGCAAAGGAAAATGATCCTTCGAGCATGCCTTGTTAAGTTTGGTAAAATCTACACACATCCTCCATTTATTGTTTTTCTTCTTCACCATTACTACATTTGCCAACCAGTCTGGATATTTAACATCGTTAATAACGAAAGCTTTCAGGATCTTCTCGACCTCCTCTTGTATGGCTTGGTTCTTCTCGGGGCTGAACACTCTTCGTCTCTGCTTCACTGGCTTAATCTCCTTATTCACATTGAGTTCGTGACATAAGAAATTTGGATCTATTCCTGGCATATCCTCATGACTCCAAGCAAAAGTTTATTTTCTGCTTTTTAGGAAAATATCAATTCATGTTTCAATAAGGCATCTAACGACGAACCTATATGAGTTGTTCGTTCTGGGTGTTCATCGTCCAGAATGATATTTTCAGTAGCTTCCATCACCTGACCTTTCATGAGCTGCGAATCGTCTCTAGGATCCAATGTTTCAATCTCTGCACCTTCATCCACTTGGTAGGTAGTAGTCTTTTTCCTAAATTCCTCCAGTTCTTCCTTCTTAGCAGATGAGTAGTAACATTCCCGAGCTACTTTTTGGTCACCCTTTACAACTCCTACTCCAAAATTGGTTCGAAATTTCAGGCATTGATGTACCGTAGATAGTACTGCTTCGAACTTCTTCAATCCTACCCTTCCCATGATGATATTGTAGGCTGATCGGACATTCTTATCCATCACGAAGAAGCGTACTCTTTCTGTTCGACAAGCAGGCCATGTACCAATGAACATATCCAACTTGATCATCCCAAGTGGAAAAACTTTATCACCAGCAAAACCGAGGAGGGGCCTGTGATAAGGCTCCAACTGAGATAACTTTAGATTTAAGCTGTCGAAGCACGAGTAGAACATAATATCAGCCGAGCTACCATTATCAACCAGTACTCTCGAGATCATCACTTCCTTCATTCTCATTTTGATCACCAATGGATTATCATGAGGATACAACACACCTGAAAGGTCATTTTTTGAGAAACCGATGACCAGTTTTTCTTTGTTGATCTTCCTCGGGCGATCATCTTAAGCCAAGTTTATTCGTTGAATATATGAATAGGCTTGAGCCTCATTGAGGTAAGCTTTTCTTTTTGCAGTAAGGTCTCCACCTCCTGCATCTCCACCTGTAATAACATTACAATCAAATGATCCAAAACGTATTGAAAATACCTCACGTTCTGGTTCCCTTGGTCTTTTAGGGAGATCGGGGTCGTCTTCTGGATCATCTTCATGGTCTCTTTTCTTTTTCTCCTCTCCTCGACGAGGAGATCTAGACCTCTCTCTTGTTCGATCGCTACTTCTTCTTTCATTTCTACGATCAACATACTTTGCCAGTTTTCCTCGTCTAATGAGTGCTTCGATCTCATTCTGAAGAGCTATGCAATTTTTGGTCGTGTGGCCATGATCTTTGTGGAACTCGCAATATTTGGCCTTATTCCTCCTGTCAGGGTTTGACTTTATTTTCTCTGGCCAGTTTAGCTCCTCGTTGTTCTTTATTTCTTCTAAAATGTGGTTGATGTCTACCTTCAAAGGAGTATAATTTTCAAATTTCTTCAATACCTCCCATGATGGCTTTGTTTTTGACTGCTTGTCACCACCATTGTTATTATGCTCTTTCTTTTTAGCCTTATCAACCTCCACCTTGGTCTCTGTGGTGTCCATGTTCTTCTTCGCGGCCATAGCCTCCTCGGTATTCATGATCTTGGCCGCTTTTGCCATCAGTTCTGACATGGTTCTGGGTGGATCTTTGGCCAACGTGTAGTACAACTTGTTGGGCAACAGCCCACTCATCAGAGCAGTAATCGTTGTCATTTCCTCATAATCAATAACTTCGAGTTTCTCGTTATTGAAACGAGTAATATAATCCCTGGTGCTCTCACCTGCTTTTTTTCTAACACTTAATAAGTGTGCTACTCATTTAACCGGTTTTTCTCCAAAATAAAAGTTTCCAATGAAGAGCTCGGCTAGTTGAAAGAAAGTTGAAATCTTACCCCGAGGAAGATTATTATACCATATTTGAGCAGATCCTGTAAGAGTTTCCGAGAATGTCCTGCATCTCATCTCATCTGGCACAGCATAGATGTCGGCAGCATCTTGGTATTGCTCTATATGAAGGACATGGTTGGTTTTTGCATCATATTTAGGAGTCACAATAGGTGCTTTGAACTTTGATGGTGTGGGAAAATCCACTATTTCCTGGACAAAAGGTGTCCCTTAGACAAAAGTTCTTTTTAGAGGATTCTTGGCCTTAGCCATTGCCCCTAATCTATCCTCCAATCGTTGAATAGAGCCTTTCCACGCATCATTTCCCTCATCGGACCTGTTGGTTTGAGAAACTGATTGTGTTGAGTTAATCTCCTGGGATCTATCTTGTCGAGCAACTGGTTGTGATTGGGCAGAACCCTCTCTTAGATCAAATGGTCGTCGAAAGTTTCTCAACATAGCCTTAGGAGGACTTTTATTCTTCCTAGGGCCCAATCGATCAAAAGGAGAGATCCTACTTAGTCTTTCCAATGCACTAATCCTTTCTGGAGAGAGAGTGATGTTTCGTTCAGTATTTGTGGCTCGTACTGATGAAGTTCGACCCGGTTGATAAGAAAATTCATCATATTTCTCAGTGCGATATGAATCGCTTTGCCTAATGCGTGAAGAAAGTAAACGGGTATTTCTTTGAACACTTCGTTGTCCTGAATGGGTTGACGCTCCACCCTGGATAGTTTGCATGAGTTGTCGCATAGTTTCTTGCATAGTTGTCTGGCCTTGAGCCGAACTGGCCATAATTCCAGCTAGATCTTGGACATTTGGAGGAGCAGATGGATTTGGGGGGGTTTCCAGCATTTCGATTGCTGGATTCAGGATTGTCAGCCATTGATAATGAATTATTTTTGGTCAAAAACGATAATTACAGTCGTTTTCCCACAGACGGCGCCAATTTGTTGATGTAAAAAATTAGGTTATCGCTAATTATTTAATCACAGATAAAATAAATAAGACAAAAGAAATTTTAAAGTGGTTCAGCCTTAAAAGAATGGCCTATGTCCACTGTTTTTGTTATTGCTGACTATTTGGAAATTCTCGATAGTAGGTTTTTACCAAGAAATTCCGAGTCCCCTTACAATGAGGATGATACAATGTATTTATAGCCCTGAGGTTGTACATGTGAAAGGATAATACATAGCTGTTCAATAAGCATATACATCTGTATGATAATAATCAGCATTTAATGCGAATTTAATCCTCTTAATTGTCTGGTAATAAATGCTCTGATCGAGGTGCAGCTCGGATCGCCTAAGTATCTCGGTATCAATGAGTTGCTCGGTGCAGTAAAGTTCCACGGAGAGCATCTACTGCTCGGAGTATCTGAGTTGGTCGGGGAAATTGAGTTCCTCGAAGTCAAGGTGTTGTTCAGAAGTGCTTGTTATTGCCACGTAGATTTCCACGTGTCTCCACTTAATTGATCCATGTCAGCAAATTAAATTTGGTATCAACACTCAGGTTCTCCAAGCCTTTGTTAAGCTTACAAATCTCTTAGATCAAGGAATCAGAAGTATAAGGATCAGTCTGAGCTTGTGGCCAAGCTGAAGGACAGGCTTCAAGAGATGGAAGAAGTTGGTGCTTCAGTCCAAGAGGAGGTGAATACATTAAGGGCGAAGCTCCTAGATGCTTCGGAGATCAACCAGGTTGGATAGGTTCTTCAGCAGGAGAACTAAGATTTGAGGAGAGATGTCTCGCGACTTAGGGAACATGCACCGAGCAATGCTCCTGCAGTGTTTCGAGGTTCCTCCTCATCGCGAGCTAGAAATGGTCTGGGCGATGTTCCTCCTGTACTGCAAGGCCCTACTCCTCCAACCGTTCCACGAGCTGGCAGGAACACCAGGGGTTCAACTAGGTAAATGGAAGAGCTTTGTGGTGATGTCCAGCGAGCTTATGTGATTGTTGCTGGGCTCCAGAGGGACGTCACCCGGTTGAGGCATTTGTTTAAGAAAGGACCTCGACGAATATGGGCCGATGGTTACAATTAGGGTTGGCTAGATGCTCCAACGAGGCTGATAGAGTTTGAAGAGCTCGCCTTCATCAGGGGGCGGCTGAGTGCCTTGAGGGAGATGCAAGTCCCGAGGAACTCGATGCTCTGGTACCGTCATGAGATTTCTCCTTCCACCCTGATGCCTAGCCCTTCCGAAGAGATGATCAATGGATCCCCATCGACGCCATCCCTCGGCAGTTATTGGAGTCGGATGCGAATGAAGTTGAGGAGGAGCTAGTTCCCCATCCCGATGATGGACGAAGAGCTCAAGTAGCTGATTACCTTGCTCAGAGGCCTTATCCTCATTAAGATTTTGACAGTAGTAACTTTGTATATTTTATATTGAGGTGATGTAATGTGAATATTTTGGGCGAGCTTGCCGACTAAACATGTATTGAAATTGTTGTAAATATGATGAATTAATAAAAAAATTATGTTTTGGGATAATTTGCTGACTAAACAAATGTATTATATTTTTCTCATCTTTGTTCAATAATCTTGATAATCTCTTAGCTGACTAGATTTGCATGTTTGCATTATCAAGTAAGTCTCCTTCCAGTCCAGTATGCCAACGAGATACCATTCTGCCCCACTTTACCTTTTAGGTTGTGTCGTCACACTCCCTTAGGCCTAAGTGTGGCAATTGGCGAGGACACACCTGGTGTTGGATGTTTTATCCGATCAGGATTTTATTCAACCAAACATTGTTTGGTGACCAATTTTGACTTGGCTATATTGCCTAAGGATCTCCTGTAGGGCTTCATATATTGTCAGGGGTAGTGCTAAGAGAGGTCTTTCGTGTTTTATAACGAAAACCTGAGGAGGGCTATTTCCCTACTATGATGTAATGATCAGTGTTCCTTTCACTTGAAAAGGGTGCGTGAGTTGTAGAGTCTAAATACTACTAGTCATAGAATGCAACTGCTAAACAACTTTCATTAATGAGTGTCAGTCTCATAAGTACAATGCAAAGGAAGAATCTAAAAATATAATTTCTTGAGATTGGCTGCATTCCATGCTCGGGGTATATCTCTGCCTTTCAGCGTTTCCAAGTGATAAGCTCCTTGCAGGTCATTTCTTGTTATCTTAAATGGTCCCTCCCAGTTGGGCCCTAACTTGCCGTTTGATGGTCTTACTGCGCTGCCCAGAACTTTCCTTAGGACGTAGTCCCCAACTTGGAATGCCCTTGGATTGACCTTCTTGTTATAATGCCTTGCGAGCTGTTGCTGATAGCTCGCTAATTTTAATAGGGCTAGCTCTCGGTGCTCGTCGGCTAGGTCGAGCTCAACGAGAAATGCTGCGTCGTTATGGCCCTGGTCGATAAGGCTGGACCGCATTGTTGGCAAGCCTGCTTCTAATGGGATGACGTCTTCCATTCCATATGTCAGCGAAAATGGGGTTTCCCCCGTTGCTCGTCGTGGAGTGGTTCGGTAAGCCCATAGAATATGTGGTAATTCATTTACCCATATGCCTTTGGCTCACTCTAATCGTTTCTTTAATCTGTCGATCACTATCTTGTTGGAAGCCTCGGCTTGGCCATTGCTCTGAGGATAGGACACTGAGCTAAAATGGTGTCTGATTCCATGCTCATCGCAGAAACTTTGAAAGGTTTCGCTCTCGAACTGCGTTCCATTGTCAGTGATGATGGTTCTGGGGATGCCAAAACGGGTGATTATATTTCTCCATATGAACTTTATCATAGCTGAGTCTTGGATGTTAGCTAGGGGTTCCGCCTCAATCCATTTGGTGAAGTAGTCAGTTGCGACCAACAGATATTTGCGATTGCCGGTGGCGGTAGGAAGTGGTCCTACGATGTCCATTCCCCATTGGGCGAATGGCCATGGGTTGGACAGTGATTTTAGGTCGCTAGCAGGTTGGTGGACCATAGGTGGCGTGAAGTTGGCATTTTAGGCACTTGCGAACATACACCGCAGAGTCCCTTTGCATATATGGCCACCAATAGCCTTCCTTCATTACTCAAAAAGCTAGAGATCTTCCTCCGATATGGCTTCTACAGATTCCTTCGTGAAGCTCATGTAGAACTCTCTCGACATTCCTTAGGTGAACGCATTGAAGGTAGGGACCGAAAAAGGATCTCTTGTATAGGTTGACCTCTAGAGATAAGTGAAAGCAAGTAGCTTTGACTCTTATCTTGTGGGCGGTCTTCTTGTCATCTAGGAGCGTGCCATCCTCTAAATAGTTCTTTAAAGGGTCCATCCAGCTAGGAGATGATCCCACTTGGAGCATCTGCTCCACGTTTGGCGGCTTGCTTCTACGATTAATGCTCGGATGAGCGAGGAAACCGACGGGGATTGTTCTTTTTAAGTCGGAATCGACTGCTGAACTCAGGGCTGCTAGGGCATCAGCATGGCTGTTCTGTCCTTAAGGGAATTGCTGGACATTGATCTCTTCGAAGTTAGCCATTAGTTCTTTCACTAAGATGAGGTAAGCTGCCATTCTTTCATCTTTGGCATTGTAGTCTCCACTTATCTGATTGGAGACTAATTGAGAATCGCCGAACTCCTGTAAATGCTTTGCTCCCAAAGTGTGCGCCTTCTAGAGGCCGGCTATTAAGGCTTCGTATTCTGCTTCGTTGTTGGAGGATAAAAATCCAAGCCTGATTCCTTGTTCGAGGATTGTATCCTCTGGAGTAATGAAGACAATGCCTACTCCTGCCCCCTTTGAGTTGGAGGCTCCATCAACGAACAATTTCTAGGTTTCCTCCGTCGCGTCATTCCCCTTTGGCTCGCTGCTTGAGGTTAGTTGGGAGGTTGCTCGCCTATGAATTCAGCTATGAAATCAGCAAGGACCTGCCCCTTGATTGCGTTCTTTGGTTGAAATTGGATGTCAAATCGTCCGAGCTCGACTGACCATTTAGACAGTCTGCCCGATAAATCCGCCTTCCTCAGGATTGATTTAAGGGGGTGTGATGTAAGGACGATTATAGTGTGGGGTTCGAAATAGTGCTTCAGCCTCCTCGAGGCCACTACTAGTGTAAAGGCGAGCTTCTCCAGTGGTAGGTATCCCTGTTCGGCGTCTAGTAGGGTCTTGCTTGCATAATAAACGGGGTGTTGCATCCCTGCGATTTCGTACACCAATGCGGAACTGACAGTATGGTTGGAAACAGAGAGGTATAAGTACAAAGAACCTGTTTGTTGTGGAATGACGAGTAGAGGTGGGGAGCTAAGGTAAGCCTTGAGCTCATCCAATGCCTGCGAGCAATCTGGGTTCCATTCTGTTGTCTTATTTCCCTTTAGAAGGTGGAAGAAAGGCTTACACTTCTCGAATGACTTAGAGATAAAGCGATTTAAGGCAGCGAGCATACCGGTGAGCTTTTGTACGTCCCGGATTGTTCGAGGAGGTTGTATCCTATTTATTGCATCGATATGGTCTGGGTTAGCCTCGATGCCTCTCTTACTGACCAAGTACCCAAGAAATTTTCCTGACTGGACACCGAAAGAACACTTGCTCGCGTTATGTTTCATTCGGTACTTCCTGAGGATTTCAAAGGTGCTTGATAGGTCTGAGAGGTGGCCTTCTTTCTTCTTGCTTTTAACGAGCATGTCATCGATGTAGACCTCCATGGTGTCTCCCATCTGGTCCTTGAACATCTTGGTGACCAGCCGCTGGTAGGTTGCCCCAACTATGGTGATGAATGTTGTTTTTTAGGCCAAAGGGGAGACCTTGTAGCAGTATAACCCAACTATGGTGATGAATGTTGTTTTGTCTTGGTCTGGGGTATACAGAGGGATCTGATGTTACCCTCAGTATGCGTCCAGAAAACTCATTCTCTCGTGAGCTGTAGTGGCGTCTACCAGTTGATAAATTTTTTGGAGGGGGAAACTGTCTTTAGGGCACGCTCTATTGAGGTCAGTGAAGTCGATGCAAAATCTCCACTTTCCGTTGCGTTTTGGAACTACTACTGGGTTGGATAACCACTTGGGGAATTGTACTTCCCGTATGGATCCTGCATCCAACAGTTTTTCAACTTCTTTTTCCACGGCTTTTGCCTTCTCGGGTGCAGTTCACCGTGCCTTCTGTGCGATTGGTTTGAAGGTGGGATCGTCGTGAAGTTGATGACAACTCATACTAGGATCAATTCCGGGCAGCTCGTATGGTTCCCATGAGAAGACGTCTATATTGTTCCTTAACAAGGCCGTCAATTCCTTCTTCTCTTGATCTGTGAGAGAATCTCCAATTAAGAAAATCCTGCTATCATCGCTATCTCCAGCTGCGACTTTCTCCAGGTCCTCGACTACCCGTTCGGAGGGGAGGAGCCTTGTCTCCTCTACTCTGGGTCTTCCGTACTTTAATTGTTATTTCGAAGGTATCAGACCTTCTTGTTCTTCAATTCTTTTGCTAGACTTGTCGGCCTTCTTTTCTGGTTTTGGGCGGATGGCCGCTATAAAGCATCTTCTTGCCATCGCTTGATCGCCACGGATCTCCATTACTCCTCGCTCGATCACATACTTGAGCTTCTGGTGGTAGGTCGAGGAAACTGCCTTCATTGCATATAGCCATCCTCGTCCGAGGATAGCCTGGTATGGCGAGTCAATGTCGACCACTAGAAATTCGATCATTTTAGAAACATTTCCTGCCCTTACTGGCAGCACAATCTTTCCCAAGGGCATAGTCATCTTTCCTGGGAAGCCAACCAAAGGGACGGTAGCTTCCTTTAGGTCGGCGATGCTTAATTTCAATTTTCTGAACAGGTCGAGATGCATCACCTCGGATAAGCTTCCTTGGTCGACGAACAATTTATCGACGTCATAGTTCGCTATTCTTATAGTAATGATCAAAGCATCATGATGTGGGGTTCTCACTCCCACCAGATCTTCATCTGTAAACACGATATGCTTACTATAGTCGACGTCATCTGCTCACCGACGCTTTCCTGACTGTGTTTTCGCTGGATCAATCTGAAAAGCTTGCATCACTACTGTAAGCTTTTTTACCTCCATGCGAGCTGAATTACCCTGAATCTATTTCGCATTGGATGCCCCATGAATTACTGCGAATTCATGGCCGGCATCGTCTTCGAGTACGTTGTCAGGCCTTACTTCTCTATGGGCAGTAACTTTCTCTTCCTTTTTCTCCACGAATTCGTTCAGGTGCCCGGACTGGGCCAGCTCTTCGAGATGGGACTTAAGAGCTTTGCAATGCTCAGTCTTATGTCCTCCCTCTTTGTGAAAATCTCATCTCAGCGCATTGTTCCTCTTCGAGGGATCTCCTCCCATCTTCCTGGGCCACTTGATGAATGGCTCGTCTTTGATTTTTACAAGAATTTTGTAAATTGGTTCTTTGAAGACGGTGTTAACCGCCTGAAATGCTTTCGACACATCATTGTTGCCTCCATTTTTGGAGCCATTTTTGCCCCCATTCTTTCCTCCTTTCTTCTGGTTCTCAATCTTGTCACTGCCCTTGGCAGCGAGCTTAGTTCGACCGTTTTCCCCTGTGCTGAGGCGGGTCACATCTTCCACCTTAGCATACTTCTCGATGTGGGCCATTAGGTCGTCGATGGTCATGGCCTCTTTCTTCGTCAGGGATTGGTACAGAAGGGAAGAGCTGGCTAGCCCAATTTTGAAAGAGGCCACCGCTACTTGCTCTAAACAGTCCTCGACGTCGTTGAACAATTCCAGTACCTCTTCGCGTAGTCTCGGAGGGTCTCTTGGGGCGTCTTTTTCATTGTCAGCAGAGCATCCATCCTTTTGGGATGGGAGCTGCTAGTAATGAATCGGGCCGTAAAGAGCTCGACCAGGGATTTTAAACTCCTGATGGACAAGTGGAGGAGCCTTTCGAACCATTTCTGCGCCACGTCATGTAGGTTCGAGAAGAAAATTCGGCACATTAGTGCGTCTCGATGGTTCCAGAGGGTCATGGCCTGTCGGTACTGTCTGACGTGATCAATGGGATCAGTCTTACTGTCATAAATTTTGAACCTTAGAATAACAAACTTCTTGGGGACTTCTTCTTCTTCGATTTCCCTCGAGAAAGGTGATTTCATCTGAGTTTTGAGAGCTCGCCTAGCGAGTTCTCGGGTCGATCTGGTACTGTGATGGGCAGGGTATTGGTCCATCTCCCTTCGGACCAGACTTCGTATGTTCTCGTTGCTGCGATCTAGGATTCTGTGACTGCGAGCTAGTCGTAGTTGCTCGAGCAGGTCGTCCTCTGACTCGTTTCCCTCAGCTCTCTGGGATTCGCGCCTGGGGCTCCTTCCTCGACTGCGAGACTTGCTCGCCTGAGGGCTAGGAGTGTGGTACGGACGTTTCTTGGTACTACGATGGAGCTCTCTCTCCATTCTTTCCAATCTTCTTTTGAGGCGAGCGTTCTCAGCCTCGTGCCTACGAGAAGACTCCCTCTACTGTTGGAGCCTCGCCTCGTATGCATCAATCAGTCTAGATATCTGCGTGGATCTCGCTGGTCCTTGGCTTTCTTCTGAGGCTGGTCTTTCTGGGCGAGCCCTCTGATCTGAACGCCGAACTTCAGACCTAATCCTGCGAGGAGCAGGAGGTTCTTGAATATCTCCTGCCTGGGAAGCATTACTACTGTGACCAGACATTTCGAACTCCTTTTTTGGTGTGGGCTTTCTCAGGGAAGATAAACGTTCCCACAGATGGCGCCAATTGTGGTGACAATTATTATGCAACACTAATAGATAAGAGAAAACGCAATCACCAAGTAAGAATAAGGAATATAAAATGCCAATCACACAACAAAAGATGTACGTGGTTCAGAAAAGGTGCCTACGTCCACGGTGGTGCAGTCAGTATTATTTCTATATACTCCAGAGAGTGATTACGGAGAATACCGTGTGTCCTTTGCCCCGGACCTAGGGTTTATTATATACATGTTCATTTTAGTAAGTGGGGGTGTTGGACTCCCCCGCGTTTTCCATCTCTTCCTAGAACCTCTCTTAATGGGAACATGGGAGGAGACTGAATCATAATCGGTTAAGATATGGAGGGTCTGGACTTTGGGCCTCCACAATTGGGCTACTTGTCCAGGCCCATCATTCTAATTTCGGGTACCCACATATATATATACATACAATTTCGGAAACAGTTTTTACTAAATAGTTTTTATTAATATTAAACAATTTTTATTAAACAGTTTTAATTAAACAACTCTTATAAATATTAAACATTTTATACTTTAATTTTAAGGGTAAAGATGTCATTTACCATGTGAGAAACAATTGTTAAAGATGTCAGCTAACAGTCAAATGAGTCAACTGCCGATTTTCGTTAGTTTTGAATTCAACGAACAAATACGGAAAGTAGCGTACTCCAAGTACAAAATATTATAAATAAACGTACCCCAAACATTAAAGGGGCTTTAACGGTCTAGTCCTTGGACTAGGAATTTTGGACAAAAAAACCCAGCCCAACTAATTTTAAATGATTAGGTCCAACATATAAATACCCTGAAATTAAAACAAACACGCACTATTCAGAAATCGAAGCGCCAAAAACACTGTATTCTCTCTTGAATCAAAACCTTAATCGTACCATCTCTTCGATCAAAACCCCAAAACGAATTTATTTCTCAATCAAATTTTGGTCAAGAACAACATATAAATACTCCTGATCGAAGCTCTAGAAACTCTGTTCGATCAAAACCCTAACTCTCTTCGATCAAAACCCTAACTCTCTTCTTTCAAACCTTAATCGTTGAAGTTCTACATTTTACATTCCAAATCAAATTCTTCCAAACAACACTAACAAGTGTGTATACATTCTATTATCACCTTTTTGTCCTTGTGTATTTTGTGTTCTCATATGTATAAATTTGTAGACATATTGACTGATGAAATCACATTCTTCTTTTTCATGATATGTATTTCATCATATATTTTTTTCCCTCATTTTAATTCCAAAACACACTTTTTCCATGTTAGATATATGTATTTCATCATTGTACTTTTCCTCCTGTATACATCATTTATCGAGGATTTATCAAGGACTAGGATAATATGTACATGATTGGAATATGTACATCTACAAGCCCTGTGTTGCGTGTACTATGTGTATTTTGCGTGTACTTTTCAAAAGTACACGCAAAATAAACAGAGTACATGCACATTGAAAATGAATTTCTCAATTCATTATGCGTTTACTTTTATCTTTTATACGTGTACTCTATAGAATATGTACATCTACAAGTCCTGTGTTGCGTGTACTATGTGTATTTTGCGTGTACTTTTCAAAAGTACACGCAAAATACACAGAGTACACGCACATTGAAATTGTATTTCTCAATTCATTATGCGTGTACTTTTATGTTTTATACATGTACTCTATAAAATATTAATTTCAAATCCATATTTGATCAATCCTATGTTATTTTGGTCCGCGCCAGCGGCATTTGAATGATATTCCATGAGTTTTTAAGAAGTATTATTATTTTGTTAATATTGGGAGTGTTTTTTGTCCAATAGCCAGTTGCATTTGAATGATATGTTATTAGGTAATAATTAGTTTTATTGCGTGTACTTTTTTCATTTTTTGCTTGTATTTTGTTGAAAGTACACGCAAAAAATTCAGAAAGTACACGCACATTGAAATTCAATTTGTTCAATCCAATGTCCATGTACTAATGTGTATTATGAGTGTACTATTTTGTATTGTTGTGTTATTGTTTAGGAATCGTATGATCAAGCATGTTCAACGACAAAACAGCTCCTTGCACGTTCGAAGATCTTAACAATACAAAACCTTTCACATTGACAGTGAATAGTACTAATGATGACGAAATTCATTTTCTCCTTCGCATCAATGATAGAGCTAAAAGGTTACTTGGTTTCTACTACTACTATGAAGACATTTACTGCACTTTTGATGTGCAACAACTTCAAGTAACTGAATCCAAAGCGAAGGATTTAGCTAAACGAATTGAGCAATATTGCTTAAGGGGTTTTGATAATGTTGGAGCTTTTAGCATTCAGCTATTGTATCACTTCTTTACTGAATATGTTAGGAGTAGAGAATCTTGGTTTTTGACGTGTCGAACAACCTCTGTTAGGTATTACCATGAAACTGACGATATATATTATCGCCTTTAGCATGTATTTTGATGAGACTTGTATAAATTGTTTGTGAGAATATTGCATGTACTTTTGTTAAATACGCTTGTATTTTATTGTTTTAGTCTATGTTTTATTCTAATTCGCATTTATTTATTTTTGTACATATCATTATAGGTTAGTAATTTAAATTTTGTTTATAGATCAATATAATGGGGATGAAGATGAAGGCAAGAAGAGGAAAGAAACAAAAAAAGAGCAGTTCTGATGATAGTTCTTCATCCAGTTCCAGTTCTAGGGTGGCATTGAAAGCTAAACGTCCTGCAAAGAAGAATGACCAATATCGGTCAAATATTGTTAGCTTTCTCCATGATTTTCATCAGATTAAAGATAAAATAAACAATAGCCATATTGAACTTCTTAAGAAGACTCCATTTTGGGAGCTTTTCAATGCCTACTATAGTGAGAAAGTAGTAGAAGTGGACCACAAGAAGACGGATAAAATAGTTTATCAATTATCGAGTTGTACAATACAGAAACCAAAAGTTTCCGTATGAAGAGTAGTATTCCAATAATGCTAATAGATATAAGTGAAATATTTGGCATACCCCTGGCTGAGGGTTTAATATCAATAGAACTGAAAAAGCGACCGAATACTGCTCAAAAATCTGGATTACAAGCACGATACTTCTAAAAAAGAATCGGAAAGTCCGAAATTTTGAATGGTTTGAAAAAATCAGTTGAATTGGAGACACATGAAGGAATTGTTGATTTTGTTAAAATTGTGTGTCTCCACTTCTTGAACACATTATTTTTCTCCAACTCAAACTTCACCCTTGGAGAATTTTGGATGAAATACATTGAAAATATTGAGGAAATGAATAAATATGATTGGGCATCTGCTGTGCAAGAGTTTCTTATACATTCACTTGACAAATCAGCAAGTTCAAAACCTAGCACAGTTACTGGATGTGTCATTTTCCTACTGGTGAGCAAACAAACATTTTGATATTTCAAAATTTACATAGCAATACTCATGTGTAGTTTCAAAATACACGTGAATTTTTCACATGTATTTTGAAAATACACGTGAAAATAAACGTGTACTTTCAAAATACACTTGAAAATAAACGTGTATTATCAAAATACACGTGAAAAATTCACGTGTATTTTGAAAGTACACGTTTATTTTCACGTGTATTTTCAAAATACACGTGAAAAATTCATGTGTATTTTGAAAGTACACGTTTATTTTCACGTGTATTTTTAAAATACACTTGATATTCCTGATATTTCAAAATTTACATACCAATACTTACCTGTACTTTGAAAATATTACGTGTATTTTCAAAATACATGTGATATTTTATCTTGTTCTTTGAAAATACAATTGATATTTAACGTGTATTTTGAAAATACACGTCACGTTTATTTTGAAAATACACGTTAAATATCAATTGTATTTTGTAAATACACGTCTTATATCATGTGAAAGGACACTTGTATTTTACAAAGTACATGTGTACTATGTTTTGTAAATATAACCAGTGTACTCTCAAAATACTCTTGTTATATCTTCTGTCAAGTACACGTATTAAATTCATTTTGTTTTTTGTATGATCTCAGTATTGGGCATGTGAGAAATTTGAAATCATTTCTCCTGTTGAAGAATATAAAGAAAATACTCCAAAATTTCTGAAGTGGAAGTTGTCGTCTTTGAAACAATGGTTTGTGAAGAATGACATCGCAACAACAACTTTGAAGCAGGCTACAAGTAAACCAGCTTCTAAGGACTGTCCTGTACAAAAGGAATCTCAGTTTGAAGGGCCAAGTTACTCTTTGAACATATCTACAGAAAGTCCTATACATGCTGATTCATCATCAAACAATGTTGCTGAAGATATTGATGACAATGAGTTTTCACATGGTTGGAATATTCCCCTTAAAAACATTGTGACTGTTGATGTAAAAAACTAGATTGCTCTAATTATTCAATCACAGATAAATAAATAAGACAAAGATTTTTAAAGTGGTTCGGCTAGGAATAAAGCCTACGTCCATTGTTATGTTATTGCTGAGTGTTTGCAGAATTCTTGATTACAAGTTCTCTCAAGAAATTCCGATCCCTTTGAATGGGGTTGATACAAGGTATTTATAGCCTTGAGGCTGTACATGAAAGGTTCGATACATTAAATGATATACATGTGAAAGGGTAATTCATTTAATGCAGCGTGCGCGTCAAGAATATAAGCATTCAATGAATATTTGAACTGTTGATTATCTGGCAATTAATGATACGACCGAGGTGCAGCTCGGACCGCCATAGTTGCTCGTTGATCAGGAGTTCCTCGGAGCACTAGAGTACCTCGGAGCGCTAGAGTTCCTCGGTGCGCTAGAGTTCCTCGGTGTATCCTCGTTGCTCGGAAAGAATCATGGTTGGTCGGGAAATGAACTTCCTCGCTGCTATTGTGCCACGTAGATTGACACGTGTTTTCGTATTATTCGTCCACATCAGCATATTAATTTTGGTATCAACAGAAGCCCCCAATGTTTCATATTTCGAACTTTGAGGAGTATGGAACATTCTTTCTCTGTATATGGCAATATTAAATGACTTTCCTGGGTTTCAGGAACATTGTGTTCAAATTTCCTTCTCATTTCGCAGCTTCCGCCTTTTTTTGAATTTTTTATAAGCGCTTCGATCTCCGTGCAGTTTTTGTCCTTTTAGCCGCCGGAAGTTCAGTAGTTTCTTTTTGGTAATCATTTCTTTCGCCGTTTCCCAATGCAAAGTATTTAAACTTCTTAGGTAACCATACCGTCTTCTACGTTTTCCAATTTTCTGCCTTCAAGCTTTCTATTCTCTCCTTCTCTCTTGTGCGTTCATCTTTTCCTTCGTTAGTTGTCAGCAGACCTCCTTCCTTCCTGTAAGATTTTCTTCCTTCTTCTTTTATTCATCATGGTTTACATTATTGAATCTCTTGAAAAGTTCCGCTCTGACTTTTTCATCCCATCTTGGGTAATCTTGGAGGAACTTTCTGAACCTCAAAATTATTTTCGTCTGGCTGATGGACATTGGTTCCCCAGTCTTTTTATTGCTGAATGTGGTTTTTCCTTTCCACCAAATCCATTGTGTCTTGAGTTTTGTCAATATTTTGATCTTGTCCCTGCAAAAATAGCCCCCAATTCATGGAGAATAATTAATGGGGTGCACAAATTAAATCTAACCCATGGGACTCGTATTGGGATCCCTGAGATTATGTACTGCTATAAGTGGGCCACTCTAGATAATATTTATTACTTAAAAACTAGGTTTCTGAATAGGGCTCTTGTAGTTAACCTCCCTGACTCAAATAGAGATTATTTTGAACATGGGTTGGTTATAAAAAATTGGCAATATGCCCCTTTAACTGGAGATGAAGTATACAACGGTCCCAGATGCCCCCCATATGGCAATGGGATAGGTTTATTTTTCATTTTATTTTACTTATGAAATTATGCTTTCATCATGTTTGACAAAATGTATGATTAATATCTCGTTATGTATTTATTTGCAGTTGATAGCAAAAGAAGAACTCCAAAAGAATCAGAGGTTAATATCAAGCATCTGAAAGTTATCTGGGGTTTGCACAAGAACATTGCAGACGAACACATCAGGTCTGCCTCATATCTACTACAGTATAAGAGTTACACAACCTCTTATACTGCTCGCCCTGTTGAACCAGCTTCAACTCCAGAAGGTTCATCTTCAGATTCTCATCTTCCTTTAAGTCAAAGGATGGGTAAGAAAAGAGCTCCTCCTGCTCTCTTTGATGATGTTACTTCTGTTGTTGGGGCCAAGAAAAGCAAAACTGATGCCCCAGAGGCTGGGTCTTCTAAAGCTACCGAGAAGCCCCCAATGGTTCCGAGCAAAAAAATGCTCCTGTAGATGTAATTACAATCTCTCCGACCAAGACTTCTTTGGTTGAAGGTTCTGAAATTCCGTTGAGGAGATTGAGGAAATCATCCTTGGTTACTCCGGCTGAAACTGCCTCCTCTCTACCTGCTGGTGGTACTGATGTTCCAAACATCATTCTTCCAAGTTCTGCAATGAGCTCGGTCGTACCCGAGGTCCATGGTATTGATGAAAGAATTCCTAGGGATATGCTGACATCCTTAGCTGCTCGTCACCTTGCTTCAGTAAATTTCTCATACTTCTGGTTTTTCTTTCTTTCTCTGAAAGCTTGCATTTTGTATTGACTTTGCTATTTTTCTCATCTTTCAGCTGGTGAACTGTTTCAATAATATTGTGAAGAAGGATGAAGCTATTAAAGCTTCAAGCTCCTCGTCAGGTGTAGAGGATGCTCTGTTGGGTTTGACCCAGTCTTTAAAGGAATCTCGTCAACAGTATGTTGACGAAAAAGCTGTTTGGGAGAAAAAGTTAGCTGTGGCTGAAGCTGAAGCTGAGAAGGTGAAAATGGCCGAAACCTCCAAGAATTTGGAGGATAAAGTAAAAGGTTTAGAGGTTAAACATCAGGAATATGATGGCCAGCTGAAAAAGGCAGAGGAAGAGTTATCTACCCTGCGAGATATCAAGGTCAAAAAAGAAGAATTGGATGTGAAGCTCTCCTCGGAGAAATTAAGAAGAAAAGACGCGGTCAAAAAATCCTTCAGTGCAGGCTGGGAGAAAGGATGGGATAAGGGGATTGCTGCTATGACATCCCAAGTCCAATATGGGAAGTTGAAATACTTCCACGATGGTTGGGTAGATGCACTGCAAGAGTTGAAGGTCAAAGATGATTCTGAGTTATTCCAACAACACCTCCTTGGTCCTCCTCCAGCAATTGTGGAAGAAGAAGAAGATGAGCCTGTCTCAGATGAATCTTCTATGGCTATGGGTGACCCAGTCTCTGCTTCTCAACCCTCGGTCATCGAGGACATTTCTTCTATGCCTCCTCCTGCCGAGAAGATTCCTGCTGATCAAACCGTTGTTACCACCGAGCAACCGAGCTCCTCGTCCCAGCCTCCCGAGAAAGTCTTGGGGGACAAGGAAAAGGTGTGAAGTTGTTCGGTATCATTTCTATATTTCATTACTTGTAATCGAACAATGTAACCTTTTGATGATCTAATAAAATACATCTTCATTCCTCTTCTTTATTGATACTCTGTCTGCTTTTATTTATTAACTCCTGCTTCCTCTTCTTTATTAGTTTTTGGCCAGAATGGAATTGATATCTTCTCCTGATACTGAGTTGATGCGACAATGCAATGGATATTATAAAGCTGGTCATACAGACCTAAGTGTATCAGAGATTGTCGACATCCTTGGTCACGATGCCTCAGAACAAGCAGTTGAGGCTTACCGGTATCTGAAGGATTTACTTGATAGATCTGTGGCCAATAATGTGGCATACTACGAATTGATCGAGGAACTTCATGGTTCCATAGAGGATCTTCAAAATCAACACAATGCATCAATGGCTTCGTTGCACAAGGATTATGAAAATAGATACCAGCAGCTCTCTTCTGAAACAGGCCATAAGAAGATCATTGTTGGATATGATATTAGGGAAAGGACCCTAAAAGGTGAAGTTGAAGCTTGCAGGCAGATTGCCGAGATCCTGGAACAAGAAAATAATAATTTACAGAAAAAGTTGGCTCAATATGAATCTGCAGCGTCATCTTCCACTGCTCTAGTGCCCGTTACTGATGAAGGTTTCTCTTTCTTAGAGGTCGAAAATGTCAAATTAAGGCAAGAACTGGATGATTTAAGAAGATCTGCTGTTTCTGGGACTGCTCGTGGACGAGGAAGAGGTTCTCGGGGGCGAGGAAGAGCTGCTCAAAATGTTGCCGAGGAGCAAAGTTCTTCAGTCGCTTCTCGGAGTCGATCGAGAGTTCTTAGTCGCAATGTTGAAGAGGCTCGTACCCAATCTACTTTGGAAACTCAAGCATTCCAATTAAACGTCAAAGATCAGGCTCTATCAGAAATGTCCAAGAAAAATCTATCCCTGGAAGATCAACTTACTGCAACGAAGTCTGCTCTACATACTAAGGATCTTTTTGCCAAGAACCTTCTCGAACAATTGGATAGATTAACCTTTCAATTTCATAAGCAGCCCAGGGAATTCTGGATGGCAGGATATAATGAAGCTCTTGTTCATTTGGATGCTCGTATTGAACATGCCAACAATGAAGGTTATAAGCAGGGATGGTCGAACGCCCTGGGTGTATTAAAATTGGAGCGAGGGCATTTTTTATGGGATTATCATGCTCCAGGGTTACTAGATTTGCCTGTGCCACCTTTCAAATTGGACATGGCCTGGATCCCAGCTCGTTCCATTCCTCGTAGCCTCATTTCAAAATACCTCGGTGATTATAGCCTTCACTCCCAAATCGAAGTATCTCGTCCAGAGCATCTAATGGATACACCTTCAATAATGAATGTCAGAATGCTGAAGGACTTGAACTTTATTAATTCTCCTCTTTGCTTGGAAGATCCTCCTGCTGGCGAAGAGCCTGTCTCAAAAGCAAAGGGCAAGAAACCAATAGAATAGGAATCTTAATGTAATAGTCAGCACATACATGTAATATGTAACTTATTTTGAATTTTTAATGAAAGACTTCATTTTTGTTTGTAAATCTGTATTGGTATTATCTCGTGTTTATCAAACACTTTACACTTATGCATATGTATCTGTTAAAAAGATAACAATAATATTGTTCATTGAGCAACTTAATAAAAAGTTACAAGTATCAAGGTTGTTCAATCACTTAATAATAAAGTAATGAGTATAAATTGTTCCAACTGTTTCCAACCAACCATGATGGATGAATAATGTTTGTCGACCAACTATAGTTGATGGGTCTTTATCCCCGACCAGCCATACTTGGTTCAATTTCAAATATTTTCATAAAATGTGTCCGACCAACCAAGGCCAATAATTTATCCTCGTCGACCAACTACAGTCAGTGGGTTTTTATTCCCGACCAGCTATACTTGGTATATTTTGGAATATTTTGTTCTTCAAAGAACTTTTTGTAATAATCTTACCTCCCGACCAACATAAGTTGTAATTTGAGAGTATATTTGTATCTTACCAACACCGTAATTGATCATGCTGGTGTACACCTCCTAACCAAAGGAGTAGTAGTGGTAGTAGTAGTGGTTCTTTCGAACTTTTTGGCTCGTTGAGCTGTCCACTAGATATCTTACCAACCGTAGTTGGTCACACTAGTGTCGCCTCCTAACCAAAGGAGTAGTTTTTTGGCTCATACGAGCTTTTTGGCTCTTTCGAGCTGTCCACTAGATATCTTACCAACCGTAGTTGGTCACACTAGTGTCGCCTCCTAACCAAAGGAGTATTTTTTGGCTCATAGGAGCTGTCCACTAGATATCTTACCAACCGTAGTTGGTCACACTAGTGTCGCCTCCTAACCAAAGGAGTAGTTTTTTGGCTCATACGAGCTTTTTGTCTCTTTCGAGCTGTCCACTAGATATCTTACCAACCGTAGTTCGTCACACTAGTGTCGCCTCCTAACCAAAGGAGTATTTAAATTGTTCTCGCCCTTTTATCAACCGGAATTGATCGTGGGTCTGAACTATAGTGTTCTTCTTATTATCAAGCAGCGTAGTGTACAACACTAGTATTCCCCAAAAAACTTTCAACAGAAAGAAAATGGTGAAACATCCTCGTTTTATTCATAATGAAGGAAATGCTTTACATTTTACATTACTGATAATACTTGCGCAGGTGTTCAGCATTCCATGCATTCTTAAATTCTTCTCCCTCTAGAGTTGTTATTCTGTAAGTTCCTGGACGAACAACCTCTGTAACTCGGTAAGGTCCATGCCAGTTTGCTTCCAACTTATTTTGCTTCTGAATGACTCGCTTTAGCACATAATCCCCTTCTTTTAAATCACATTTCTTCACCCTTTTGTTGTAGAACAGAGTTGTACGTTGTTGGTAAGCAGCATTCCTAATGGCTGCTTCTTCTCTAACCTCCTCGAGCATATCCAAATCCAGTCTTCTCATCAAATCGCTGACTGGGGAATTAAAATTCAGTACTCTATGCGTTGGGAGACCCAACTCGACAGGTATCACAGCCTCACTTCCAAATGCTAGCATATATGGTGATTCTCCAGTTGCTGCTCGGGGAGTTGTTCAATAAGCCCATAGTACTGATTGGAGCTCATTGATCCAATTTGCTTTAGCTTCACTTAACCTCTTCTTCAAACCATTTAGTAATGTTCTGTTTGTCACCTCAGTCTGTCCATTGCTTTGGGGATGGCCTGGTGCTGAATGATACTTCAAAATGTTCGACTGATGACAATAGGCAGCAAATTCTTCATTATCGAATTGTGTTCCATGGTCTGTGATGAAAGCATGGGGGAGGCCATATCGACAAATGATGTTCTTCCAAATGAACTGATATACCTTCTCGTACGTCATATCAATTAGTGGTTCAGTTTCCACCCACTTAGTAAAATAATCCACTGCCACGACGAGATACTTGAACCTTCATCGGGTCGTCGGCAATGGTCCAACCAGATCAACCCCCCATATGGAAAATGGCCAAGGTGAAGTTATGGGTGTCAACAATGCTTGTGGAGTTCTTCGGATGGAGGAAAAACGTTGGCACTTGTCACACTTCTTGGCATAGGCTATACAATCAGCCCTCATCGTCGGCCAGTAATATCCCTGTGTCATTACCCTTTGCAAAAGTGTCCGACCTGCTACATGAGCTCCACAAGATCCTTCATGGATTTCTTCAACCAATTCTTTGACTTCTGATGGATGCACACATCTCTGCAAACCTGCCATAATTCCTCGTCTATACAAAACACCATTAGTTAACACATACCGAGCAACTTTATACTTCAATTTCTTTGCAGTTAGCTTGTCCTCTAGTAATTCTCCTTCTTCAATGTATGCCCTGATAGGATCCATCCAAGATGGTCCTAAATCAAGGGTTATTATATTCACCATCAGTTCTTCTTCTATGCTCCGACTTTCTAATACTTCAATTGGTATCGTTCTTCGCAGCTTGGTGCGCGTAGCTGACGCTAAGCGGGCCAATGCGTCTGCTCTAGCATTCTCCATCCTCGGTATTCTCACCAATTGAATAACATCAAATTCTGCCAATAACTCCATCACCTTCGCATGGTACTTCACCATTAATTCTCCCTTAACTGCATATACTCCCATCATTTGATTCACAATTAATTGAGAATCACTGAAAGCAATTACTTGCCGTGCTTCCATAACTTTCGCCAAATGAAAACCTGCTATCATGGCCTCATACTCAGCTTCATTATTGGAAGCCTTGAATTGGAATCGCAAGGCATACTCCATGTCAACATCATCAGGGGTGTTTAAAACAATCCCTGCTCCACAACCAGCTGTGCAAGATGATCCATCTACATATAATCTCCATGTAGGTAACTCGTCTTCAAATTTCTTATCTGTTAGAGTTCCTCGGTAAAATATCATATGTTTTCTTTCATCATCCCCGGGTATCCTTCGTTCCTCGTCGATCATCTGTTCGCGCCCTTTTACCAACCGGAGTTGGTCTGGGTTTGAATATGATGATTTTTCTACATCCACAAGTCCTTTTACCAACCTTGGTTGGTCTGGACCTGTGTCTGTTGATCCTGTATCATCCACAGGTAGGTCAGCAAGTACCTTTTGTTCCTCGGGGGTATCAGGGTATTTGAATTCTGCTATAAAATCTGCTACAGCTTGCCCCTTTAATGATGATCTGGGTTCGTACACAATATCATATTCACCGAGTTCTATTGCCCAATACATCAATCTTCCTGATTTTTTTGGCTTGTGAAGGGCTTGTCTTAATGGCATGTCAGTATATACAATGATTGTATGGGCCTGGAAGTATGGCCTCATTCTTCTACTTGCTTCAATTAATGCCAGTGCCAATTTTTCTAGCTTTGGGTACCTGATTTCTGCACCTCGAAAAGCCTTACTTGTGTAATAAATTGGCTTCTGGACTCCATTCTCCAATCTGATCAACGCCGAGCTGACTGCATTCTTTGATACTGCCAGATACAAGTACAACTTTTCTCCTGTTATTTTCCTAGACAACAATGGTGGGGCTCCCAAATACTTCTTCAAATCTTGAAAGGCCTTCTCACATTCATCAGTCCACTCAAAACTTTTTCGCAGTGTTTTGAAGAATGGGAGGCATTTATCAGTTGCTCGGGATACAAATCTGTTGAGCGCTGCAACTCGTCTGGTAAGACTTTGTACTTCTTTCCTCGTCGTTGGAGATCGCAGCCCTAAAAGAGCTTTAATCTTTTCTGGATTTGCCTCAATACCTCGTTGATTGACGATGTATCCGAGGAACATTCCTTCTCATACTCCAAAGGTACACTTCGTCGGGTTGAGCTTCATTTGGTATTTATCCAGTTGATCAAAGGTCTGGCCTAAGTCAACTAGATGATCAGTAGCTCTCTTGCTTTTGGTGAGCATGTCGTCGACATAGACTTCCATATTGCAACTGATTTGTTCGGAAAAAACCTTGTTCATCAGCCGCTGATATGTTGCACCTGCATTTTTTAAACCAAAAGGCATAACATTATAACAATAAGTTCCCCTTGGGGTAATAAAAGAAGTACTTTCCCTGTCTTCAGGCTTCATTTTGATCTGATTGTAGCTAGAATATGCATCCATGAAGCTGATTAGCTCATGTCCCGAGGTAGCATCCACTAGCTGATCAATTCTGGGCAATGGAAAATGATCTTTTGGGCATGCCTTGTTAAGATCGGTAAAATCAACACACATTCTCCATTTGTTGTTCTTCTTCTTTACCATCACCACATTTGCCAACCAATCTGGATATTTCACATCTTCAATGAATTGGGCTTTCTGGAGTTTCTCAACCTCCTCTTGTATGGCCTGGTTCTTCTCGGGACTAAACACTCTTCTTCTCTGCTTCACAGGCTTGATCTCCTTATTCACATTGAGTTCATGACATAAGAAGTTTGGATCTATTCCTGGCATGTCTTCATGACTCCAAGCAAAAGTATTCTTCCTGTTTCTCAAGAAAGTTATCAACTCCTATTTTATTGAAACATCCAACGACGATCCTATCTGGGTTACTCGTTCAGGATGCTCGTCGTCCAGAATAACATTTTCTGTAGATTCCACCACCTGCCCTTTTACGAGTTGAGATTCATCCCTAGGGTCAAGAGTTTCAATTTCTGTACCTTCCTCCACTTGGTAAGTAGTAGTCTTTTTCCTTAACTCTTCAAGTTCCTCTTGCTCGGCAGACGAATAATAGCATTCACGAGCTACTTTTTTATCACCTTTCATAATTTCGACTCCAAAATTCGTTGGGAATTTCAAACACTGATGTACTGTAGATGGAACTGCCTCGAACTTCTTCAATCCAACTCTTCCCATGATGATGTTGTAGGCTGACTGCACATTCTTATCCATCACAAAGAAGCGTATTCTTTCTGTTCGACAAGCAGGCCAAGTTCCAATGAGTATATCCAACTTGATCGTCCCAAGTGGAAAAACTTTCTCGCCAGCAAAACCCAGAAGGGGTCTATGATAAGGTTCCAATTGAGATAATTTCAAATTCAAGCTATCAAAGCATGAGTAATACATGATGTCTGCCGAACTACCGTTGTCTACTAACACCCTTGAAATGACCACGTCCTTCATCCTCATTTTGATCACCAAAGGATCATCATGAGGGTAAAGAACACCTGCCAGGTCGTTTTTTGAAAAACCAATCACTAACTTCTCTTTGTTTACCTTCCTCGGACGATCATCCTTGGCCAGATTTATTCGCTGAATATATGAACAAGCTTGAGCCTCTCCGAGGTAAGCTTTTCTTTCTGCAGTAAGGTCTCCTCCTCCTGCATCTCCTCCTGTAATAACATTACAATCAAATGACCCAAAACGTATGGAAAATACCTCTCGTTCAGGCTGCCTTGGCTTCTTGGGAAGATCGGGGTCATCATCTGGATCATCTTCATGGTCCCTCTTCTTTTTCTCCTCGGCACGATGAGTATATCTAGATCTTTCTCTAGTTCTATCATCATTCTTCCTTTCACCCCTGCGGTCTACATATTTTGACAATTTTCCTCTTCGGATAAGCGTTTCAATCTCGTTCTGAAGGGCTATGCAATTTTTGGTCATATGGCCATGATCTTTGTGAAACTCGCAATATTTGGCTTTATTCCTCAGATCGGGATTTGTCCTCAATTTCTCTGGCCACTTGATTTCCTCGTTATTCTTGATTTCTTCCAAAACATGATTAATACCCATTTTCAATGGAGTATAATTATCGTACTTCTTTAGGACTTCCCACGTCGTCCTTTTATTTCTGGAATGCTTGTCACCACCATTACCTTTCTGGTCTTTCTTCTTAGACTTGTCGACCTCCACCTTGGTTTCTTTATCCATATTCTTCTTTGCAGCCATAGCCTCCTCGGCATTCATGATTTTGGCCGCTTTTGCCATCAACTCCGACATAGTTTTAGGTGGGTCTTTGGCCAAAGTGTAGTATAACTTGTTAGGCAACAATCCACTCATCAAAGCAGTGATCGCTGTCTTTTCTTCGTAATCTATGACTTCCAACTTCTCGTTATTAAAACGAGTTATGTAATCTCTAGTACTTTCACCTGATTTTTGTCTAACACTTAGCAAGTGTGCTACTCGCTTTACCGGCTTTGCCCCAAAACAAAAATTGCCAATGAACAACTCGGCTAATTGAATAAAAGTTGAAATCTTACCCCGAGGAAGATTATTATACCATATCTGTGCAGATCCGGTAAGAGTTCCCGAGAATGCTCTACACCTCATCTCGTCGGGGACGGCATAAATATCGGCAGCAGCTTGGTATTGTTCTATATGAAGTACAGGATCTGTCTTTCCATCGTACTTGGGGGTCACCACAGGTGCTTTGAATTTCGATGGTGTAGGAAAATCCACAATGGCTTGCACAAAAGGTGTCCCTTGAACGAAAGTTCTCTGTAAGGGGTTTCTTGCCTTAGCCATTTCGCCCAGTCTATCCTCCAACCGTTGAATGGAACCTTTCCATGCTTCATTTCCTTCCTCAGGCCGCTTAGTCCGAGCAATTGATTGTTCTGACGTAGCTTCCTGAGATTTATCTCGACGAGTAGCTGGTCGTGATTGTGCTGATCCTTCTCTCAAACCTGATGGTGGCCGAAAACTTCTCGATAGAGCTCTAGGTGGACTCATATTCCTCCTTGGTCCTAATCGACTGAAAGGAGACACCCTGCTTAACCTTTCTAAAGCGCTAGTTCTCTCCGGAGAGAGAGTGATACGTTGATCTGTATCCGTAGCCTGTATTGATGAAGTTCGCCCAGGTTGATAAGAAGAATCATTAGATTCCCCATTGCGATATGACGCAGTACGTCTGGATCGTGATTGCCCACGATCACTCCGTTGTCCTGAATAGGTAGGTGCACCGCCTTGAAGAGTTTGAATGAGTTACCTCATAGATTCTTGCATGGCAGTTTGTCCTTGAGCCAGATTTGTCATAATTCCAGTCAGATCTGGAGGTGCAGATGGATTTGGAAGATTTCCAGTATTTCCAGCATTTCGATTACTGGATTCTGGATTATCTGCCATTGATAATAACTGATTTTTGCGAAAAACGATAGTAACAGTCGTTTCCCACAGACGGCGCCAATCTGTTGATGTAAAAAACTAGATTGCTCTAATTATTCAATCACAGATAAATAAATAAGACAAAGATTTTTAAAGTGGTTCGGCTAGGAATAAAGCCTACGTCCATTGTTATGTTATTGCTGAGTGTTTGCAGAATTCTTGATTACAAGTTCTCTCAAGAAATTCCGATCCCTTTGAATGGGGTTGATACAAGGTATTTATAGCCTTGAGGTTGTACATGAAAGGTTCGATACATTAAATGATATACATGTGAAAGGGTAATTCATTTAATGCAGCGTGCGCGTCAAGAATATAAGCATTCAATGAATATTTGAACTGTTGATTATCTGGCAATTAATGATACGACCGAGGTGCAGCTCGGACCGCCATAGTTGCTCGTTGATCAGGAGTTCCTCGGAGCACTAGAGTACCTCGGAGCGCTAGAGTTCCTCGGTGCGCTAGAGTTCCTCGGTGTATCCTCGTTGCTCGGAAAGAATCATGGTTGGTCGGAAAATGAACTTCCTCGCTGCTATTGTGCCACGTAGATTGACACGTGTCTTCGTATTATTCGTCCACATCAGCATATTAATTTTGGTATCAACAGTGACTCCAAAGAAAAAGAAGGGAAAAGATCAACCAAAGGTTAATTTGGAGGAACAAATTGTTGTTTTGAAAGGGGAATTGTTGGAAAAAAAATAACCAACTATCTAAAGCAGCTGAAGACATTAATGTTGCACTTGAGAAGGTGACCTCTTTGGAGGTGGAGAGTGCCATTTTGAATGTACAGTTGCAGGTAGATCATGATTCACTTTTTGAAGCCCATGAGGAAGTGAAGAACTTAAAGGTGGAGAATTCCAACCTTTTGAAGGAAAAAGAGTTATTAAATAAGTTGGAGGTAGAAAATGCCCAACTAGTTGAGTTAAACAATTCTTTAAAAGAAAAGCTTGATCAAGTCACAATGAGTGATTCAGATAGAATTAAAGAATTAGATGAATCATTTAAAAAACAGGCAGAATCAACACGAATTTTGGAACAAAAGAATAGATATCTGTCTCTGACTAATGAAGATCTAAAAAGAAAGTATGATGATACATTGCAACAATGGAAAGATGCTGACTTAGAAAAGATGACTTTGGGGCAGAATCTTGAGGAGTCATAGTGGAAAAGAACTCAACAGGTACTTTTGAATGCAGAGTACACGCAGTTTTCCTAAAGTACACGCAGTTTTCCTAAAGTACACGTTTAAAATACACGCAGTTTTCTCAAAGTACACGCAGTTTTCTCAAAGTACACGCAGTTTTATTTCATAATATTTGATATTAGATCTAATGAAGAGTAAATGTAACATTTTTTTTGTATTACAGGAAAACAATAATAAAATCCTTAATGACGAAATTTCGGAGTTGAAGAAAATGCTTGAAGAATCAGAATTGAAAAAAACTGACCAGGTATCTATAAAATACAATAGATATTTATTACACGCTACACTTTCTTAATTTTATTATAAATTTTATGTATATTATAAATTTTATAAAGTACACGTATTTTATAATACACGCGTGTACTTTATAAAATACACGCACTTTTATATAATACACGCGTGTATTATATAAAATACACGTAAGAGAAAATCAATCATTGTTTCAAAAAATGCTAGCAATCCAACATTCCTTGTTAAAAATATCAGGAAAAAATTAATAAACAACTCCTTGACGAAATTTCGAGTTTAAAGATTGAATTAGCCTCAAAGAAAGTTCAGGGAAGCCCCAAAATATCCAAAAGCAAAGGACCTCTTACTAGAGGTCAGAAGAAAAGAAAAGCTGACGGAGAAACAGAAAATCTTGAACCAATTAAGAAACTAAAAGAGTCAAAGCTTAGAAAAGGCCCTATAACAATAGCTGAAAAAATGAAGGAAACTCGCGTCAAGCTTGAAGCAATAGAAGCATATAAATAGCTCGATGAAGCTTCGAAGAAAAAGATTGAAGAGTTTATTAAAATTGTTGAGCCAGGGTAAAGTTTATTGTTTTATGATTTATCACTTCGCTAATTTATATTTTTTTTGGTGCAAAAGAATAAGGTTATTATTATTATTATACTAATGTTTTATTGATTATATAAAATGCAGGGAGTTTATTTTCCAAGGGATGGTTTTGTATGTCCCATGGGAAGATTTACTTGAAGTCCTCAAAAATCAAGAAATTTCAAGCCAAGTATGTAGTCCAAATATTAGACATCCATTAAATTTCAACATTATTATTTCCTCACCATTTTATATTGTGTGAAACAGATAATACTTGCCTTTTGCGAAGCATTGAGATTAAAATTGTCAGAGGAAGGGCTCTCCTACTCACACACTTTTTCTGATTATTGTTGGGTAAGTACAAATAAAATGAAAGTTTTGATAAATAAAATTTCAGTTTTTTTTATTAACACTTGTCTATAATTTTTATTCAGATAGAAGCTTGTAGAACAAACGGAGTCAATAAGAAGGGGGAATTATACAAGGATTTATTTGAATACTTAGGCAGTTGTAATAATTTGTTCATTGTACTTAGACATAGTATAGGACATTTCACATTATTTGTGATATACACTAAAGAAAATAAAGTGGTCCACATGGATCCCCTCCGACCGAATGACACGGAAAAGAACACAACATTCTTCGATGATGCAAAAAAATTGGTTAGTGCCTAAACTTAATTAGTAATGTTACTTGTACTTATATTATACACTTGTACACGTGCATTATATAATGCGTGTACTTTGTATTAGTTGTACATAATTACCTAGATTATCAAAGTACACGCATCATATTTTAAAATACACGTGAAATGAACCAATACAAGTTACGTGTACTTTAATATTATGCGTGTACTTTTAACTCATTAGGCAAAGTACACGCATCATATAATAAAATACACGTGATATTTTAAAATAAAATATGCGTGTACTTTAATATTATGCGTGTACTTTTAATACATTAGGCAAAGTACACGCATCATATTTTAAAATACACGTGATATGAAAAATAAAAAATATGCGTGTACTTTTATATTATGCGTGTACTTTTCACTCTTTCATCTTCATATACTCTTTTATTTGTATACACTAAATATTTGTCTTCTTAACAGTTTTCTGTCTTCCAAAAATCACTGTCCGAATTGAAGACTGAAGCAGAAACAATGAAAAACAATGGTTATAAAATTCAGAGGAAATTTGAGGAAGGCACCCCAAATGAGTTTACAATGGATGACGATTCATTGACAGAGCAAGAAAGAAGGACTGTAGATTTCTTGCTGCAAAGTGATCTCAAATTTGAACTAATAAGAGATCACGAATGCCCTAAACAATATAATGGGTAAGAAAAACTTCATTTCTAAAAATTACTAATTTGTATCCTTTCAAAAAATTTCATCACATCATTCTAATTTTTATATTTGTTTTATTGTAATTTCAGGGTTGACTGTGGGGTGTTCTGCATGTACTATATTGAGCAAATAAGCAAAAACAAAGAAATGTAAAAATTCTTTCAAGACCCTGACATGCTAAAACAAAGAGCATATGTACTCAAGGAAATTCTTCTGTCAAAATATTTCTTCCCCCGAAATGGGAAAAAACATCTATAAATTGTGATTCAAATTCAAAACATATATTTGTAATTTGTTTTGTGTTATATTGGTTATTGTTTACAATATTTATTACACCAAAATGGTTTTTTCCCGCTGACGCGGACCACAATCCACGTAAGGTTTAGACAAACAATGCATCTGATTGTTATGAAACAATGTAAAATTAGTTTTCACGAAAAATACAACTCATAATTACTAAGTACAATTAATTATCCAAAGTACACGCATTTTCACTAAAGTACACGCAGTGGTTAATATAATAATTATTTATTATTTTAATTGAAAACTACTTTGAAGAATTCATTAAGGACACAATAACCAAAATCAATTTATTAAGCTCAACTACTCACTTCCCAACTACTTCTGGTCAAGAAATAAATAACTTTCACTTTTCCTATAAAAGAGTAATATTTGTTCCTTTCTTAACCATTACATCTAGGGTAAAGATTACATAATGGCTATTCCAGCAGAAAACTTGCGAGAAACTCTTGAGAGAGGTGAAAGAAAAAAAAAATAAGGCAAATTGAGGAAAATATTTCCTCATATGAAACTGCCTTTGAGCAGTTTCAAACATATGTGAGGGAAGGCTATTCTGGACTTCCACCCAATCCCATAGATTTATTTAATGTGGATGAGGACCCTCCTCAAACACATGAAGAACTCATGTCTTTCTATACACAAGAAGTTCCCCTGAAAATCGCAAAGCTGAAGGAGAAGAAGGCTCTCCATGAAGGCCTTGTAGCTGTCATAGAAGAAGAAATTCGACACTAGTCGAATTTCATTTACTCTCTCCCTGACACCCTGGATGCCATTGACAAACATCCCTACTAGAAGCCCTGTTTAGTTTTTTCAGTTTTCTTTATTTGAAAAATTGTACTTTATTTTTTTGTTTTTAATAAAAATTTTATTTCTTTCATGAATGTGTTCTGAGTTATGTCATACACCCAATATAGTAAAGTACACGTGAACCCTTACACGTGTACAATATAAATTACACGCATAGTCTATAAAGTACACGCCTATTGAAATACTGATATAATAATGCGTGTACTCAAGACATTATATAAATGCGTGTACTCTATATATTACACGTGTACTTTATAAAGTACATGCATAGTCTATAAAGTACAAGCAGATTAAAATACTTGTATAATAATGACGTTGGCGCGGACCATAATACTCATAGGAGTTTAAGAATATGAGTGACCCAAATATCTTTTATAAAGTACAGGCAGATTGTAATTTCAAAAATCATTTTCGAAATAGTACATGCATTTATATACGTCTACTTGATAAAATTACATGCAGAATACATAAAATACACGGATATTGAATTAGATTTTTGTCATATCAATATGCGTGTAGTTTTCTAAAACATGCATGTACAATTATATTTAAATGCGTGTACTTTAATTATCAATGCATGTACTTCATAAAGTACACGCACATTTCATCAAGTACACGCACATTATATTTATATTATGCGTGTACTTCATGCATGTACATTAAGTAAAGTACACGCATGCTTTTATAAAGTACACGCATATTGAACTGACCAAATCCATTTTTAAATGCGTGTACTTCATTTATATACTTGTACTTAATAAAGTACACGTATATTTAATCAAGGACACGCATTGATAAAATTTCTTGGGGACTTTGGCATTTAGTCCCAGTTTTGATCATCATCTTGCCTCCGATCCTAGATATATCATTTGTTGTTGTTAGTCTTATTCAATGAATGTGGAAATTAAAATGCCTCTGAATAATAATACAATCACACCCCATATAGCAGTCCACGTTTTTCTCGGAATGCAGTTGTAACCATCCACAACTGCTAAATGGGACCAATTATGAATATAAAAGTCAAATGGGATTAGGACAAACAAAACCTTCACAAATGGGACTATTGCTAAAATACCTAAAATTTCTTTGGACATCAAAATGCGCGTGTACTGTACATAACATGCGTATACAAAGGTAAAGTACACATGAACACAAGGAATAATGATCATGTACGTTTTATGAAAAATATGTGTACAGCAACACACACAAAAAACTAAAGAATGAGACTTAAAAATAAATTACATTCATTTATGTGAAACAAATGGTTTATTAATTAATTTATTCAATCAAATGGTTAAAATGAATGAATTCAACAATTTTAAAAATAGTCAAATGGGTTCCTTACAAGTAGACCTGTAATGACCCGTTTTACTACACCTCGAGAAAGTAACTTCCCTTACTGTGATCTCACCAGAAGACTTTATTCGCTTATTTCTTGGCCTGCCTGTCGGTCTCTTAGTCATTGGTGGAAGGATAGATGGATTTTCAGGAATAGGAATATTTAAGGAAATCAAATCAGGAAGAGGAACTATAGGTATCGAGTATGATTTTCTGTAGAAAGATACCTTATAGTACTCCTCAATATAATCATAAATACTGGTCCCTTTCCTCCGCACAACACAAACAGCATGAGAACGTGGAAAACATCTAATCTGCCAACTCTTACAAGAACAAGTCCTTTCTCCTAAGTCAACTGTTGCTCGCACTTCTGAATGAACTTCAAATACATTTTGACTTGAGCGACTAATAGTCCAATGTCGGCTTTTATTCCAATTTTCATTCAGTAACTTTTGAAAAAAAGGACATAGCTCATTTGTCCAAGTGTCAGACTCAACAAGTTTGTTTGCATTGAAATTCATAATCTTCACTCTCAATTTATCAAGCATATTCATTACTGGTAAATGCCTTTCCTCCAATATCCATGAATTGAATGACTCCGCAACACTAGATGCCATGTCACCATACCGTTTACCAGGGAAATATGCACATGACCAATTCTCGGGAGGCAAACTATCAATGAAATCGGCAATAGCAGCCCTTCCTTCCTTCTTCAATGCTTCAATATTCTTGTGAAATACATCTACTGAGACAACATATGCACAAGACAAAAAATCTTTAACAATTTTCTTTCGAAATCCAGCACAATTCCCACGAATTTTCTTTTTTATATTCCCTTGTAAATGATGTATACAGTAGGAATGTGCAGACAACGGGAAGGCCCTCGAAACAGCTTCAAATAATCCATTGTTTCGATCTGATATAAATGTTATGTTTCGATATTGCTCAACTATTGCACTATGCAAATTGACTAGAAACCACATCCAGTTATCTTCGGTTTCGGAATCAACAACAGCATATGCAACAGGAAAAAGTCCTGAAATATAAAAATATATTAAAATTAAAATAAATAACATATCCATGTACAACACTTTGTATATTGATGCTGCTGGCGCAGACCCTAAAACACATGGAAAATATATTGTGTTTAATTTAAATTTTTTGTAAATAACAAGACAAAGCATAAAAATGTACCGTACACATGATAAAATGCACGTTTACTTTCCAATCTTTTTCTTGGCTTTATTATTAACAAGACTAACATCAACATACATGCATAAAAATGTAAAGTACAGGTGAACTAAACAAAAACATTCAAAGGTACTTTACATTTTTAACATTTACTTTGCTTTATTATTTCTAAATAACAACACCTATCATCAAAGTACACGCATAAAAATGAAAAGTACACGTGAAATAAAGAAAAACATTCACGTGTACTTGACATGTAAAATGCGTATACTTTAGTTTGTATTCAACATAACATCATCATCAAAGTACACGCATAAAAATGAAAAGTACACGTGAAATTAAGAAAAACATTCACGTGTACTTGACATGTAAAATGCGTGTACTTTACTTATTACTACACATAAAGTCATCATCATCAAAGTACACGCATAAAAATGAAAAGTACACGTGACATTAACAAAAACATTCACGTGTACTTTACATGCACTATGCGTGTACTTTACTTAGTATTACACATAATAAGACATATCATGACAATACACGCAGAAAAATGAAAAGTACACGTGAACTAAAACAAAGACCTTCAAAGGTATTTTATATTTTTATGCTTGTATTTTGATGTTATGGAATTGAACAAACAAAATTTCAATGCAATACACAAAATAAAATATTTAAAATTCATTTACCATTGTTCCCATTCCTTGCAGTAGCTGATAGTATTGTTCCACGGTAACGGCTCTTCAAAAAGGCACCATCAAGAAATAAAACAGGTCTGCAGTATTGAAATCCTTAAATACATTCTCTAAACATTACAAATATTCTCTTGAATTTTTTACTCTCGTGTTCCACGTCAAGGATGCAATGCGACCCGGGATTATACTGCAATAAAAGGTCACGATAATTATTCATTAATGCATAAGATACCTTTTCATCACCATGTATATCAACAGCAGCCATCTCTTTCGCACGCCATGCATGTTGATAAGCTATATCAAGACCATAATTCTTCTTCATATCTCTAACTACATCAATTGGTCTCAATAGCGGGTTATCTCTAAGATCATCAGCTACCAATGTTGAAACCAACTTGGAGGCTATCATTTTGGCTGACGGACTACGAAAGACACCTCTACATGTATGCTCATTATTCAATGAACGTATGTAAAAGTATCCATTTATTGTAGATAATGAAGCATGAATTCTCCACATGCAATTCTCAGTAGTCTTTTTAGAGCATTCAGCCGTCACTCGAGTTTTATCATTCTTCAAATACACATACTTGAACCCAACCTTAACGGCATACTTTCGCAATTTATCCCGAAATTCCACTACACCTCCTTCAAAACACTGCTGCTCATGACTTATATAAGTCTTCCAATCATTCGAAAGATAGACTTTCGACTTAATTGACTCCACACCTCCAAGATAAAAGTCATTTTCAATGAAACTATTAAAATCATTTTTAGTGCCTGATGATAAAGACTCTAACCTCTGTGTATTTGTATCACCACTGTCAACCCTCTCAGACCTTGTATTACTCCAGTCAACCCCTTCAAAAATTCGATTAGAGCAGTCAACCCGTTCACGACATGTATTACATGGAAATGGTAATGAATCAATGACATATATCCAAATGAAATTAGCTTTCACGATCAATTGGGACCGCAACATACAACAAACATCGTTGTCACAAACCAACATGAACCGACATTCATCACCAAATGAATACCTCAATGAAAAACTCCCACTTCTCAAATTAGTAAACCTAATACACAACTCATTGCATATGAAATCTAATGAGCTATCTTCAAATATTTCAATACAAGCCATATTATCCAAATAACAACACCTTGCTATTACACTACTTACCATAATGTCCTGCAGTAAAACAGAGACGAAAAACATTTACTTCAAGGTCAACAATTCTAAAAATGTGTGCAATAATTTAATGCATGAAATATCAAAATATTTATTTATAATTAATATAAACTTACAGGCACTTTTTAAAAACCTATACATGAAGCAATAAACCACACACATATTATCAAATAATCAATCACGTGTACTTTATAAACACTGCGTGTACTTTGAAAACTGATATCGAACTGGTTATTTCCGCTGGCGCGGACCTATATCAATAAGTGATTCAATACCAAATCAAAATCAAGGACTCTTAAAATTAGAATGAAACATCAATAATATTCATTCAGCACATTCAACTAACAATTACAAATATTGATAAATATAACTTATTTATTAAGAATCCAAACATAAATGCATAAAAAACACAAATTAAAAACATATACATATATAACGTATAAAAAGCTATTCAATCACATGAATGAATATTACAATGAGTCTCTTGAATTAAAACAAAGGACATATACTTATTGTAATCGATCGAAAATAGAAAAATCAACTGCTGATAAAGATAAACTTACAAATGATAGAGCCAAGTGATACAGGTAGAATCGAATAAGAACACTGTAATCGATTATAGGACAGACGATCAAAGCATAAGATTGATATTATTTTCGATTTCGGAGAATCGTCGTTAGTTGCAGAGAAAACTCCAATAGCCGATTAAGTTTATGATTTTTTTAAATTGGGGGTATTTATATGTTGGACCTAATCGTTTAAAATTTGGTTCATCGATTTTTTTGTCTAAAATTGTTAGTCCAAGGACTAGACCGTAAAAACCTAAACATTAAATGATTCAAAAATTTAAGTTTGGTATATTGTTGGATTGTGAGGAGAAGACTTAATGACACGAAAAGATAAATAGCCAAATCAATACATTTTATCAGCGTTTGTAAAATTTCATATAAATAAAAATTGACAAGCATTCCGGCTTCACGCGGAGTGCATCTTCCTATTCAACAATAATGTTAGAGCAACCCTTATGGGCAGTCCAAAATTGCAATTAACTAGTCCAAAAATAACCTATCAAAACTAACAAAATTGCTACGGGCAAGTGTAAATATGGGGTATCAAGACTAAAACGACGCCGTTAGAAGAAAAGATGTTACCCCTTGGGCGGAACATCATGTTCCGCTTAAGGGCTCTTCAAAATTCTATTTTCCTCCCCAAAGGTCCTATGTTATTATGTGGTACCCGAAATCATCTATTTTTTATAAGAAAAAAATATCCTTTGCCATTTAAAAAAAAAAGTAGCCGTTGCCATAAAAAAAAAAAAAAAAGTCGTTGCCATACATTAATCAAGCCGTTGCAAACATATGGGGTACAAAATGCAAATAAGAAAACTTTGGTGAAAGCTTGGGCGGAACATGATGTTCCGCTTAAGCTTTTTTTTTTTTTTTTTTTTTTTTCTCCTTCTTTGCGCGGAACATGATGTTCCGTTTTAGGGTGGACCCCACAAAAAACTAACTAAGCCAATTGCATCTTTGTTATTTTTTACCCTAGCAACTGTTATATTTGACTTTTTACCCTAGCCGTAACATACATATATACCGCATAAATGGCTTTTTACCCTACCCATAAGGGTTGCTCTTACACATGCATAATTTTGGTTTTACCATACATAAAATAAAATAGCTAAGTTAAGGGATCAGTAGAGAGAAGACTAAAGATGACCACATCTCTTAGCCTCCCTTTTGAAAGAAAATACTTCCTGAGCACACCTTCCCTTTGAAAGCCGGCCTTTTCTAACACCCTCTGTGACCCTTTATTGTCCACATCAACCAGAGCTTCAAGCCTCTCTAGATGTGGCCACTCAACAAAAATATCAGAAGCCACTATCTTGACAGCCCTTGTGATGATCCCTTTGCCCCAATACTTGGCTGCTAGAACATACCCAAGTTCAGCCCTACACCTATCGTTCCCCTTGAATGGGCTCACTGAGATGGCACCCACTGGCCTGCCTTTGAGGCATATTGCTTTAAACCATGGGTGGGGTATCGCAATATCCTCAATATACTTTATTGCATCTTCTTTACAAGTGTATGTGTCCCAAGAGCAGAATTTACTCACCTTATCATCTGTAACCCACACCATCACATCATCTATGTCCAATAAATCCAACGGCCGGAGGGTTATATCAGAATAATCGCTCTCCACCTCTTTATCATCTGATTTCAACTCAAGTTGCTCCATTTTTACCTCTATTTCCTCCATTCTTAGTTATTTGTTCACTAAGATCAACTGCCGGTGGATATAAGTCGGTATGGATTATGCTTTTCTATCAAGTATAGGATCTGAGGCCTCTTTACATATATATTAGCAATTTCAATATTGAAACTGCCTACAAATTGAGTGTCTAATTACATTAGTTGGGTTGGGGTCAATTTTATATAACTTGGTGGCTACGAATTGGATACCACTTATTAGATAATAGATGCACACAAACATAAAGACATAGATAGTTGACTATGTATGTCACCACAAAATTTCATTACAAGTGGCTGAATGTGACAACCGATACAATGCTGGCAGAGTTGGAAAGTTTTTTATTTGACATGACATTTAACAATAAAATCATGATAAATAATTTATTATATTTTATAATGGATAGATTATAGCAAGTAAATAAAATATGGTGAATGGTACTCTTAAATAACATTTTGTGACGATCGATGGACGGTTTTGCAATTGTGACTAGAGTTTTACAAAAAAAAATGGACGGTTTTGCAATTGTGACGATCGATGGACGGTTTTTTAGAATCAGGGTACCAATTCGACTGCTAAAGTAAACTATACAAAAAAAAATTTTATCAAAAGGCACCATAAACAGGGGACATGTTAGTGCTATAGTATTTTTTCTACTCACTCCATGCTTTGACATGTTCGCAGTTTTTCAAATTGGTACGATATATGTAGCCATGGGATGGTAATTATATATGAAAGGCATTACATACAATTGTTTAGGCCCAGGCCCAACAAGCCATTGATATTATTTGTTTTCAACTTTGTCTCTTTGGTTACAAACTGGGACACGTGAAATAATTCTTCTACAGACAAAATCTAACACTCCATCTCGGATGGAACTCAATTGTGTTTACCACAGGATTGCAATCATCAAAGTTTGAGGTCCTCTAATGGGGCACGACTGAAATCTCGATTCTGTTACCATCTATCCCTTTCCCAAACGAAAACGCGAATGTTGCCCGCTAATGAGCTCAATCAAATTATTCCAAACTCGAGCACCTTGTGTTTGACCCAAAAAAATAGATGAAGTTAGAGGATTTATCACCCTTAAAAGTTGGTAAGTTGGTTTGTCTAATTCTAGTAAGTTTATATGTTTAGAAACTTTAATTCCAATTTATTAAAATTAATTTTGCCTCAATTTTAATTTCCTAGTGAGTTTCAGTTCCGAACATAAAATAATGTTTTCTCACCTTCTTATTTTTTTTCGTTCTTTTGAATTTGTCAAGAAAGGCTGCTGAGCTGCTTAAAATATTAGTCTATTACCAAATTCCAATTTTGGCCTAGTAAAATTGGTCCACAATGTACTACTTGCATAAATAATGTATTATTTATGCAAGCTTTAATGGCTTGCAGACAAGTGTTCCCCTTATTTTTGTCATATTCATACTACGGTCCCCATTGCTCTAATCCACAGTAGCTGATATATGTCCACAATCACAGTAGCCAGGCAAAAAAGTTTGAGATTAATGGAGCCATCAAGAATCTCTGTCAGGCCCTTCAAACTCTCGGATGTTGACGATTTGTTGACATGGGCTAGTGATGATAGAGTAACCCAATACCTAAGATGGAACACAATTACCACAAGAGAAGAAGGATTAAAATATCTCCAAGAGGTTGCTATACCGCACCCCTGGCGTCGGTCTATTTGTTTGGACGATAGATCCATCGGATACATTTCAATCAAGCCAGAATCTAATGATGATCATCATAGAGCGCACATTGGGTACGCTGTTGGTTCGGAGTACTGGGGACGTGGAATAGTCACCATGGCCATGAAGATGGCCATTTGTGATGTGTTCAAAGAGATGCCTTATTTGGTGAGGGTCGAGGCTTTGGTGGAGGAAGAAAATGAAGGATCTCAAAGGGTGCTAGAGAAGGTTGGGTTCCAAAAGGAAGGGTTTTTCAGGAAGTATGGTTTTAATAAAGGTGGAATTAGAGATATGATAATCTATAGCTTCTTATCAACAGATGAGATTAGATAAGTTTTACTGGATTTAGACATGATGAAAAAGTTTTTCGGAGTGTACTCTCGTGTATTGCAAACCTACTATAAGTGAAATACTCTAATGTATATGTGAAATTTTATAATATCTATATTTTTTAAATTATACATGAAATTTATAATTTATAAATGAATTTAGTGATGAGTTGTATGTAACTATATATTTATTAATTAATATATTTTAGTTATAATTTATATATTAGTTAATTGATTCAGCTCTAGAAAGTTTGATCAACGTGAGAGAGAGAATTGATGAACCCATCTAGAACCTTTTTGGTCCACACTTCTCGATCATATTGTCTATGATTTTCTTTTTTTAGCTATGCGATTAGTGGTTTTCTTGTGCCATCTTTCAAAATAAAGTCTTCTTCTCAGTCACAAGCAGATCGTCCTGCGGAAATTCATGGGGACATGAATACTCCACTCGTGTCCTAAGAGCCACTACACCAAAATAATCAAATTATCACCTTTCAGTCGGTCACCCTTATCACGGTCAATGACCGTGACAACAAACACGTGTTTTATGTCACGGTCAAGGACCTTGACACAACCGTGACAATGTCTTCAGTAAAAAAAATCTAGGCTTTTTTTTCCCACCATTTTTTGGTTTTCCCTCTCTCTCTAAGGTATGTTTTTTTCCTCTCTCTCTTTCATTTCTAAATGTGTGTGTATGTGTGTATATATATGTGTGTATATGTATGTGTATATGTGTGTGGTGGGGGAGGGGGGCAGGGGGTGGGGTGGGTTGTGTGTGTACGTGTGTGTGTGTGTGCAGGTGGGGTGGGGGGGTGAGGGGGGCAGGGAGGGGTGTGTGTGTGTGTGCAGGTGTGTGCGTGTGTGTGTGGCAAGGGGAGGGGGCAGGGGTGGGGTGGTGGTGGTGGGGGGGGGGGGGGGGCAATCTTAACAATTGTATAGCTTTAATTAATAAATTGTATAGCTTTAATTGTATAGTTTTAGATGAAAGTAAATTAATAATTAGTGCCCATTTCATATGAAAGTGGGATTGCCCCTCATTGTAAATTAGTAAATTAATAATTGTATGCTTTAATTTTTAGTTTAATTGATGAAATGAATTAATTGAGTAGATGAATTAGAAGGAGTACGGGATACACATTTGTTGTTGACATTGTTGTTGGATTATTTTGTTTAGTAACTGTTGGGTTGGTTAGTTTTAAAGGTGGCATGACTATTGGATTATTGTCCATATGGGGGTGGGATTTTTTAACTTTTTTTAAAAATTACTTTGTATATCGAACAATATATATATAGTATGATAATTAAATGAAACATACTTGGAATATATAGTATGACAAAAAAAGTTGTCCCGTCCCGAATTGTCACGGTCATTGACCTTGACAAGTTGAACTTGTCAAAGTCAATGACCGTGACAATTAAGCAGATTTGTTGTAAGATCTTAGGTGCACTAAAGTCATGTTTATATCCACTACCTGCACAGTATTCTGTAACACCTGAGTATATGAATTCTCCACCTCTATCACTTCTTATGCGAGATACTTGGGTGTCCTTCTCGTTCTCAATTTTTAAAAGAATTTTTAAGAGCTCACGGAGGGTGTTAGATTTATTTTTCATAAAAGCGACCCAATTAAATTGTGTACAATCATCCACCATTATAGGAATATAATTGTTACCACAAAAGCTAGTTCTAGAGGGGGCAGGGATGGGGGAAGGGGGTGGTTTGTGTGCGTGTACGTGTGCGTGTGTGTGGTGGGGGAGGGAGTGTATGAAAGTAAATTAATAATTAGTGCTCATTTTTATTTGTAGTAATTGTACATATTTGCATGTCTTCTTCTATTTTTTTTTTATCTGTACTAATAACATTTTTTAACAACAAATGTCTTCTTCAGGTATTAAGGCGGGGATGATGATGATGGTTATGATGATGTCGTCTGGGTTCGGTGGTAGCGGAGGCGACGAGGGCTCCTCGGCTCCCCAAATATGGCAAATTTGAAATTACCATCGAGAACAAGTCGGAGCTATTAGCGAGCTCCCTCGAGGTGCTAAAGACGGTCATCGACCCGGGGTTTATGAGTTGGAAGGAGGTGTCATATGAGCTCAAGTTAGCTGTTTGGGCGGCACTACATGTAATATATTTATATTTATATGAATATTTTAATTTCAATTTCGATTTCATTTTATATTTATATTTATATTTATATTTATTCGCAACTAACATTGTATTTGTTGGACATGAACAATTCAACTTGGATCTAAAGCTACCCGATTCCGTCTTGGAGCAGTTGAGGGAGAAACACAAGACGTGGAATAAAAATATGCGGACACGGTACTTTAGGAAAATACGAGAGTCCATTATCCAATGGCGTGAATCCGTCCCGCAGAAGGAGCCGATATCATTAGCACAATGGCAAAAGATCATTGACAATGAGATCGGAGAGCGACAATTGGCATCTCGTCAATCGGGGAGGGAGAATCGGGCAAAAAAGACGGACGTGCACTACTCCGGCCGGACGTCTTACGCCGAGGTGGAGCATAGGATGAAGGTAAGATTTAATTTTTCTATAACTACAGAAATATATTATTCTGTATTATTTTACTTTGCGGGGCGATACTAATTTTACTTTATTTTATTTCAGGGGGTAGGGAGTGGCCCGGGGGGTAAGCCACATAGGCTCGATACTTATGTGGCTCTTTGAACGAAGAAGGGGAAGGACAAGGAGGTGTCCCTGAGCGTCGCGGCCACGATTGTAAGTAATCCGACAGTTTACTTTTTGTTAATTACGTTATAATTTTTTAGTTTATTTATTTTACTAATCATGTGTTTTTTGTCGTTTCAGGCAAAGCTTAAGGAAGTGCATGAGTCGCAGTCTGATGCCGACAAGGCATCTTTGTCCACAGACGCACTCAGACAAGTGCTTGGCTCTGATCGCAAGGGGAGGACAAGGGGGTGAGCTAGCGGGTGGCCAAATCTAGGATCATCGGATTGGAGACGAGCGACACCGGGTTGACTCGAACAGTGGATTCACATGACGCGAAGCTGTCCCGTTTGGAGGCGACGGTCCAAGATATGTACTCATTCATGAAGCGTACGTTGGGCGGGGACTGTAAGGGGAAAGGGAAGGAGAAGGCGGTGGAGGAGGAGGAGGTGCGGGAGGCCGAGGCGCACGATGACGAGGATGTGGACCTCGCTGCTTCATCACCGACACGTGCGTACTTCGATGATCCACTTCCCTATTTGGCTCCCTTCAACAAACCGATGTCGACACTTGGTTGGCCGAGCGTGTTCATATTTGACGTATTTGATGGCCAGCGGATAGGGCGGGGGTTGAGGGACCCGAATATCGTCCAGGGTGGAATAGTTAATGGACGTGAGCTTCAAGAGATCTAGTCCAAAGTGCTCGTCACACATGTGATACCCGGGAAGGAGAACTACCTATTTTGGTTGCGCGAACAATGCGGCACGATGCATATTAGTGGGTGTGTCAATTCGTATATCGTGTGGCCTACTCACCTCCTCACATTTACCCCAGACATGTAGTGGCATTATTTTTAAGTTGGTACATTTGAATTATATTTGGATTATATCGTCATATATATTTTTTCTATTTTGAATATATATTTGCATTATCTTTAGTTTATTTGGATATATGATGTTGCTATAACAGGTACAAATATACTGTTGGGCAGTGGCAGTGGCCATACTACCCAACAGATTTTTTTTAAATTCTGTCCAGAACAAGTCCGTGATAAAAGTTATCACGGATATGTCACAGTCAATGACCGTGACAATTTTTTTAAAAAGGGTCAAGGCTTTGTCACGATTAATAACCGTGACTAAACTTGTCACGGTCATGGCCCGTGACACGACCGTGACAATTCTAACGAACTTGTCACGGTCAATGACGGTGACACATCCGTGACAAAAAAAGTTGCCTCGCCCCGAATTGTCACGTGTGACACCCCGACTAATTAAATACCGGGTAGCTACTCCTTTATTCAAATTAATACAAAATGTCAAGTTGGTTCAGTTCATAGCATCACTGTCGAAAATATTTATTTAAACAATTACTAGCCACCTAATATTTTAAAAAGTGAGATGTCAATTTTAATTTACTTAGAATAACATGCAACCAATTAAATTATGAAATAATGATACCACAATCACATCACAGTCACAGTAGAATAATAATGAAATACAATGAATCTGTAGGAACACTCCTCTGAATAATCCACATACTGAATAAAACCAAATACAAAGTCTGAATAATTAATTAATTAATTAATCCCAATACTGAAATAAACTAAATGTGATAAAACTATCTCTAAAGGAAGTGGGGTGACATGCCCTAACAACTGAAGAAGTCTGAAATGGAATCAATATAGAATGTGGAGGCGTCTATCATCAAGATCCTGTAACTTCCACAACAGCTACATCACGTCACTGGAATGGAACTCCTAAGCTTGGCCTCCCTGTGGCTGGGCACCTAAAAGATTTTTCAAGAAAAATAGATTTGGAAGCAAACGGGTAAGAGCCCGATTGTGAAAACAGTTTAAAATATAACAAGTGTTTAATAACATTAAACAGTGAGTATAAAGTACATGTTAGTTACGTACACTCACATGAGTTCCTCACCTCTTAACTAATTGTGCACTCCTAACGTACCATTAACCCGTCCTAGTTATGACACTAACTACTAGTCTATTTCACCACCTGACTTTACGATATAATATGAGGGTCGATACCAGATATTTAAATATAAACTGTGAGTCTTTCTTTTTATTTCCCGATTTACCCAATATAATTATTATATGAATTTCCCATTTTTAGATCTACTAAAAATGTCCCAAGTATTCACATTTACATTTTAATAAAAGTCTATTTCAATTACCAGTATATAAATCTCGTCATAAATATACAATAAGGGCACCCCTAGGCTAAGCTGCGGTGCACACATAATCTGCTATCAAATCCCGGTACATCACGTACATAAGGACAATGTATTTCGAATCTCTCAAGAACCATTTCAAGAAGCAACAATCACAAATAATGGAGGCGAACATAATTCACATACCCATGGGTCACACACATACCTACGCTCCCATGGTCAGCTGACTTATTAACTCACAAATAAGTCATTCACAGACCTATGTCCTTAAGGTACCAATCTAAATCCTCCCATAGGCACATAAGGATTAGATGGCCCAGTTCGAAAGCCGACCTCCTGTGATAGCAAGTATGGTAGGTATGTTATACACATAAGTCCATATATTAAGCAATCACACCACTTAGATATCTTTAAGTATTAAGTAAGGAATATTCTACATTCCTATACCATTATCCCAATTCGTACATGTTTAAGTTCCCGAATAATGTATAATAGACCGTCGATACATCTCACGTCGTAGTTTCAAGTACCGAAAAACCTAACCCACAAAGGTTACTAAATTCACTATTATTCCCACATTTAAACCCACTATTCTTAAGGTCCTCATTTCTGCCATTGACCTTATATTATCCAACTATCTAAAACTTACTTATCAATTCTCAATCTCAAACAGTATCACACTCGTCGAGCCTTATTAAGTTTAATATAATTCCCAATTTGACTTCTAATTATAATTCGAGTCTCACAACTATGCCTACTGGTCTTTCTTGAATCTAAGAGTATTCACAAAGTCCCCACCAATAATTTTTCTAGGGTCAAAATTGTTAAAATCCAACAAAAGTAAAATTTAATTGATTCTGGGAAGGTCGATCGATCGACCTGGGAGTGTCGATCGATCGATGGTGGTCAATCGATCGAACTGGGATTGTCGATCGATCGAACGCACTAAATAGGCTACGGACTGCTTCGTTTTTCAATCCAAAACTTGTCTCAAAACTTCATTACAAGGTATGAAAATCTAATCTAACGTTATAGTCTCATCATACAACCAAAATACATCATTGTTAACGTTCCAAAATCTTTTAATCATCAATCATTGGCATTATATGGATCAAAACTTCAATAAAAACCCTAGTTTCCTATTTTCTTCAAGAACATTGATAAATCTCCTCTTTAATTCGTTTTTAAATCATCAAAAGATATAATTAGGGTACTGAATTCGTCCAGAACAGATCGACATACAGTTGCTAACCAAGGTTTAGAGTTTTACATCAAATTCATTGGGTTTTTCATCAAATCTTTCAAGGCTATCATAAATTTCTACACTATGCATGGAGAAAATATTCATTGAACTAATGAAACCAAATCACTTACCTTAGATTCGTTCTACTGATTTTGTTGCTGATAATTGAAGGCTGAATCTCTTCTCCTTCCGGTCACAAATTCTTCTCAATTGGTGGTGGTGGGTGGTGGTTTGTTTTTGGAACTCCTTGAAACCTCTCTCTAACTCCCGTAGCCCACTTCTCTTATTTTTTCCTGATTATGGCCTTAGTGGACTCTTTAATAATATATAATTAACCTCTAAAATTCGTGAGTTTTAATTTCCATACTTTTAAAATTACCAAAATACCCTTCCGGGTTGCCGGTTTGACCTAAAAATGCCCCGGGACCCAAACTAAACCCCCGGCTAGTATTTTCTGACTATCTCGACCCTTTCGGACACGTTGGCGCACTCAAAATGACCATACGGTTGATAAAAATATAATTTACTATTTAAACCACATTAAATTAATCTCTGACGCGACTGACACGCGCGTCCCAATTAAATTTCCCAAATTGTCGTATTTATCTCTTGACAATTTTAATTCTTTCAATACTTATATATTACCATATACGCAGTAATACTTAGCATTATTCTCATAATTAAATACCACTCACGTCTCGCTAGTATTTAAATCCGGATTAATTTGAAATTAATTCTCATTTAATTTAATTAATCCATTAAATAAAAATCAACAAAATTATGGGGAATTACATACTTCCCCCCTAATAACAGAATTTCGTCCTGAAATTCGGAAATAAAGTATACCTGGAAAAAATAACATTGGATAACGCTCGCGCATCTCATCCTCGCGCTCTCATGTGGACTCTTCGGCATTATGATGCCGCCACTGAACACGTACTAATGGTACAATCTTCGACCTCAGTTTCCTCTCGTTGTGGTCTAGAATAGCAATTGGCCCCTCCTCGTAGGAACTATCAGGCTGGTGATCGATGTCCTCTAAAGCAATATGTGTGTGGTCCAGATCGTCCCTAAGATATTTCCTTAGCAAGGAAATATGAAACACGTCATGAATCCTATGCAAGTGTTCCGGTAATCCAAGTCTATATGCTACTGGCCCAATCCGCTCGATGATAGGAAATGGGCCCACGTATCTAGGTGCCAATTTCCCTTTCCTCTCGAAACGATAATCCCCTTTATCGGAGATACTCGGAGTAGTACCTGGTCCCCCACTTTGAACTCTCTAAAGAACCTTTTGGCATCTGCATAACTTTTCTGTCGATCTTGAGCCACCCGAATACGGCTCCGTATCATCTCTATCCTCGCCGAGGTATCCTGAATCACCTCCGGCCCAAGAAGCTTGTTATTCCCCACCTCTAACCAACATGCGGGTGAACGACAAGGTCGACCGTACAACGCCTCGAATGGAGTCATGCCAATAGTGAATTGGTAGGAGTTATTATAAGCAAACTCCACCAGTGGAAGGTACTGCTCCCAACCACCTCTAAAATATAGGATGCACATACGCAACATGTCCTTCAACATCTGATTTGTCCGCTCTGTTTACCCATCGGTCTGCGGGTGATATGCCGTACTCAGGCGTAACTCCATACCCATGGCTTCCTAGAAACTCTCCCAAAATCGCGAAACAAAAATCGTGTCTCTGTCAGACACGATATTGAGAGGTACCCCGTGGAGTCTTACTATCTCCGCTATGAAAATGTGGGCATACTGTCCCGTAGTGTAGTCTGTCCGGACTGGTATAAAATGAGCAACATTGGTGAATCTATCCACGATTACTCATATGGAGTCGTGACCCCTCTGCGAAGTAGGTAAACCCGTGATAAAATCCATGGAAATGCTCTCCCATTTCCACATAGGAACCTCTAATGGTTGTAGAAGTCCTTCCGGTCTCTGATGGTCCACCTTTACTAGCTGGCAAGTGGCACATTTTGAAACGAATTCGGCAATATCTCTCTTCATCCCGCTCCACCAGTACGGTCGCCTCATATCCTGGTACATCTTATCTTCGCCAGGATGTACTGCGAATCGTAAACCGTGTGACTCTGACATTACCTCATGTCGCAAGTCTTCCCCTTCCAGAACGACCAGTCCCCTATTGAAGCGTAAGCCCCCGTCTGAACTAACGGTATAGGACTCGGCTCCCTCTGCTAGTAATCGAACTATCTGTTCTTGACAGAATGAGTCTTTTGCCTAAGATTGTATCACTCTCACAACAATCTGAGGTGTAACGGTCATCACAGAAATGAATGATCGGGCCACTGCATCCTGATGTCCCAACTCCTTCCACTTTGCTCTCCACACTTCGGCCACCTCACCTACTGGCCTACGGCTCAACGCGTCTACTACCATGTTATCCTTACCTGGGTGATATTGGATATCGAACTAATAATCCTTCACGAACTCAGTTCCTTCTGCATGAAGAGGTATTGTAGAGACTTGTGGTCCGTGAACAAACGGAATTTCTCCCCCAGGAGATAATGTCTCCAAATTCGAAGAACAAATATGACTGCCGCTAACTCCAAGTCGTGGGTGGGGTAATTCTTCTCGTGAGGCTTAAGCTTACGGGAAGCATAAGCTATAGCCTGACTCTCCTGTTGCAGCACACCTCTAAGTCCTTGAAAGGACGCATCGGTGTATACTAGATATTCAACTCCCGGTCTGGGCAAAGCTAAAACTGGCGCTGAAGTCAACTTGTCTTTCAACTCATCAAATGCCAACTGACAGGCATCGCTCCAGATGAATGGCACACCTTTGCGAGTTAGATGTGTCAAAGGGCCCGCTATCTTAGAGAAACTCCGAATAAACCTCCTGCAGTATCCTGCTAGGCCCAAGAAACTACGAATTTCAGTTGGTGTCGTGGGCTGTCCCCACTCCCTCACCGCCGATAATTTCCCCGGATCAACTGATATCCCCCTGTCTGAAATGATGTGCATCAAAAATTAAACTTCCTTCAGCCAAAACCCACACTTCTCGTACTTTGCATATAGCTCGTTCTGACGTAGCGTCTGCAAAACCTCTCTCAAGTGCTCGGCATGCTCCTCCTCTGTCTGGGAGTAAACCAGAATGTCATCAATAAAAACGATGACGAACTGATCTAAGAACTCTCTGAACACTCTATTCATCAAGTCCATAAACACGATTGGAGCGTTGGTTAGGCCAAAAGGCATAACCTGCAACTCGTAGGAACCATATCTCGTCAAGAAGGCAGTCTTCGCAACGTCCTTCTCCCTGATACGCAACTGATGGTATCCCGATTGCAAGTCAATCTTTGAGAAGAAGGCCGCTCCTCTCAATTGGTCAAATAAGTCATCGATTCGAGGCAACGAATATTTGTTCCGTATCGTGACTTTATTCAACTCCCGATAATCTACACACAATATCAACGATCCATCTTTCTTCTTCACGAATAGCACAGGGGACCCCACGGTGAAGTACTCCTACGAATAAACCCTTGTCCCAATAACTGCTCTATCTGATCCCGTAACTCCCTCATCTCTGCTGGAGCCATACGGTAAGGCGCGCGGGCTATTGGCCGAGTGCCTGGCGTTAAATCGATGACAAAGTCTATCTCCCTACTAGGCGGTAATCCCGGAATATCCTTATTGAAACCAAAATTGACATGATGACATGGATGAATCACAGGAAGACATGTGTCAGTCCACGTGGCATATACAAAAATTTCTACAATTACTTTAGCAACGAGGAGCTATGCCTCCCCGATCAACTCAGACACTCCGAGGAACTTCATTGCTCCGAGGAACTCCTGAATGTCGAGCAATTAAGGCGGTCTGAGATGCATCTCGACCATAACATTAATTGCCAGATAATCAACAGTTCAACTATTCATTGAATGCTTATAGATGTATACACTTAAGGGGCATTAATTATTTACCCTTTCACATGTATAGCCTAAGGGCTATAAATACATTGTATCATCCTCATTCAAGGGGGAGGGGAATTTCTTGATAAACCCTATAATCGAGAATTCCCAAACACTCAGCAATAACATAAACAGTGGACGTAGGCCATTCTTATAAGGCTTAACCACTTTAAAATTCTCTATCTTATTTAAATTTATCTGTGATTAAGTAATTAGAAGAAATCTAATTTTTTACATCAACAGATTGACGTCGTCTGTGGGAAACGACTGTTGCTATCGTTTTTCACCAAAAACAATTCATCAGCAATGGCTGATAATCCTGAATCAAGCAATCGAAATGCTGGAAACCCTCCAAATCCATCTGCACCTTTAACCGTTCCAGATCTGGCTGGAATAATGACAAATCTGGCCCAGGGTCAGACCGCCATGCAAGAAACCATGCGGCAACTCATACAAACCCTTCATGGCGGTGCACCTGCCCACTCAGGACAACGAAGTGGTCAAAGGCAAACTCATTTACTTTCTTCACGATCCAGGCGTACTACTTCATATCATAATGAGGAATCTGATGATTTCTCTTATCAACCTGGGCAAACCTCGTCAATACGGGCCACAGATACTGAACAACGTATTACTCTCTCTCCAGAGAGGACCAGTGCCCTGGAAAGATTGATCAGGGTGTCTCCTTTCAGTCGATTAGGCCCTAGGAGGAATAGGAGTCCACCTAAGGCCATATCGAGGAGTTTTCGATAACCATCAGATCTAAGAGAAGGATCAGCACAATCTCGACCAGCTGCTCATCAAGATAGATCTCAGGAAGCCACATCAAATTGATCAATTGCTCGAACCAATAGGCCCGAGGAAGGGAATGACGCGTGGAAAGGCTCTATTCAGAGACTAGAAGATAGATTGAGAGAAATGGCTAACGCAAGGAACCCATTACAACAAAACTTTTGTTCAAGGGACGCCTTTTGTCCAAGCCATTGTGGATTTTCCTACACCATCAAAGTTCAAAGCACCTGTTGTGACTCCCAAATATGATGGAAAGACAGATCCTGTTCTTCATATAGAGTAGTATCAGGCTGCTGCCGACATCTATGCTGTCCCCGACGAGATGAGATGCAAAGCATTCTCGGGAACTCTTACTGGATCTGCCCAGATATGGTATAACAATCTTCCTCGGGGTAAGATTTCAACTTTCTTTCAACTGGCCGAGTTATTCATTGGGAATTTCTATTTTGGGGCAAAGCCAGTAAAACGAGTAGCGCATTTGTTAAGTGTTAGACAAAAAGCTAGTGAGAGTACTAGAGACTACATAACTCGTTTTAATAATGAGAAACTAGAAGTCATAGATTATGAAGAGAAGACAACGATCACCGCCTTGATGAGTGGGATGTTGCCCAATAAGTTGTATTACCCTTTGGCTAAAGATCCACCTACAACCATGTCAGAGTTGATGGCAAAAGCAGCCAAAATCATGAATGTCGAGGAGGTTATGGCTGCGAAGAAGAATATGGATAAACAAACTAAGGTGGAAGTCGACAAAGTTAAGAAGAAAGAGCATAAGGGCAATGGTGGTGACAAAAAATCCAAAAATAGGTCGTCATAGGAAGTCTTGAAGAAGTTTGATAATTATAATCCTTTGAAGATGGGTATCAACCACGTCTTGGAAGAAATCAAGAATAACGAGGAGTTAAAATGGCCAAAGAAGATGAAGGCAGACCCTGACAGGAGGAATAAGGAAAAATATTGCGAGTTTCACAAAGATCATGGCCATATGACTAAAAATTGCATAGCTCTTCAGAACGAGATAGAAACACTCATCGGACGAGAAAAATTGACAAAGTATGTTGATCGAAGAAATGAAAGAAGAAATAACGACCGAACAAGAGAAAGGTCTAGATCTCCTCGTCGGGCAGAGGAGAACAGGAAAAGAGATCATGAAGATGATACAGAAGATGACCCCGATCTTCCCAAAAGGCCAAGGCAACCAGAACGCGAGGTATTTTCAATACGTTTTGGAACATTTAATTATAATGTTATTACAGGTGGAGATGCAGGAGGAGGAGATCTTACTGCAGAAAGAAAAGCTTACCTCTGTGAGGCTCAAGCTTGTTCATATATTCAACGGATAAATTTGGCTGAGGAGGATCGCCCGAGAAAAGTAAACAAAGAGAAGCTGGTCATTGGTTTTTCAAAAAACGACCTCGCAGGTGTCCTATACCCTCACGATGAACCTTTGGTGATCAAAATGAGGATGAAAGAAGTAATGATTTCAAGAGTTCTGGTAGATAATGGTAGCTCGGCAGACATCATGTTCTACTCGTCCTTCGATAGTTTAAATCTAAAATTATCTCAATTGGAGCCCAATCACAGACCTCTCCTCGGTTTTACTGGCGAGAAAGTTTTTCCACTTGGGACGATCAAGTTGGATATATTCATTGGTACGTGGCCTGATTGTCGAACAGAAAGAATACGCTTTTTTGTGATGGATAAGAATGTTCAGTCAGCCTATAACATCATCATGGGAAGGGTAGGATTGAAGAAGTTCGAAGCAGTCCCATATACAGTACATCAGTGCTTAAAATTCCCAACAAACTTTGGAGTAGGAGTTGTGAAAGGTGATCAAAAAGTAGCTCGGGAATGTTATTATTCATCTGCCGAACAAGAGGAATTGGAGGAGTCAAGGAAAAAGTCTACTACATATCAAGTGGATGAAGGCACAGAAATTGAAACATTGGATCCTATAGATGAATCTCAACTTGTAAAAGGACAGGTGGTGGAAGCTACATAAAATGTCATTCTGGACGACGAGCACCCTGAACGAACAACTCAAATAGGTTCGTCGTTGGATGCATCAATAAAACAGGAGTTGATAAATTTCCTAAAAAGTAGAAAGAAAACTTTTGCATGGAGTCATGAAGATATGCCTGGAATAGATCCAAACTTCTTATGCCATGAGCTCAACGTGAATAAGGAGATCAAACCTGTAAAGCAGAGAAGAAGATTATTTAGTCCTGAGAAGAATCAAGCCATACAAGAGGAGGTCGAGAAGCTCCAGAAAGCTCGATTCATTGAAGATGTGAAATATCCAGACTGGTTAGCAAATGTGGTGATGGTAAAGAAGAAAAACAATAAATGGAGGATGTGTGTTGATTTCACCGATCTCAACAAAGCATGCCCAAAGGATCACTTTCCATTGCCCCGAATTGATCAACTGGTGGATGCTACCTCGGGACACGAGCTACTCATCTTCATGGATGCTTACTCTGGTTACAACCAAATCAAAATGAAACCTGAAGACAGGGAGAGTAATTCTTTCATTACCCCTAGGGGAACTTATTGTTATAATGTTATGCCTTTTGGTTTGAAAAATGCAGGTGCGACATATTAGCGGCTGATGAACAAGTTCTTTGCCGAACAAATCAGTTGCAATATGGAAGTCTATGTCGATGATATGCTGACAAAAAGTAAGAAAGCTATCGATCATGTAGTTGACTTAGGTCAGACCTTTGATCAACTGGATAAATACCAAATGAAGTTGAACCCGGCGAAGTGCATATTTGGGGTACGATATGGAATGTTCCTCGGGTACATCGTCAATCAGCGAGGCATTGAAGCAAATCCACAAAAGATCAAAGCTTTATTAGGGCTACGGTCTCCAACGACGAAGAAAGAAGTGCAAAGTCTTACAGGACGAGTAGCGGCGCTCAACAGATTTGTATCCTGAGCAACTGATAGATGCCTCTCATTCTTCAAAACACTCTGAAAAACTTTCGAGTGGAATGATGAATGTGAGAAGGCCTTTCAAGACTTGAAGAAGTATCTGGGAGCACCTCCTCTGTTGTCCAGGCCAGTGATGGGAGAAAAATTGTACTTGTATCTGGCAGTATCAGATAATGCAGTTAGCTCGGCATTGATCAGAATGGAGGATAGAGTGCAAAAGCCAATTTATTACACAAGTAAGGCTTTCCGAGGAGCAGAGATCAGGTATCCAAAGCTGGAAAAATTGGCACTGGCACTAATTGAGGCAAGTAGGAGGATGAGGCCATATTTCCAGGCCCATACCATAGTCGTATATACCGACATGCCATTGAGACAAGCCCTTCATAAATAATAGAAATCAGGGAGATTGATGTATTGGGCAATAGAGCTCGGTGAATATGATATAATTTATGAACCCAGGTCATCGCTTAAAGGGCAAGCCATAGCAGATTTCATAGCAGAATTCACCTATCCTGATACCCCCGAGGAGCAAAAGCAGCTCGCCGATCAACCTGTGGATGTTACAGGATCAACAAACACTGGCTCAGACCAACTTAGTTTGGTAAAAGGGCAAGTGGATGCGACAGGATCATCAAATTTGAGCTCAGACCAACTTAGGTTGGTAAAAGGGCAAGAAGAGATGGTCGACGAAGAACAAGAAAAATCAGGGAATGGTGAAAAGAAGCAACAAATATTTCACCGAGGAACTCTATCAGATCAGAAATTTGAAGACGAGTTGCCTATCTGGAGGTTGGATGTAGATGGCTCATCTTGTACTACAGGCTGTGGGGCAGGAATCGTTTTGAACAGCCCAGATGAAGTCAACATGGAATATGCACTATGATTTAAATTCAAAGCTTCCAATAATGAGGCTGAGTATGAGGCCATGATAGCAGGTCTTAATTTGGCAAAAACTATGGAGGCGAAACAGGTTGTCGTCTTCAGTGATTCTCAATTAATTATGAATCAGATGTTGGGAACATATGCAGCCAAAGGAGAATTAATGATTAAGTATCATGCAAAGCTGATGGAGTTGGTATCAGAATTTGTTGCCATTCAGCTGGTCAGAATACCAAGAATGGAGAATGCAAGAGCATACGCCTTAGCCCGATTAGCATCAGCTACTCGTACCGAGCTGCGAAGAACAATACCAATTGAAGTGTTAACTAGTCGAAGCTTAGACGAAAACCTGATGAAGAATTTTATCAACCTTGACTTAGGACCATCCTGGATGGATCCCATAAGGGTGTATATCGAGGAAGGAGAGTTACCAACGGATAAACTCGCGGCCAAGAAATTGAAGTTTAAAGCTGCTCGGTATGTATTAACTAATAGAGTTCTGTACAGACGAGGAATTATGGCCGATTTGCAAAGATGTGTACATCCCTCCGAGGTGAAAGAATTGATTGAAGAGATCCATGAAGGATCCTGTGGAGCTCATGTAGTAGGTCGTACTCTTTTACAGAGGATAATGACACAGGGATACTACTAGCCAACGATGAGGGCTGATTGTATAGCCTATGCCAAGAAATGTGACAAGTGCCAGCATTTTTCCTCTATCAGAAGAAGTCCACAAGCATTGTTGACACCTATCACTTCCCCTTGGCCATTTTCCATGTGGGGGGTAGATTTGGTCGGGCCACTGCCAACGACCAGGGGAAGGTTCAAATACCTCGTCGTCGCGGTAGATTATTTTACTAAGTGGGTAGAAGCTGAGCCTCTTGTCGACATGACTTACGAGAAGGTATATCAATTTGTTTGGAAAAATATCATTTTCAGGTATGGTCTTCCTCATGCATTTATCACTGATCGTGGAACGCAATTTGATAATGAGGAATTTGCTGCCTATTGCCATCAGTCCAATATTTTGAAGCTCCATTCAGCACCAAGTCATCACCAGAGTAATGGACAGACTGAAGTGATGAACAGGACACTGCTAAATGGTTTGAAGAAAAGGCTAAGTGAGGCTAAAGAAAATTGGATTAATGAGTTACAATCAGTATTGTGGGCTTATCGTACTACTCCCCGAGCAGCAACTCGAGAATCCCCATATATGCTGGCATTTGGAAGTGAGGCTGTAATACCCACCGAGTTGGGTCTCCCAACACACAGAGTACTGAATTTCAACTCCCCAGTTAGTGACTTGATGAGAAGATTGGGTTTGGACATGCTTGAGGAAGTTAGAGAAGAAGCATCTATTAGAAATGCTGCTTACCAACAACGAACAGCTCTGCTCTACAATAAGAGGGTGAAGAAGTGCGACCTAAAAGAAGGAGATTATGTGCTAAAGAAGGTCATTCAAAAGCACAACAAGTTGGAGGCAAATTGGCATGGCCCATACCGAGTTACAGAAGTTGTTCGACCAGGAACTTACCGAATAGCAACTTTAGAAGGAGAAGAGTTTAAGAATGCATGGAATGCTGAACACTTGCGCAAGTACTATCAGTGATGTAAAATCTTATGTAAAGCAGTTCCATCAGTATGAATAAAATGATATTTTGCCAGCCTCTCTCCTTTTATTGAAAGTTTTTCGGGGAATACTAGTGCTTCACATTACACTGCTCAGCAGTAAAAACGACATTCCTAAAAATGCCAACCTCGGTTGGTTAGGAAACTATACTCCTAAAAATGCCAACTCGTTTTGGTTAGGAGGCAAAAATATCCCTAAAAATGCCAACTCGGTTTGGTTAGGGAACGACATTCCTAAAAATGCCAGCTCCGGTTGGTTAGGAAACCATACTCCTTTGGTTAGGAGGCAAAAATATTCCTAAAAATGCCAACCTCGGTTGGTTAGGAAACTATACTCCTAAAAATGCCAACTCGTTTTGATTAGGAGGCAAAAATATCCCTAAAAATGCCAACTCGGTTTGGTTAGGGAACGAGATTTCTAAAAATGCCAGCTCCGGTTGGTTAGGAAACCATACTCCTTTGGTTAGGAGGCAAAAATATTCCTAAAAATGACAGCTTCGGTTGGTTAGGAAACCATACTCCTTTGGTTAGGAGGCAAAAATATTCCTAAAAAAGCCAACCTCGGTTGGTTAGGAAATCATACTCCTAAAAATGCCAACTCGATTTGGTTAGGAGGCAACGACATTCCTAAAAATGCCAACTCCAGTTGGTTAGGAAGAAAAATATATTTTCCAAAAAGTACCAATGTTGGAAGAGAAAAAATCACCAAGTTATATTGGTTGAAAATCAAAAATCTTGACAATTGAGGCCAAGTTAAATTTTTACTTGTAATTGAACGAGAAGCAAAACATCATTATTTTTGGTCAAATGATTACTACAAAGTTAAGTTAGTCGACAACAGGTTTTAATCAACTACAGTTGGTCGACAAATTACATAATGTTGTTATCTTTTTAACAGATATACAGTCAAGCTAGTCGACAATCAGTTGGTCGGCAAAATACAAAATGTTGTTATCTTTTTAACAGATATGCATATATAAAGCATTTTACAACCATAAGATTGCGAACAAAAACAAAATGTATTTCATTAAATTTAAAAATGAAGTACATTGATTATGAAATGTATAAACAACTATTACATTAAGAACCCTATTCTATTGGTTTCTTTCCTTGTGCTTTTGAAATAGGTTCCTCGCCAGCAGGAGGATCTTCCAAGGAAAGGGGAGAATTGTGAAGTTAGGGTCTTGAAGCATTCTGATGTTCATTACAGAAGGTTTGTCTAATAGGTTCTCAGGACGAGATAACTCTGCATTTGAATGGAGATTATAATCACCGAGATACTTTAAAATCAGGCACCGAGGAATGGCCCGAGCAGGGATCCAACTCATGTCAAGCTTAAAGGGCGGGACTGGTAGATCGAGCAGCCCAGGGTCATGGTAATTCCATAAATAGTGACCTTGCTCCAATTTCAGTACACCCAGAGTGTTCAACCACCCCTGTTTGTAGACTTCATTGTTAGCATTCTCAATACGAGCATCCAAGTGGCAAAGGGCTTCGTTGTAGCCTGCCATCCAGAATTCTCGAGGTTGTTTATGGAATTGATAAGTTAATCTCTCTAGTTGCTCGTGAAGGCTTCTGGCAAAAATATCTTTATTCTCCAAAGCAGACTTCTGCGCACCAAGTTGCTCCTCCAGACTCTGGATTTTCTTGGACATTTCAGACAAGGCTTGATTTTTTGTCATCAACTGGAATGCTTGGTTTTCCAACGCTGCTTGAGTTTGAGATTCTTCAATAGTAGGATGAAGAACTCTTGGTGATCCACGAGCAGGTGGAATACCTTGTTCCTCGACAGCACTCAGAGCAGCTCTTGCTCGTCCACGAGAACCTCTTCCTCATCCCCGAGCAGGAGTAGAAGGACCAACTCTTCTCAAAGTCTCCAATTCTTCTCGTAATTTGGCATTTTCAACTTCTAAAAAGGAGAATCCCTCGTCGGTTACAGGTACCAAGGCATTTGAAGAGGAAGCAACAGACCTCAACTAAGCTAATTCCTTTTACAGATTATTATTCTCTTGCTCCAGCAGCTCAGCAATTTGCCTGTGCTCTTCGACCTCTGTCTTCAAAGTTCTCTCTCTCACTTCATAACCAACAAGTATCTTGTCATAGCCTTTCTCAGCACTGAGTTGTTGATATTTCTTTTCATACCCTTCGTGAAAAAGAGTTGAAGATTCTTTGTATTGCTGTCGAAGTTCATCAAGAGTACCTTGTAAGTCTTCAATCATTTCGTAATAAGCCACATTATTGGCTACAGCACGATCAAGAAGACATTTCAAGTATTGATAGGCCTCAACTGCCTGTTTTTAAACATCTCGGCCAAGGATGTCTACAATTTGTGACTTATCCAAATTAGTATGACCCGCTTTAAAATATTCATTACATTGTCTCAGTAGTGTTGTGTCATGATCAGACAATAATTCCATTCTGGCCATAAACTAATAAAGAGGAGAAGGAAAGAGTTAATAAGAAAGCAAACAGAGCATCAACAGCATAGAGGATCAAAAATGCGATTTTTATTACATCATAGAAAAAGAGTAGAAAGTTCAGAGTACATATGCCAAAAGAAAATAAAACAAAGACAAATACCGAACAACTTTACACCTTTTCCTTGTCTCCCAAAACTTTCTCAGGAGGCTGGGATGAGGAGCTAGGTTGCTCGGCGGGAACAAAAAGTTGGTCGGCAGGAGCAGGAGGTTGCTCAGATGGACCAGGCAGAGGTGGAAGCTCCTCGTTGACTGGCTGAATAGCTGGTGGGGCAAGGATTTGATCACCCACAACCATGGATGACTCTTCAGAGGCAGCTTTGTCCTCTTCTTCATCCTCGATAGTTGGAGGGGGACCAGGAAGATGTTGTTGAAATAACTCAGAACCCTCCTCAACCTTCAATTTATGTAGAGCAGCAACCCAGCCATCTCTGAAATACTTGAGACTGCCATACTCTATCTGCGACATCATTGCAGCTACCCCCTTATTCCATCTCTTGTCCCAGCCAGTGCTGAAGGACTTCTTCACAGCCAATTTTGTTTTCATTTTCTCCGAGGAGAGCTTCTCGGATAGAAGTTCCTCGGTGGCCTTCAATTTGCCTTCCACCTCCTCCTTCTGACGATTTACTTCGCGAAGAATGGTTAATTCTTCCTCAGCCATTTTAAGCTTGTTCTCAAGCTCACTAAAATTCTTGAGCTTCTCGTCAAGATCTTTATTCTTCCCTTCTAAATTCTTCACTTTACTCTCCAACCCCTTGGAGACCTCAGCAAGCTGCACCTTCTCTTCCTCGACCAAGGCCAGTTTCTTCTCCCAATCAGCTTTATCCTCATCATATTTCTGACGGGATTCCTTCAAAGATTGGGTCAAACCCATTAAAGCATCCTCTACACCGGATGAGGAGCTAGAAGCCTTGATTTCTTCATCTTTCTTTATAATTGTATTAAAGCAGCTCACCAACTGGAAAAAGGAAATAACGACAACTCAGTACAGAGACATATGTATTAAGGGAAAGAAGGAAAGTTCAAAACAAGAAAAACTTACTGAAGCAATATGGCGAGTAGCCAAAGAGGTGAGCATATCCCGAGGAAGATTTTCTTTAACTCCTTGGATCTCGGGGATGATCCAAGTCTTCACCGAGCTCATAGCAGAGCTCGGGGGAATAATAGTGGGAACACCAGCACCACTAACTGGGAGCTGGGAGATGGTTTCAGTCAAATTGATCGAGGAGCTTTTCTTCAGCCTCCTCAGGGGCACAGGAACAGCTTCAACCAAGGAAGAACTCTTGGTCGGGGAAATGGTAATCACTTCCTTGGGATCATCATTCTTGCTCGGAGCCACTGGGGGCTTCTCGGCAGCCTTCTTGGATGCAATAGAGGGAACAACATCTATTTTCTTTGTCCCCTCTGGGACATCAGACTTATTTCATTTTGTCTCTCCAGCAGAGGCAGATGTCTCGAAGATAGCAGGAACTCTTCTTTTACCCATCTTCTGACTCAGGGGAATGTGAGATTCAGAAGAAGAGTCTTCAAGAACTGGCACTGGTTCAATATTGCTGATCACAGGGCGAGCAGTAAAAGAGGATGTATAGCTCTTATACTGCAGCAAGTATGAAGCAGACCTAATGTGCTCGTCTGCAACTTTCTGATGCAAGCTCCAGATAAGTTTCAAGTGTTTTATGTTAACTTTTGTTTCCTTTGGAGCTTTTCTCTTGCTATCAATTGCAAATAAATACACATTGAAATATCAGTCACACATTTTATCAAACATAATGAAAGCATAAATTTAGAATTAAAATAAAATAAAAATAACCTATCCCATTGCCATAGGGAGGGCATCTGGGACCCTGGTATACTTCATCTCCAACTAAGGGGGCATGTTGCCAATTTTTAATAACAACCCCATGTTCGAAATAATCCCTATTGGCATCTGGGAGATTGACTACTAAAGCCCTATTCAAAAATCTTATTTTTAAATAAAAAGTATTATCCAGAACTGCCCATCTATAACAATACATAATCTCAGGAATTCCTATGCGAGTTCCATGAATTTGATTTAACCTATGCACCCCATTAACTATTCTCCATGTGTTGGGGGCTATTTTTGCAGGAACAACATCAAAGTATTGACAAAATTCTAAACATAAGGAATTTGGTGGAAAAGAAAATCCACACTCAGCAATAAAGAGGCTGGGGAACCAATGTCCCTCAGCCAAGCGAAAATAATATGAAGGCTCAGAAAGTTCCTCCAGAGTTACCCAAGAAGGGATAGAAAAATCAGAACGGAATTTCTCAAGAGATTCAATAAGATAAACCATGATGAATAAAAGAAATGAAGAAGAAGGAAGAAGATCTTACAGAAAGAAGGGGGATCTGGTGACAACGAACTATGGAAAAGATGAATGCACAAGAGAGAGAGAGAGACGATGGAAAACTCGAAAACAGAAATTTGAAAAAGTAGAAGACGCTGGGATTTGTCTGCGATGCTTAAATACTTTACCTCGGAAAACGGTGAAGGAAATGATTACAAAAAGAAACGATTACACTACCGGCGGCTAAAAGGACAAAAAGTGCGCGAAGATCGAAGCAGTTATAAAAATTCAAAAAAGGCTGATTCAGCGAATTTGGAAGGAAAAATAAATACGAAGGAAACACTCCTAAAAATCATGAGGATCATTTAAAATTGCCATATTCCGAGAAAGAATGTTCCATAATCCTCAAATTTCGAACTATGACACATTGGGGGCTTCTGTTGATAACAAAATTGACATGATGACATGGATGAATCACAGGAAGACATGTGTCAGTCCACGTGGCATATACAAAAATTTCTACAATTACTTTAGCAACGAGGAGCTCTGCCTCCCCAATCAACTCAGACACTCCGAGGAACTTCATTGCTCCTAGGAACTCCTGAATGTCGAGCAACTAAGGCGGTCCGAGCTGCATCTCGACCATAACATTAATTGCCAGATAATCAACTATTCATTGAATGCTTACAGATGTATACGCTTAAGGGGCATTAATTATTTACCCTTTCACATGTACAGCCTAAGGGCTATAAATACATTGTATCATCCTTATTCAAGGGGGAGGGGAATTTCTTGATAAACCCTATAATCGAGAATTCCCAAACACTCAGTAATAACAGAAACAGTGGACGTAGGCCATTCTTATAAGGCTGAACCACTTTAAAATTCTCTATCTTATTTAAATTTATCTGTGATTAAGTAATTAGAAGCAATCTAATTTTTTACATCAATAATCCTGAAATACATCAGCGAACTCACTAACAACGGGAATCGAATCGAGTGGTATCACCACTTCCTTAGAGGTTTCCTCCTCTATATAATACAAGTGAGTGGACGATCCTCCCTCAGGATGAGGTATCTCCACTAAGAACATCTCTTGCCCGGGTATGGCAAAAATAATACTCATGCTGAAACAATCGATTATGGCTCGGTACGCAACTAGCCAATCCATATTGACAATCGCATCGTACTCCGTCATCTCTAATAATAACATATCAGCAAGTAAAGTAAATCTCCCGATCTCTATACCCACACCTCTATAAATAAGAGAAATCACAGAACCCCTACTCAAAGGTGAATCTACGCAAGTAATCGTTCTCTCTGCAGTGTCTAACAACCCTACAATGCGTGCAAATCTCGTGGTAATGAAACAATGTGTGGCTCCCGTATCAAATAAAATGCGCCCCATTGTTCCCTGAATAGAGAACATACCCTCAATAACGGGTGGATCTTGTGGGACTGCGGCCTGCTGGAGCTGATAGACTCACACGTACTGATGTTGTCCCTGCTGGACTGGAACTGCTGGGATGGGTGGTAAAGCTGGCAACTGTGGTGGTGCTGGGAGGGAGGCGGGAAACATAGGTCTCTGGGGCTCGTGTCGAACACCCTTCTGCTGCTGCTGTGGGGCCCTACCCCTTTCAGGACACTCTTGGCGTTTGTGGTCAATTTTGTCACAAATAAAATATTTTTCGGCAAAGTTTTCCCTCTCTGACCCTACTGCCCACGACCCTGATGACCGTTGCCATTCCTCCCCTGACCATGATGGCCCTGTTGAAACTGCTGCTGTTGGACATGCTGGCCCTACTGACCCTGATGGCCGTGCTGACCCTGCTGGCCATGACGAAAACCTCCCAGACAATTTCTGAAACCTCCAGATCAAAATCTCTTAGAATCCCTCTTCTGGGAACTATGATCACTCTGCATGTGTTGACCCTGAGCTGATTGTGCCCCGGTGGCACCATTCCCCCATGTCCTGCCCTAATGGCTGGACTTTCCTGATCTCTTACCCTCTGACAAGTGGAAACGGTGGTCCTGGCAATGAAGCAGTGCTACGTTAACCACATCAGAATAAGTGGCCAACGAGAGATTTCCTAGCAAGTGTTGACGGATCCTCCAAGTCAATCCATCCATGAATTTTTGTATCTTCTTCTCTTCGGTCGGAACCTCATCGGGAACGATGTTCAGAAGATTGGTGAACTCGGGCTCATACTCTTCCACTGTCTTCCCCTCCTTATTGAGGTTCATCAACTTCCTCCTCATCTCGGTATGAACTGCCGAGGGAAAGTACTTGCGGTCAAACCGCACCCAGAACTCCTGAATGGTAAGAACATCTCTCTCCTCTGCTGTGGTAATGGACTCCCACCATTGCAATGCTGACCCTACCAGCTTAAAAGCAGCTAGTATCTGTCTCTGTACATCCGTACACTCGTACATCCTCAAGTGCCTTTGGATGTCCTTCTTCCACTGACAGGACATAACAACGTCGGAGCTACCTGCAAACTCCGGAGGGTGTGCCTTCTGAAAGGAATCACGAACACGTTCCCAAGCAGACGATAATGAATGAGCCTGTACTGGCGCTACCGCCGGCGCTTGAGGTGGTGCCTGCTGCACAACTGCTAAAGCGACATTTACCGCTTGGGCTACAATGGCTGCAACCTCTGCGGCATTCATAGAACCCTGAACTGGTGCAGGCTGTGGCTCGGGCTGAGCATCCTTGGGAACCCTCTGTTCACGTCGTGGAGGCATCTAAAATGGGAGAGAAGTCTTATAAGTTCACAGTTATTATCTGAAAATAGCTGAAGAGCGAAGAATACACAAAAGAGTACAACAATCCTAAAATATAGGGCTCTATATCAAGGAACGCTACGCGGAAACATAATAAGCCGTACAGATCCTAAGGACACTAGAACCTGATGCTCTGATACCACATGTGACACCCCGACTAATTAAATACCGGGTAGCTACTCCTTTATTCAAATTAATACAAAATGTCAAGTTGGTTCAATTCATAGCATCACTGTCGAAAACATTTATTTAAACAATTACTAGCCACCTAATATTTTAAAAAGTGAGATGTCAATTTTAATTTACTTAGAATAACATGCAACCAATCAAATTGTGAAATAATGATACCACAATCACATCACAGTCACAGTAGAATAATAATGAAATACAATGAATCTGGAGGAACACTCCTCTGAATAATCCACATACTGAATAAAACCAAATACAAAGTCTGAATAATTAATTAATTAATCCCAATACTGAAATAAACTGAATATGATAAAACTGTCTCTAAAGGAAGTGGGGCGACATGCCCTAACAACTGAAGAAGTCTGAAATGGAATCAATATAGAATGTGGAGGCGTCTATCATCAAAATCCTGTAACTTCCACAACAACTACAGCACGTCACTGGAAAGGAACTCCTAAGCTTGGCGTCCCTGTGGCTGGGCACCTAAAAGGTTTTTCAAGAAAAATAGATTTGGAAGCAAACGGGTCAGAGCCCGATTGTGAAAACAGTTTAAAATATAGCAAGTGTTTAATAATATTAAACAGTGAATATACAGTAGATGTTAGTTACGTACACTCACATGAGTTCCTCACCTCTTAACTAATTGTACACTCCTAACGTACCATTAACCCGTCCTAGTTATGACACTAACTACTAGTCTATTTCACCACCTGACTTTACGATATAATATAAGGGTCGATAGCAGATATTTAAATATAAACTGTGAGTCTTCCTTTTTATTTCCCGATTTACCTAATATAATTATGATATGAATTTTCCATTTTTAACTCAACTAAAAATGTCCCAAGTATTCACATTTACATTTTAATAAAAGTCTATTTCAATTACCAGTATATAAATCTCGTCATAAATATACAATAAGGGCACCCCTAGGCTAAGTTGCGGTGCACACATACTCTGCTATCAAATCCTGGTACATCACGTACATAAGGACAATGCATTCCGAATCTCTCAAGAACCGTTTCAAGAAGCAACAATCACACATAATGGAGGCGAACATAGTTCACATACCCATGGGTCACGCACATACCTACGCTCCCATGGTCAGCTGACTTATTAACTCACAAATAAGTCATTCACAACCCTATGTCATTAAGGTACCAATCTAAATCCCCCCGTAAGCACACAAGAATTAGATGGCCCAGTTCGAAAGGCGACCTCCGGTGATAGCAAGTATGGTAGGTATGTTATACACATAAGTCCATATATTAAGCAATCAAACCACTAAGATATCATTAAGTATTAAGTAAGGAATATTCTCCATTCCTATGCCGTTATCCCAATTTGTACATCTTTAAGTTCCCGAATAATATATAATAGACCGTCGACACATCTCACGTCGTAGTTTCAAGTACCTAAAAACCTAACCCACAGAGGTTACTAAATTCCCTATTATTCCCACATTTAAATCCACTATTCTTAAGGTCCTCATTTCTGCCATTAACCTTATATTATCCAACTATCTAAAACTTACTTATCAATTCTCAATCTCAAACAGTATCACACTCGTCGAGCCTTATTAAGTTTAATATAATTCCCAATTTGACTTCTAATTATAATTCGAGTCTCACAACTATGCCTACTAGTCTTTCTTGAATCTAAGAGTATTCACAAAGTCCCCACCAATAATTTTTCTAGGGTCGAAATTGTTAAAATCCAACAAAAGGAAAATTTAACTTATTCTGGGAAGGTCGATCGATCGACCTGGGAGTGTCGATCGATCGATGGTGGTCGATCGATTGAACTGGGTGTGTCGATCGATCGAACGCACCAGATAGGCTATGGACTGCTTCGTTTTTTAATCCTAAACTTGTTTGAAAACTTCATTACAGGGTATGAAAATCTAATCTAACGTTATAGGCTCATCATACAACCAAAATACATCATTGTTAACGTTCCAAAACCTTTTAATCATCAATCATTGGCATTACATGGATCAAAACTTCAATAAAAACCCTAGTTTCCTATTTTCTTCAAGAACATTGATAAATCTCCTCTTTAATTCGTTTTTAAATCATCAAAAGATATAATTGGGGCACTGAATTCGTCCAGAATAGATCTACATACAGTTTCTAACCAAAGTTTAGAGTTTTACATCAAATTCATTGGGTTTTTCATCAAATCTTTCAAGGCAATCATAAATTTCTACACTAAGCATGGAGAAAATATTCATTGAACTAATAAAACCAAATCACTTGCCTTAGATTCGTTCTTCTGATTTTGTTGCTGGTAATTGAAGGCTGAATCTCTTCTCCTTCCGGTCACAAATTCTTCTCAATTGGTGGTGGTGGGTGGTGGTTTATTTTTGGAACTCCTTGAAACCTCTCTCTAACTCCCGTAGCCCACTTCTCTTATTTTTGGCTAATTATGGCCTTAGTGGCCTCTTTAATAATATATAATTAACCTCTAAAATTCGTGGGTTTTAATTCCCATATTTTTAAAATTACCAAAATACCATTTCGGGTTGCCGGTTTGACCTGAAAATGCCCCAGGACCCTAACTAAACCCTCGACTAGTATTTTCTGATTATCTCGACCCTTCTGAACACGTTGGCGCACTCAAAATGACCATACGGTTGGTAAAAATATAATTTACTTTTTAAACCACATTAAATTAATCTCTGACGCAACTGACACGCGCGTCCCAATTAAATTTCACAAATTGTCGTATTTATCTCTTGACAATTTTAATACTTTCAATACTTATATATTACCATATATACTCAGTAATATTTAGCATTATTCTCATAATTAAATACCACTCACGTCTCGCTAGTATTTAAATCCGAATTAATTTCAAATTAATTCTCATTTAATTTAATTAATCCATTAAATAAAAATCAATAAAATTACGGGGTATTACATCACGGTCATTGACCTTGACAAGTTAAACTTGTCAAGGTAAATGACCGTGACAATTAGGCAGATTTAATGTAGTGAGCATCCACAATGGTGGATGCTCATGAAAGGCTAATTTACAAAATACAAAGTGATTTTACCTTTCTTTGTAAGTAAACTCTCAAGAGTTGTGAGAAATGAACAATTTGCAAAATAAATTCCTACCAACTAATGTTATTCGTAAAAAATATAAATATATTTTTTACGAACAACATTTGTTCGTATGAATTTCTATGACTATTATTAAATCGTATTAATAAAAATAGCGTTCCTATGAAGTACATTAGTTTATATGAATTTATACGAACTAATATAGTTCGTAGAAACGTTTACATAATTTATAGGGATTCTTTAACTTTGAAGAACGAGTACAAATTCAACTACGAATTCTCATTCCCTTTTCTCACCATTGCGGACATCACAACTTGTATAATCACAAAACCTTCTATCTTTTAATATCATGAATGGTGATGGTCTAATCATAAAGGATTGCCAAGTTTTGAATCTACGATGTTTGGATCTGCAACTCATCTCATAACCACTTGCACAACGCTTGGTTTTTTTATAAGTAAATGCTTCAATAAAACACACCCGTCTAAGAGGTCAAAAATCCGTATACAGAGAGTATACAAAATATAAAACAAAGGGCCGGAGTGCAAGACAGATGAACCAAGAAACTAGAACTCCTCCACGAACTGCAGGAGGTGAGATAACCCTGAAACATGTCTTTTTCTATACCAAGTAAGAAGAAGACTAAGGAAACTATACCGAATTCTAGATGGGTCAAGATCTACCCCCTCGAAGCACCTCCTATTGCTATTCCTTTCCTACCAAACGCTTGGGTTTATTACAAAATCAAAAGGCACGCTTGTATGAAACCAAATGATTCTTTTTCCCCCTCATTTTCAAAAATCATATCAAATCAAGTTGAGAGAAGTAAAACCATTTTCACCTAGATTTAAGTGGATTTTTTTTAAACTTGAGAAAACTTAAAAATATTTCACTCTAATTTACATGAAAATCTTTCATCCTTTCACAAAGCTGAACATTCACTAACATTAATCCCTTTTATCTTAAAACTTTATCAAATCAAAAATAGTATTAGGAAGTAGACATAATAACAGATAACATTCTAAAGTACCCCATTATTGTGAGAAAACGTGTGTTTAAAGCTTTTTTTCTCATCAAATAATATCTAGCAATAATGGTAGTACATATAAAAAAAATTAAAACAAAAAAATATCAAAATATTTATTATAACACATTTTTTAAAGTAATGACCATTTGTATCACCAAATGAAGAATATTACATAACTATAACACATTTTGGTTTTTCTAAAACAAAAAATTACTGGATTATTTGGATTTTGGCCCTAAAAAATTTTGGCCATTTGGAGATGGGCCCCTAAAAAACTTTTTGGGTATCGGCCCCTAATTTTAGACGGTCCTTCAGTGAACTCATACTTCATCATTAAATGACGTTGAGTTACCAAAATATCTACAATGAAGGTTTGAAAAAAGAATGTGTCTCCATCACGCACGCGTGCAAAAGTGCAATTCGACGTTTAAGGGGCATTGGACATCTCCAGAGGAATACTTTGCACTTCACACGTATACGTCATTGTGAGGAGCAATAGGACCATTTAATTTTTGGCAAAGTCAACATATTAGATGTCCTATAATTGACCACACATGATTAGGCATAAAACACACACGAATAGATGTGAACGTTCGGATTTATTCGCACTACTTCGGTTAATGAACGTTGTCCGGTCGTGCCAATTTAGGATATCTCTAGACTATAAAGTTTAGAGAGTTGTAATTCAAGAGTTACTATTAAGTGGCCGTTAAGTTTATTACTCGAAGTATCTCGTGAATTTGTTATATCTTGGACTTAATTTTCTAAGTTATCCTTTATCAAACTTCTTTGAGGGATACAGATTACACCTTAAGAACAATATATTTTGTATTCCTCAAATTTATTTTTTTATTTATCTTTCGTAACTACAATCTATATTTTTCCGACATATAATCTTTTTAGTTTGTGTAGGCAACTAAATTTCCGAACTCAAAAATATGTTAAAGGATGTTAATAACCCCCCCCCCCCCCCCCCCACACACACACACACACACACACACAAAAGATCTCTTTTATTTTTATTTTTATAATGAAGTGCATTTATTCATATCAATTAATATTTTATTTCACATGGTTGTTTCTTACGATGATAGGTTGGCACACCTAAATCTACCCTTATGAACAAGTTGTAACATTTGATTCATAAGATGCAATGATAACAGTACATTGAAAGCATATCAAAACATAGGATCTGTAGATAACACACTATAAATCACTAAATCCTTAACCTCACCCTTGTTTATGGTGTACTTCCTCAATACACCCTCTCTAAGGAACCCAACTTTCTCCATTACCCTTTGAGATGCCTTATTTTCCACTTCAACCAAAGCTTGCAGCCTCACCAATTGTGGAAATTCTTTAAAAAAGTCAAAAATTGCCATCTTCACAGCCTTTGGTACTATCCCTTGGCCCCAGTAGTTGGCAGCCAAAGCATACCCAAGTTGGGCCCTACATCGATCATCACCTGATCCGGGTGTGATAGATATGTATCCGATTGAACGGTCATTTAAACTAATGGATCTGCAAAAAGGGTGTGGGATGCAAACTTCTTCAATGTAGGATGAAGCTTCCTCCTTGGATGTGAAGGTGTCCCACCGGGTGGGTTGGGTTACTTTGTCATCACCAGCGTAGGTCATGAACTCATCTACGTCCGAGCTCTTGAATGGACGGATTGAGATATTTGATGGATCACAATCCATTAATTTTCTTTGCAAATTGCAATGAATGAATGGTGATTTTATAGAGTAAAGATGCCCAGTACAACAACTATAATAAGGGACGGCTTTTGTCTTCAACCCTTTGGTCTTAAAATTTAATGTAACATAATGTGCTCTGACCCAACAATATTTGAACTTTAAATTCCGGCAATAAAATTTAATATCAAATTCCGGTAGTGATTTCATATCATGACACTGTTATTAAATAACAAAGTTTATGTGTTGTATTAAAAAAATCTTGTCATATTGACTACAATATATGTCATTTTAGTAGGCATGGATTGCAAACAAACAGCTTTAGACAAGTTCTCTAATTTATTAATGGATTTTTTTATCAATTAGTCCCGTTTACTAAGTATGTAGTTCAATAGGTCCTAACATTTCTTTTTTACTCCATCACATCCCATAAAAAAGGATTTTTATTCTAATAGGTCATATTTGTAAACATAGTGAATATTCACTATATGTACAAATAGGATATATTAAGGAAAAAATATTGCGATAGAACCTATTACGAAATGTCTCATGTAAATAGGACTTAATAGGAAGATCTCATTTATTAATTGATCAATTACATATGAAAACAAATATATCTCATAGTGAAAATATAGTAGGTTGTAAATCATCTACTTGTAATGAGATGTTCTCAAGAGTTTTTGTAGATGTAGCCAATTGAGCTGGCCAATTGGTGGTTAGCATATCTCTTAATACTATAAAATACAAAACAAGGCATTTATTATGCTTTGCAATTAGCCTATCTACGTGCCACATCACTTCACTATCTAATAACATTTAATGGTACATCTTAGTCTTTGCATAGGTATTAGACACATGGCAATAATTAATTTTTCCTCATTTATAATATCTTCTCTTAAAATCCTCAAATCTATTCATTTCCCAATCCTTACTATGGCCATTATTAAATACATCTCTTCATTTCCCAATCCTTCTAATGACCATTATTAAATACATACATGATGTTCTCATTCTCCTCTTTCCCCATATATATCTTAATCAGCGTGTATCTCCCATATATATCTTAACCAACGTGTAAAAGATGGTTCTCTCTAATGTAAGTTTATTTCTTCTTTCTCCCTAATAATTTTTTTGTCTCTTATTCTCCTATTATCTCTCTTTCAGGTTCACCAAATTATTTTTTCTCTCTTATCCTCTTATTATCTCTGTGCCAAGTTCACTCTTATCTCTTTAACAACTAAGATCTCCAAGAAATAGTATGGAGATGATCCTCAAAGTGAGGAAGATTATATGCACCCAATAATTTATCTCCCTCTCTTTATATATATATATATATATATATATATATATATTGACATTTCGATCGTTAGATCTAACTTAGATTCAATGAAAAAATAGGGGTTAGAATGATTCTAAGATTAAAGTCCAACCTTATAGTTTTAACTCTTTTTTTCTATTAAAAATCATTTTTTATAAAGTAAATTTCTAAAAAGTGGAGTTTTTAATTTCGTTTCTTTACAGATATTGTGTTTTAAGAGAATGTTCTTAAAATTTAAATATTATATTCTTTAAGGAAAAATTATTTTTATAAAGTAATGTTAACATGAAAATTTTATAGACTGTTTTACAAAAGTATCCATTTTTTTTATAAAAAACATTTTTTTTTTGAGTTATACATAAAAAAAACTTTTTATTATATAAATATTAGAATTTATTAATTGAAGAAAAAATGTTTCATATAATATAAACTTTTTATATACATATGAAAGTATTTTATGTTAAATATCTTTTTCTTTAATTAGTAAATACTAATATTTATATAACAAACAGTTTTTTTATATAACTAAAAAATGTTTTTTAAATAAAAAAATGTAAATTTTACTAATACAGTTTATAAATTCTGAACAATAACATTAGATTATAAAAAAAATTAAATTTATATTTATATTTATATTTATAAAACAGTCTTTTAAAGCACAATTTGTATGAAGAAATGAAGTTAAAAACTATATTTTTAGAAAATTACTTTATAAAAATACAATTTTTATAATAAAATATTTATACTTATCTTTATAAAATCAAGTTTTGCAAAAAAAAATTATAAAAAAGTTTTAACACCGTAGTATTATTAAAAAAATGATAATATATTTATATTTTTGTAAAAATAGTATTGTTTAAAAAAATATTTTTTACTTATAAAACAATTTTTTAATATATATATATATATTGTGTGTGTGTGTATGTGTGCGCGCGCGCGTGTGTGTATGTTCTATTCTTTTATATATTACTATAAAAGGCTATACAAACAATCCACATAAGACTATATAATTCCCTTTCTCTCTCCTCTCATCTCTTATTCCAAACGCATTAAGTGATTAACAAATCTTTATATAGCTTTCTATTTCCTCTATATCTCTATTAAGAATTTTAATCGGTTAAACCCTCCCACTTCTTCCAGCCTTCTTTTATTCCTTTTTGCCTAGATTGCCACTATAAATTTTCCTCCACATTGTCATCCCTCAGACTCACACATCGTGAAAACCATCAAAGCCATAATCATTAATCACTAAACCCACCAAATACATACACAATCCGGATCATACTTTTCTTTTCCAAATGAAATGATTGCAAAAACTCGTAAATTCTCGCAACGATTATATATATACCCATTTGTCCACTCCCTCTCCAATTCTTGGTTTTGAAATTAGGGTCATATAATTCTCTCAATAAGTTCATAGTCTGCAACTATATCAGATATATCAAATTGGAGAACTCACAAAAGGTCGGTGCGATAATTTATAATCCTATTGATGTTAGTACTGCATATTTTAATATGTTGTGTTAATATTTCTATTTTTCCATTTTGATTGCCATCTGAGTACTTTTGCTCTATACTTGTAAGTGTAGAGATTTTAGTAAAAGTACTTTTTGGTAATGCCATAATTGGATGCTTCAATTATTTCTTCATTTTTGGTATAAAAAAAATGTCCCTAGGCACATATTAATAATTGTGAGGACTATAAATAAGAAATTATTTTTATATTCTTGAACCCAAGTTAAATCATAAGGTTAACAACTATTTCTATGAGAAATTTGTTAAAACAAATGACAAAGGACTTTTCAGAATATAAAAAAATAAGGTCGACTAAGTGTAAAATGTGCTTAGATCCCATGAACAAAACGTAAATTGTTCCCTTTCTTTTGTTATAAACCTTGAATTTTATTATTAAAAATCAACATTTGAAATATAGAAATTAAAAAATTCTTATATTGTTGGTATTCTCGATCTTAAACACATATTATAACATTTTCAACTATTCTATGAAATACCTTTTTACGCTATTTATAACGATCTCCCTCAACTTTTGTGGTCGTTTTCTACAATTTAAGGTCTTAAATTTCATATTGCTTAGGCATCCATTATCTGTATGAATGAATCACGATGATCCAGCGCATCGTGCGGGTTTACACCTAGTTATCTATATTTCGATATTTGTCTTTATTTGTTTGTGTGTATATATAATAAATGGCATCTAAATTTTTAGACCATTTCCAGCCGGTAGGTTTGCGACATTTTGCAAGATGTATGTAGATTTGTACCCTCTAGTTATCTTGTAAAGTGGGTTTAACTCATTTTTTAAAATCTTTTTATACAGCCTAGAGCAAAGTAACATTCAATCCTCTTTGTCTCGCGTTCATTGGATGAGTACCACGCTAACATACTACTCAAGTACCTTCATATTCACCCGGAAAATAAAAGAGCAAGAGATGTTTTTTTTTTAATTATGAATGATGTTTGTCTCAAAGTTTGCTAAACACTAATTTTCTTTTACGGTAAGCAACTTACTGAATATATTTTGGAGATAATTAATGTTTTTTTGTTGTTGTTGAAATGTGTGGATTAATTAGAACAAGAATACAAATGGAATATTCAGGCTACTTGCCAGCCCAAATAAGCAGATAAAATACACAGGCCCAAAGAAAACGAACAACGAACATATGGCCGTGACAATTATTAATGTTTAGTCTCCTAGGATATAGACATATTTTGCATTTAGTCAACATTATTTTTTATATTTTAAAAAGTTACTTGACCATTTTGTGACAATGTTTTTTCGGTGAAGGTTTGAACACGCAATGTGGAACCCCGGGTTTTTAATTTTGTCACAATTAAAGATTTAAATAATTATTTCCTTTAAAAATTATTCGAGATGCGGAAGCGTTAGGATGTGATGGTCCAACTAAAAACAAACGAGTACCAAATTTTAATTTTCTTAAAATTAATTAAACCGAGTGAAATTAAATTAAACACACAAGTATTAATTTTCACTTAAACCAAGTTATTTAACTCAAGTACTAGAATTTGCCTAAGTCATGATTATCAATATTTCGAAGTTAGGCCAAACCAAATTTAATTAAACCAATATTTAATTGAAGTCCAAATTAAATTTAGTGTGATAATTTAAACCAAATTTTATCTTGAATTATCCTAAGCATGAATTCTAAATTATTTAAGCAAGATAAAATAAATCAATCACACTACGCCGCGATGTACAAGGAAAAACCCAAGACGGGAAACAACCTCGGACGGCCCTAGCCACAAATCCACTAGATACGGATTTACAAGTACAAGACAGATAGACTTACAACGCACGACTCGATCCCTCTCAAGCCCCGACACTTCTTCTTGTAGACACCTCTTCCTAGTGAATAACCTTGGAACACCACCGCGGTCTCGGAATCCACCGATAGGACTTTATATGGTCACCGTCACCCGAACATGAAGCCTTTCTCCAAACGGGTAAACTAATATAAAACACTTCTTCTTTTTTTGTGGGAGGTAGAAGCAAAACCCGAAACTTCTCTTCTTCAATTCGGTAGAGAAAAACCGGTGCCAAACTCCAAGCAATTGATATGTATATAAGAACTTGGATAAACAATATGGGTGTACAAACTAGAGTGGTAAGTGAATTTCTTTTTGAAAGTTAGCACTCAAAACATGAACATTTTCCTTAAACAAATTTGCTCTCAAACTCTCTCTAAGAGATGAAAATAGATTGGAAAAGTTGGATTGGAAAATGTTATTCTCGCTATTGATAAAGTCTGAAAAAGTTGGTTAAAAACTTAGTGGGAAAGTGGGTGAAAAACTGCCAAAAAACTGCCAAAAACTGTTTCCGCCTGGCATCTCGTTCGAACGACATTTCGTTTGAACGAAATCTCGTTCGAACGAGACTTCTAACGACGTTCCAGATTGAACTCGTTAGAATCTCGTTGGATATCTCGTTCGAACATAAGGTTCGTTCGAACGACATATCGAACGACATTTCACAGGCCTATACTGGAACCTCGTTGGCAAACTCGTTCGAACGACATCTGGTTCGAACGAAAAACTCGTTCGAACGACATATCGAACGACTTCCAGAAAGTTTATAAAATTCGATTTTGGCCCAGAAACTTTATATACTTTATTTTAAAGTTCTAATTTAAATTTTTCTGAAAATAAAACACAGTTTTTATTAAACCTAACACCCAATAAACTTGTTCTAAGCTCATATATATATAATATTGCATTCATACCTTGGGAGCATGGAACTATGGTTGATGACGTAGAAACGAGGCACGCAAATCGACATATTTGATGAAGCTTTATACTCTTTGCCGCTACGTCTTCAACAAACACTTCATAGGCTTGAGAATATTACAATTAAATACTATCATATGAATAAATATTTTTGTCCGGAACTGAGCCAAAACTATATATGGGCTCAATTGGAAATTTGTGTCCTTACAAATCTCCCCCTTTGGCTATTCCGGGACAAAAACCAAACAAAAATCCTAAAGGGCCGTCAAGCTCTACTAGACTCAAAACATAACCCACCCAAACTTGACTCAACCCAAAGATCAAACGCTTTGCCATTTACAGATGCTGCTTTAGAATAGTTCCTGCACACTTAAGCAAACTCATCAAATGCATAGGGAATATCAAAATATAAAATCTAATTGATTAATTACTCCCCCTAAATTAATTCTCCCCTTTATCAACCAAGTGACATACTTAGAAAGACGTCTCCCCCTAAGATAAATCTCCCCCAAACTAAGATACGATAAAAATAGGATTAGATACCATTTCTCCCCCTTTTTGTTCAAGAATAGGCAAAGGATAAAGAACTAATAAACGCGATGAAGCGTAAAGTGTTAAGACATTAAAGCACAGAAGCAATAAAAGCATAACTAATCCAAGATAGATACCAAAACTAAAGACTACGTAGATAAGGACTAGAAAGCAAAGGCAAAGCCAAAACAACATATCATATAGATATATGGACTATAAATATATCAAGAGTTCACACGCACATATATATAGATATAAACACACAAATGACACACACAACATATAATAGGAGTCTTTCACACTCGTATGGCAAAAATGTGTCATATGGAAACGGAAGTGTAGGGGTGTGAACTAGCAACAATTAAATTTAGACCCAAACACTTAAGAAACGTTCACGGAGTTCTCATTTGATTGCAAACTTCATCACATTTAAATATAACCTCATGTGACAATATAGATTGAACTCAATGAACAAACATACACAATGTATACAAGCCTAGCATATTGATGATTCTACAAACCAATAGAGTCATGACATGAAATACGCAACGAGGATAAACGGACATTGTGCAAACCGTTGATATACCATCCAATCTCCCTCAATAAGCATTTATATTAAATTTGAATGAATATATCAATCAAACATAGGCCTTGGCAAATTATTTTCTTTTTAATGCCATATTTTCTGTTTTTAGGTCTTTGGACCACGTATTTCTTTTAGGTCCATTAAAAAACGGTGGCTTACAATCGCAAAGATCACTTAGTCCTTTCGGAGCCCTTCCCCGTGCACATTTTATTTATCATGTTTTTCATTTTTCACACAAATCTCACATGCAACGGATTTTGACATGCACTAGTCCTCCTAAGTCACAAATATGTAGATGACAAGATTGGTAGGAGAACACCTCACATAGCTCAAATATACATATGAAGTTAAAATTTCAAAAAATCTCGTGCATGTGTGAATAGAGGCATATAAAAAATAGAATCCATTTAAGCAACACAAAATCCAACTACTCCAAAAAATATGATAAAGAACATTTTAAGGATTGACAATCTAAACCAAAAGTTCTAGCCACGTGGGAGCGTTAAAGGAGGGATTCAAACACAAGTATATGCCACTTAAAGTGTGTCAAACCAAAATACACACAAAATAAAATCTTTTTGAGTTTTTGACATTTTTTAACCATAAATAAAAAGTATATACTCAAAAGACAAACATAAATCATTTGAATCTTTTATTAAGCTCAAATAATCAAGAGATAAAATCCAAATGATAAACAAAAATCTTTTTGTATTTTTCATTTAATGCAAACAAAATGAAGGAAATATAATACAAAAGATAAACAAAAATCATAATTCTAGCATGTGATAACCATGGAGCATAGACTAGAAAATGATTAAACAAGCATACATTTAGCATGTGAATATAACATGATGTACAAACGCTAGAGTATGCAAAATACTAACACATTCATCCTTTAGATTTAGCAAGGGAGGAAGCATGTGAAAGTAAATGAGAATCAAAAACCTTATTTTGCAAGGCAACCAAGTCGGATTTTTTAACCCAAATTAATGAAGAGTGATTATCTTGGGGTGTTGGAACTTTAACTACCGTGGTTACTTTACTATGGGATTTTCTAGGAATTCGTTTAAGATCAAAACAAAATTTCCTAAGATGACCTTTTCGACCACAATGAGTACAAGTAAAAATATGTCGAAAAGATTTTCTTAAGGAGTGATCTATAAAATCTTTCCTAGATGATTCTCCTAAAACATTGGTTTTGGCATTGTGAGAAAATTCAGTACAAGTATTGAAGCCTAAACCACAAGTGTCATTTTTAATTTGGACCGTTCCTAAGATTTTATCTAATTTTTCCGAACGACAGTCCAAATCAAATTTGACTTTACTAGAGTCTTTTAATTTATCTTGCAATTCTAAAACGTTAGACTCTAATAAAACATTTCTCTCTTCAAAAGCAAGAAGCTCCTTTTTCAAGGATTCCATTAAACCCCTAAGGCCATCTCTTTCGCCTTCTACATATTCTAGCTTCTCTCGAACAGTCCTCTCACGTGTCATAAGGTCTTCTATTAAATCATTTTCATCAACGACCTTGACACTCTCTCTTAAACTAGCTTCTAACTTCAAATTAGCTCTTTTCAATTTAATAGATTCTTTATATAATTCTTGAAAAGCATTTTGAAGTTCACTCACATTAACCTCTTCTTCATTTTCACTCTCTCTTTCTTCTCCACTCTCACTATCATCAAAAATAAGAGAATCATAAACTATGACCTTGGAAGTGTCATGTGTTAAGGTTTCATTAATCGATGAGTTCTCACTATCACTCACATGACTAGCCATAAAAGCCACAAAATTTTTCTTAGTGGGGGAATCGGGCTTCTCTTCCTTATCACTATCACTAAGGGTCGCATTATATGAAATGGGTCGCTTACCCTCTTTCCTTAGTTTAGTGGGGCACTCAAAAGCCCTATGGCCATAACCGTCACAACCAAAACACTTATTAGGCTCGTCCCTATCTACATTTTCATTACTAGGTTCAGGGATCTTCTCGGCTTTAGGGATCTTCTCGGCTTTAGAAATCTTCTCGCCTTTGTCATGCTTAGAAGATTCAAATTTCTTAAAATCATTTTTAAATTTATCTTTGTTAATTTTAAGAAATTTTCTAAATTTACGAGCAAACAAAGCCATGTCTTCTGAGTCACTATCGCTCTCGCTCTCTATTACTTGTTTGACCTCTTTTCGGGCTTTCAAAGTAACGCCCTTTTCAATTTTCTTTTCAGTTTTAGAGGAAAACATATCTAGTTCATAGGTTTGTAAATCACCTACAAGCTCTTCTAATTTCGTAGAGGCTAAAGTTGGTAAAGAATTTAAAACGGTCACTTTTGGAATAAATCTATCGGGTAGGGACCTTAAAATTTTCTTTACAACACGGTTGTCGGGTATTTTCTCTCCCAAGTTAAAAGATGAATTAACAACATCAGAAAGTCTAGCATAAAATTCATCAAAAGTTTCTTTTTCATTCATTTTGATAGTTTCAAATTGAGTGGTGAGGTTTTGGAGTTTTGAAGCTTTAACGACACTAGTTCCTTCATGAGTTAATTGTAAAATATCCCAAGATTCTTTAGCGGTTTCACATGTCATAATACGTCGGAATTCATCCAGTGTGACAGAGCTAAACAAGGCATTCAAACCACGGGAATTGAAATTAGCAAGTTTAAACTCATTTTCAGTCCATCTATCGGCGGGTTTGGGAACATGTTCATTTTCAACTAAATAAGTTGGTGGGGACCACCCGTTAACAACAGACATCCAAACTCTCTCGTCGATAGATTTTAGTGCCGATTTCATTCGCGCTTTCCAATACGCGTAGTTAGAACCATCGAAAATAGGAAATTTTGAAAATGGGGAAAATTCCATTTTAGCCACAAATGTTTAAAGGATCTTAACGGAATAATTTATCGTTTTTGGCTCTGATACCAATTTGAACACGCAATGTGGAGCCCCAGGTTTTTAATTTTGTCACAATTAAAAATTTAAATAATTATTTCCTTCAAAAATTATTCGAGATGCAAAAGCGTTAGGATGTGATGGTCCAACTAAAAACAAACGAGTACCAAATTTTAATTTTCTTAAAATTAATTAAACCGAGTGAAATTAAATTAAACACACAAGTATTAATTTTCACTTAAACCAAGTTATTCAACTCAAGTCCTAGAATTTGCCTAAGTCATGATTATCAATATTTCGAAGGTAGGCCAAACCAAATTTAATTAAAGTCCAAATTAAATTGAGTGTGATAATTTAAACCAAATTTTATCTTGAATTATCCTAAGCATGAGTTCTAAATTATTTAAGCAAGATAAAATAAATCAATCACACTACGCCGCGATGTACGAGAAAAAACCCAAGACGGGAAATAACCTCGGACGGCCCTAGCCACAAATCCACTAGATACGGATTTACAAGTACAATACAGATAGACTTACAACGCACGACTCGATCCCTCTCAAGCCCCGACACTTCTTCTTGTAGACACCTCTTCCTAGCGAATAACCTTGGAACACCACCACGGTCTCGGAATCCACCGATAGGACTTTATATGGTCACCGTCATCCGAACATGAAGCCTTTATCCAAACGGGTAAACTAACATAAAACACTTCCTCTTTCTTTGTGGGAGGTGAAAGCAAAACCCGAAACTTCTCTTCTTTAATTCGGTAGAGAAAAACCGGTGCCAAACTCCAAGCAATTTATATGTATATAAGAACTTGGATAAACAATATGGGTGTACAAACTAGAGTGGTAAGTGAATTTCTTTTTGAAAGTTAGCACTCAAAACATGAACATTTTCCTTAAACAAATTTGCTCTCAAACTCTCTCTAAGAGATGAAAATAGATTGGAAAAGTTGGATTGAAAAATGTTATTCCCGCTATTGATAAAGTCTGAAAAAGTTGGTTAAAAACTTAGTGGGAAAGTGGGTGAAAAACTGCCAAAAAACCATCAAAAACTGTTCCCGCCTGGCATCTCGTTCGATCGACATTTCGTTCGAACTAAATCTCGTTCGAACGAGACTTCTAACGACGTTCCAGATTGAACTCGTTAGAATCTCGTTCGAACATAAGGTTCGTTCGAACGACATATCGAACGACATTTCACAGGCCTATACTGGAACCTCGTTGGCAAACTCGTTCGAACGACATCTGTTTCGAACGAAAAACTCGTTCGAACGACATATCGAACGACTTTCAGAAAGTTTATAAAATTCGATTTTGGCCCAGAAACTTTATATACTTTATTTTAAAGTTCTAATTTAAATTTTTCTGAAAATAAAACACAATTTTTATTAAACCTAACACCCAATAAACTTGTTCCAAGCTCTTATATATATAATATTGCATTCATACCTTGGGAGCATGGAACTATGGTTGATGACATAGAAACGAGGCACGCAAACCGGCATATTTGATGAAGCTTTATACTCTTTACCGCTACATCTTCAACAAACACTTCATAGGCTTGAGAATATTACAATTAAATACTATCCTATGAATAAATGTTTTTGTCCGGAATTGAGCCAAAACTATATATGGACTCAATTAAAAATTTGTGTCCTTACAAGGTTTTAGGGTTAGTATTGTAAGTTTTATAATCTTTTTTTGCGATAGTTTTTTTAAGGGTTTATTTTTATTTATAATTTTTTATTTTTTGGGGAGGTGGGGATAGGGTTTAGTTTTGGGGGGCTTAGGGTGTCGGATATGAGAATAGAGAGTACTTCTTAATGTTTATTATTGACTAAATGTTAAATAAAAATATTGGAAGATTTTTTGTCAAGTGGACCTCTGTTTTCTTCTCTCTCAAATTGCAATGGATATTCATATAGAGTAATTATATGGTACTAATATTTAAGAATAAAAATATAAGATCGGCCAATGTGTGTGAATGCATTAGTTATTGTTTATAAATTAGAAATTATTGATCCCACAAACCGACCACTATACACCACATCAGTCCTCTTATAACTCTCAGTGCTGATATCCTTCAAATTATTTTATCAGCTTTAATTATTAGCAAAACTTTGAACATTGTGATTTTTAAGGTTTCTACTTACCAGAGAAGCAGTCAACTTCACAAGTAGGTCACCCACGTAACTAATTGTTTATATCTTACTTCGACCCCTCCACCCCCCCAAAAAAAGCCACAAACAAACTCCAACATATCTAAAGGCCTAAGACCATTCACATATAACTGGCTTGTTACCTGTACCTGTAGTGAGATTTATAAGCAGGTTACCAAACATAGCCACTCTTCATCTGACTTTTAACCAAAAATCCCTATATAATCCAAACCAAACAGATCAAACTCCTTCACTAAGCAATAATTCTACTCACCCTAGCAATTTGCAATACTAATACGTTTTTTATTTCTTACCCATCAATTTCTGTAGCATTTCGATAAGATACCACACTTGAACAGTTTACTATAATGGCATATGGAAGAAGTGAGATGGGTGTTGTGATGGTTCTAGTGGCCATGCTCCGGACAGGGACCAAAGCTCAGTCGAGCTGCACCACAGTGATCTTCAGCATGTCACCATGCCACAACTACATTACGGGCAACTCATCCACCCCGTCCTCCGGTTGTTGCACACAGCTTGCAAGCATCGTCCGATCTCAGCCACAGTGCTTGTGTGAAGTTCTTAATGGTGGTGGCTCGTCCCTGGGAATCGACGTCAACCAAACTCAGGCCATGGCCTTGCCTACTGCTTGTGATGAGAGAGAGAAAGGTAAAATGGAAAGAAGACTTCTTATATTTACTTAAAATGTACAGAGTATATATACATCTGAAAATAAAAACTGTGCACGTGCATTACATGTGATAGAAATAAAATATTTACAACTAATAGGCCCCCTCAAGCTGGACTGTGTAAGTTAATTACACGCAGCTTGCCGAGAAGACTTTTAAATCGTTCTGTGCTGAGAGGCTTAGTAAAGAAATCACCTAATTGATGTTCAGAAGATACATGCGATGTAATTACAGTGCGACCTTGTATCATATCTCTAACTAAATGGCAATTTATTTCAATATGCTTAGTTCTTTCGTGAAAAATAGGATTAGCAGCAATATGTAAAGCTGATTGACTATCACAGTACAAAACAGATGGAGTAGAGAGATTAATCTTGAAATCAGCAAGTAAAGAAATAAGTCATTTAAGTTCACAACAAGCAGATGCCATTGAGCGGTACTCAGCTTCAGCCGAAGATCTGGAAACTTTAACTTGCTTCTTAGACTTCCATGAAATCAAGGAATCTCCAATATAAAAACAAAAACCAGTAACAGACCGGCGTGAATCAGGACAGGTGGCCCAATCGGAATCATAAAATCCTTTTAACTGCATCAGAGAATAGTTGGGAAAGAAAAGACCTTGACCAGCGGTAGTCTTAATAAATCTAACAACTCTGAGAGCAGCATCAAGATGAAACTGACGGGGCTGATCCAAAAATTGACTCAAAGTGTTCACAGAAAAAGAGATATCGGGCCTAGTCAATGTCAAATATAGAAGTCTACCAATTAACCTTCTATAAGAAGCTGGATTAGAAAGCAAAGGACTGGAAGATTCTGTTTTAGATAACCTCAAATTTTGATCCATAGGAGAATTAATAGGCTTTCCAGCTAGAAGTCCAGAATCACTTACAATTTTAAGAGCATACTTTCTTTGAGAGATAGAGATACCTTTGGAAGATCTGGACACCTCAAGACCCAAAAAATATCTCAACTGTCCAAGATCTTTTAGCTTAAAATGTAGATGAAGAAAAGCCTTGAGTTCATCAACATATTTTGAATTATTGGATGCAATAACAATGTCATCAACGTACACTAATAGTGCAAGAATAGAATCACCCGAATACTTTGTGAACAAAGAATAATCAGCTTTTGACTGACTAAATCCATAAGTGATCAAGGTGGAAGAAAATTTGGAGAACCATTGACGAGATGCTTGTTTAAGGCCGTATAAGGACTTGAGCAACATACATACCCGAGTCTCACCAGGTTTAGAAAAACTCGGGGGTAATTTCATATACACTTCTTCATCTAATTCACCATGGAGAAATGCATTATTTAGATCTAATTGATGTAAATCCCAATTATGTATGGCAGCCAAAGCAAGAAAACAACGTATTATAGTGTGCTTGGCAACGGGAGAAAATGTATCAAAGTAGTCAATACCTTCACGTTGAGTATACCCTTTTGCAACCAAACGAGCCTTATAATGCTCTAAAGTTCCATCAGATTTCAACTTGCATTTATAGACCCACTTGCAACCAATGGGCTGCTTACCAGTAGGTAAGTCAGTTAAAACCCAAGTATTATTAGATTCAAGAGCATTGATTTCAGCTACCATTGCATCCTTCTAATGAGGATGTTTAATAGCTTGATGGAAAAATTGTGGTTCATAAAGAGAGTCAACAGAAGAACAAAAATGTTTGAATGAATCAGAACATTTTGAATATGACAAAAATGTAGAGATAGGGTAAATAATACCTGAACTGGAAGAACCATCAACTAGAGGAGAAGAAGTAGCTTTGTTATTAGAGACCAAGGAACAATGATAGTGCTGCAAGTGTCCAGGTCCTCTCCTAGTTCTAGCAGATTGTCGTGTTGGAATAGGAGTAGGATCAGCTGCTATAGATTCAGGTATAGAAGATGAAGAAATGGGAGAAGAGTGATTGAGCATAATGTCTGGTATAGGGTTTGGTAAAATAGGGGAAGATAGTAAGGGTGATTCTATATTATTTAGGGAGAAAGAATTAGATTTAAAAGGAAAGATATTTTCATGGAAAATGACATCCCTAGAAACTAGGATTTTGTGAGTATGGATATTATAGAGCTTATACCCTTTTATACCAGCTGGATAACCAAGAAAAACACATGTTTGAGCTCGAGCAGAAAACTTATGTGAAGATCCACCAAGAATGGATGCATAACAAAGGCATCCAAAAATTTTGAGATGATTATATTGAGGTTTAGCAGAAAATAAAACCTCATATGGTGATTTATTTGAAAGAATTGGAGTTAGTATTCTGTTTATAAGATAAACAGCAGTTAAAGCACAATCACTCCAAAAATTTAAAGGAATATTAGATTGAAATCTAAGGGCCCGAGCAACATTTAAAATGTGCTGATGTTTTCTTTCAACAATAGCATTTTGTTGAGGTGTATATACACAACTGTGTTGATGTATAACACCTTTGTCAGCAAAAAATTGTTTCATATCAAATTCTAAGGCGTTATCAGAACGAAAAGTTTTAATTTTGGAGTTAAATTGAGTTTCAACCAAAGCAAAAAAGGAATGAATATAATGCCGACACTACACCAAAACTGTGGGTCGCGGACTTTGGCCGTGACCAAAACTGGCGTGACCATTTTCGTGGGTCGCGGCCCAAGTCCGTGACCAAAAAATGGTCACGGCCAAGAGAGGTCACGGGAAATGGTCGCGGACTTTGGCCGTGACCCATGCCGTGACGGGTCGCGGCTCTAATCCATGACCCATAACCGTGACAAATTGGTCGCGGCCAAAGTCCGCGACCCATGTGCGTGACAAAAAAAAATTAAAAAAATTGGTCGCGGCCCTTGTCCATGACCCACAACCGTGACAAATTGGTCGCGGCCAAAGTCCGCGACCCATGTGCGTGACAAAAAAAAAATAAAAAAATTGGTCGCGGCCCTTGTCCATGACCCACAACCGTGACAAATTGGTCGCGGACTTTGGCCGCGACACATGTGCGTGACAAAAAAAATAAAAAAAATTGGTCGCGGCCCTAGTCCGCGACCCATTACCGTGACAAAAAATAAAAAAAAATGGTCGCGGACTTTGGCCGCGACCATTTTTAAGCGCGACAAAAAAAAAAAAAATGGTCATGGACAAAGTCCATGACCATATTTATCTGTAATTTAAAAAAAAATTATTTTTTTTTTGTCCAATCCTAAAATTGGGGTTCCTGTGAGTGCATCATCGGTTGCTACGAGGTGTTACAAATATTTATTATTGGCAAAACAATAAAAAAAAATCACAAATTGCGAATTGAGAATGTTGTTAATAAACAAATAAATATACAAACTTAAAAATATTACACGTCTTAATAATTCACAGACCAAAAAAAAATTGGGCAGAGTTTCCTCTATTTTCTTGATATTCCAAAACCTGTAAATGAAAAACCTGCTTATTATAAAGCCCGCACGGCTATAAAATTCAACAATCAAATTATAAAAGCCCGCACGGCCATAAAACTAAACAATAAAAGTCTGCACGGCTATAACACATAAAAAATATTATCCTGAATGTCCACAACATATGAGTAATCATCATGTTGTAAACCATTGCCTCCTTCATTTGATCCACGAGCAAAAATCCTACAAATGATAGGATACAAAAAACAAAAGTATCAGTAACCAAGTAGTTTTACAAAAAAATTAATCAAGCTGAAAAATTGCATATATGAGTTAAAATTATCAGTAACCAAGTAGAAATATAAAAATTAAGTGTGGAAATAAGCAAATTACTGCCGTACTCTCAAACCGGGAGACCCGCGGCTGCGGGGTCAGTTCCTACGAGTTACGTTGGTCCCGTGGGAGGTGTTGGTGACACCCACGGGGCCGTTCGGGGGCTGTTTCGAGTTCTCACCCTCTAACGCCATGTTTTTAAGCCTAAGTGTGGAAATAAGCAAATTACCGCCGTACACTCAAACCGGGAGACCCGCGGCTGCGGGGTCAGTTCCTACGAGTTACGTTGGTCCCGTGGGAGGTGTTGGTGCCACCCACGGGGCCGTTCGGGGGCTGTTTCGTGTTCTCGCCCTCTAACGCCATGTTTTCAAGCCTAAGTGTGGAAATAAGCAAATTACCGCCGTACTCTCAAACCGGGAGACCCGCGGCTGCGGGGTCAGTTCCTACGAGTTACGTTGGTCCCGTGGGAGGTGTTGGTGCCACCCACGGGGCCGTTCGGGGGCTGTTTTGAGTTCTCACCCTCTAACGCCGTTCGGGGGCTGTTTTGAGTTCTCACCCTCGCGAGTTTCAGATTTAGATTTAAGCAAATATATCCAAGTACACCTACTGAAATCATCCACAATAGTCAAAAAATATTTGAAGCCGTTATAAGAAGGTATATGAAAAGGGCCCCATACATCACAATGAATAAGATCAAATGCAGAAATAGAAGTAGATGTGCTCAAGGGAAAAAGGAAGTCTTTTTTGTTTGGCAAGGGGACAAACATCACAATGTTTATTGTGTGTATATGTGAAACTATGAAGATCAGAAGCAATATCACAGAGTCTAGAGTCAGACAGATGTCCAAGACGACAATGCCATATATGTGAATTGTAACTAACAGAATTACAAGAAGGCAAAACAATATGATCAACAGGTTTACAAGAAACATAAGAGATGTCTGGTACTTGCAGCAAATGATATAAGCCTTGTATTTGTTTAGCTACACCAATCGTCCTCCAATTGAAGAGGTCCTGAATATAGCAAAAATCATTTAAGAACAGAAGAAAACATGATAATTGTGAGACCAATTTACTGACAGAAATAAGGTTGAAAGAAAATGCAGGAACATATAGAACATCAGTTAGAACAAGAGAGTCTGAAATCCTAACTGTGCCTTTATGTGTGACCTTAGTATGTGAACCATTAGGTAGTTTGACAGAAATATTAACACAAGAACGAATGGAAGAAAAACAGGATATATAGCCAATCATATGATCAGTGGCACCCGAATCTAGAATCCAAGATGCTATTGGAGTGTTATGGTGACCATTAGTAGAAGAAAGAATAACAGGAATACCTGAAAAATTAGGAGTGGATGTAGAAGGTACAAATGAAGACGATAAAGCAGAAATTGATCCTACTTGATTCACAGAGGACAAATTTGAATTAGTTTGGAGGAATGCAAGGAGTTGATTACATTGCTCATGAGAAAAAGGAAATTGAGGTGAAACTGAGTCAGAAATTGATTGGCAAACAGTGGCTTGGTTAGCAGTGAAATTCCGCGATTTTTGTTTGTATCCAGGAGGATACCCGTGGATCTTGTAGCATTTATCAATAGTATGTCCCAGTAAACCACAGTGTTTACAAAGTGGACGTTCTTTACGAGAACCATGAGGCTTTCCATTTATGGATTCAGTAGATCCATTAAATCCACGATTAAAATCAGAATTAACATCACGGTTAGAAAGCATCACAGCGGATTCAGTAGGAATTATAGAATTGGAAATAATCTCTCTCTGTTTTTCCTCTTGAAGAACAAGAGAAAAAACTTTGTTAATTGGAGGAAACGGATCAGAAAGTAGAATCTGACTGCGTAGGGAAGAATATGACTCATTAAGTCCCATTAAAAATTGAAGAACATAGTCTTCTTGCTGATATTCAACTATCTTCTTGAGAGCTCCACAAGAGCACATAGGAAAAGGACGGAGATGCATCATTTCCTCCCAAGAACATTTTAAGCGAGTAAAATAGGCACTTACATATGATGCTTCTTGATTTAAAGAAGCAATAGTCTTACGGATCTGAAAGGTGCGAGGACGATTACTCTGAGCAAATCTCTCCTTGAGGTCATTCCACATCTCTTTAGCGGAGTCAATGTAGATGACGGAGGCAGCAATCTCTTTGGACATGGCGTTTAAAAGCCATGAAAGAACAACTGTGTTACAACGAAGCCATGCGTTGTACTTAGGATCACATTGAGAAGGCGAGGGCAGAGTACCATCGACAAAACACATCTTGTTTTTGGACAAGAGAGCCATGGACATAGATCGAGTCCAAGTGAGGTAATTATCTCCATTAAGTGGTTGAGAAACAAGCACAGCACCAGGATGATCAGTGTGCTGGAGATATAGAGGATTGGAATAATCCTCAGAAACGGAATGATTTGAAGCAGAGGATGCCATAGAGGAATTGAGGGAAGAAAAAAGGAAGAATCGCGAGTAAAATCAGAGGAAATCCCGAATGGAAGAGAGAGGGGCTAGGGTTTAGCTCTGATACCATGATGAGAGAGAGAAAGGTAAAATGGAAAGAAGACTTCTTATATTTACTTGAAATGTACAGAGTATATATACATCTGAAAATAAAAACTGTGCACGTGCATTACATGTGATAGAAATAAAATATTTACAACTAATAGCTTGCAATGTTCAGACTCCACCAACCAGCCGGTGTATTGTTAAGAATTATTCGGCGTAACTCCTGTTTTGTAATGTGCTCACAATTTTCATCTTTTATGGTTTGAATTGAAATATTATTTATTCATCTTAGTGAATACAAAAATCTTAATACTATTCTTACTTTATTAAGACTACAATTAATTTTTTAAGTAAATGCACGTGCTATATTTATCTGATTGGGACAAAAACATGGAATAAAGAATAAATTCAAATACGTGAAAATTCTTCTTAGCATTACTTTTCACAATTGAAATATATTTCATCCTAAAATAACATTTTATTCTGAAGTCTGAATAGAGACCCCAATTCAAACTAAATAAGTGTTGAGTGATATTTATTTTTTGTTGCTAGGGTGATTTGGACTTTGTCATGCATTTGAACCTCTTATTACACTTCAAGCTTCAAAATTTATAATTATTCATTTGACCACTAAAATAACTTTTACGATTGCCTTTGAAGTTTTTTTCAATTCTCTCTTTTAGGTAAACATTTTTCAGGTCAAATCACCCTCGACTTTAATTCCATTAATTGGTTATAGGTTCATTTTGACTCGAGTGGATAAGATATAAATACTATTTAATAGAAAGGCTAACAATTCATACTTTGAATTTAGAAACTTATTCTACACTATGAGAAAAAGCCAAGGCAACCTAAGTTATGGTTGCCATTCACAAATTTTATCATATGACATGACTTATTTTAGGTTAACACCATTTACGACAAAGTTTGACGAACTAGTGTGGTTTAAATACATCGGTGAGTGTATGGAGTCCACGTAACTAGCTATTTACTGTTTGACTAATCAATTCAGGATTTATGTGTTTTAGATATATTGACGAGTGTATGGCGTCCACATTACTAGTTTATTATTACAGTTTGACTTTTCAATTTTGTTTCTGACATGTGCAAGTCAAATTTTGTCCCAAATGGTGTCCGCTTAAATTATTTTATATGATGCTCGTCTCATTCGTATCATTTCGACCATTGGCAGCTGCTTCTCCATCTAACACTCCTCCAGGGACAGAAGAATCTCCAAACACATTATCTTCAGGTGACATAATATCATCTTCTTTCACTGACACACTACAACTCTGCTATCTGTTAGTAACATCAAGCCTTTATGGGGTATAACACATCATAGATTGGTTTGTAAAATTCAAGAGGCATTGGTGAATGCTTCTATAATATGGTCTTCAAACTTTAGTACCTTCCACTTTGGTAAATTTCCCATTTGGGAATCGTTAAGAGTTTACAATCAGATGTGACCTACTAAAAAGAAATTATAATCTTTCATCTTGGTTACATCGTCCTCTCCTTGGAAGTGGGTTATGGCTCACTCCCTGCGAAAGGGAAAACTAGTTCATTTTTATCTATAATCCTCCCCAGCTCACTGCTATCTTACATTAACAAGCTGTGCGGGGTTAAAAAAACACTGGAAAAGTCCCATCTGCCCAAATTACGGTATCTAAATGCAGTTGTGAAGGAGGCATTCTAATTGCACCCCCTCCCTATCCTACTCCCAAAGCGTCCAGTCCAATTTTGCACAGTAAACAACTACACAATACCCAAGGGTACTAAAATATTTCAGAATGTTTGGGCTATTCACAGGTTTGGGAAAACCCATCTGAGTTCAACCTCAAGAGGTTCTTGAATGACAAGACCCAATACGGTAACAACGCCAACAATTTTATGTTTATTTCGTTTGGGTTAGGAAGAATGATATGCTCAGGCGTAACCCAGGGTGAGAAAATGGTGATGAAGAGCTTGATTTGTCAGGGAAATTGGACTTGTTCTGGTGAAGAGAACACCACTGATGGCTACCCCAATTCAGAGGTTATCTGATGTGGACGTTAACGCTTAATATCAAGTTTGCTGCATAATAGTCTAGCAGCATCTCTGTGACTTTTGCGTAAGCAGCTCATTTAGTACTACTAGAGTTGAATAGAGCACACAATGTGACCACTAGAGTTGAATAACGCTTAATATCATGTGGATCTTAATGCTTAGTATGTATTAAAGGCAAAATGATAGCTGTGTTTTGTCTACTAAGACCCAAGTAGTACATTGTGAATCATGACTAGGTATCTTCCACTTGCCTATATGTGTGTATATAAGTATATTGCATTTCACGGTGACCCACCTTTCCAAGAAAGATATACGCATAAACCAAGCAAAGTATATGAAATGTAACTATCAATAACCGCTGTTTTCCAGAGAGCTCCTCTTTTTGGCTTATAATTAAGATTCCACTTTGATTTTCGTATGCTACTGTTAAATTCCCTATGCGACTAATTGGATATCATTATTCACTAATTGGATATTATTTTTTCATGTCACTGCCTACAATCTGATGGAATTCTCAACCCCAAATTTGGAGTCTATTAATTCGAAAAATCACGCTAGAGAGTTTTATGGAGCAATCAAAAAATAAAATTATTATTAATTTCAGTCTATTGTTCAAAATTAAATTGTTATCTCATATGATTATCGCAAAAACTCATGCTTTGGAATCTAAATATACGTATCGCGGCTCTACCATCTATGTGTAGGTAATGTACAATCATGTCGTCCCTAGAATCTCAAGAAATCTTTTTGTTTCCTATTGGCATTAGACCCTCAAATTTTGGGATTTCAAACTTTCATTTTGTTTTTCAATTTACACATGCATATTTATTTCAAAAAGTTGATGTTGATTTTCAAATGGTGCAGAACGTGGATCAAATACTATACCTTCAACAGGTGATGGTTCATCTTCATCAGATGCAAGCTCCACCAAATCAGCACTTCCTCGTTTCTTCTTCCTTCTATTCATCGCATCTATCTTCACCATGTGCTGAGTTATCCCAGCTGCCAGGACCTTTCTTGAATTTATAAACTACTTATTGCAGATATACAATGCGAAGCAAGTGTACAAAAACTGTAAGGAAACAGAAATGTATAAAATTCACAAAGAAACTCTAGATGTATAGTTCAAGAAAATTGATCTGAGACATAACTTAAACAAGTTTAACTTAACCAAACAAGCCCCTTATTCGGAAACTTAATTGAGTTTTTAGTAAATTGATTATAGGCGACGTCGGGCAGCCTGCAAGTAGGTATGAAGTCCCACATGCACTTAGTCCTCTCCCCAAAAGTGTGTTGCTCCTTAGGGCCCAAAACCCATGTGCAATTTAAAAATATATATTTAGCGTACATATACTTCAAGATTCAAGATTTGGTTAATCAATGAATAAGAGAAAAATCTTCATCTTAAGTTCACCTGAAAGATCTCGGCAACTTGATTTCAAATACATATTTCTTTTGTTTTAACGCGAATCTAAACGATGTTACTACCATTTTTAAAAAAATACCACAGTAATAGTTGCCTCGGCGATAACACAAAAATTAGGCTTGGGGATTGCGCAGTAGGAGCATAGTTGCACTATAAGGAGAGAGGGACTGATAAAAGAAATTTTAGAATTTGATTCCTTCAATATTAATTGGGAAAAGGCTTGTTGAGTTGTGTCCCTTTTTGGCATAGCCTTGGTCTTATGCTGTGCAACCAAATTAGTAAACTGATAATTTTAAATACAACCATAATTTTACTATAACCATTGTGGAGTTATCAATGGGTTTATGTTGATTGTGTTACCAAAGTGATGGCTGCTAGTAAATTTGTAGGACGAAGCCATTCACTATTTTTTTGTTTTTTATGAACTAATACTACTAGGTTAGTTGTTTCATATACATTTTCATCTCACGTGTTATTATACTTGTCCTTCTTATCTTCCAAAATAACTATAAGAGAATAATGTGTAGTTCCGATACAATTTCCCCTCAAATTAAATTGATTACGAGAGGTGACCAGTGGCCTTATTTATACGCTAAACTAACCCTAATTCTTGGTAAATAAGAAAACAAGATAATAATAATAAGAAGAAGAAACTAATAGATAACTTCCTAATATGATAATAAGTAATTACCTAATATAAAGCCTAATACATATCTCCAAATATTAATAGAAATAAAGAAATTAAAGATTATAATAATTTCCAACCATATAATTTTTGAAATTTCCCAAGGCCCACCCAGATACCTCACAACTGGAGTTGCCTTTTCCAACTCCCAAGTGCGAGTTAAATTTGAGCACACGTACAAGATTAAATCAACCTGCCTTAGTTGGGGGGTGGGGGTGGGAGTAGGATGAAAAACTACCTAGTAACCTAACTCATATCATTAGTTGAAAATAATAATTGAACCAATAGATTAAGCCTGAGCCCAATCTTATATTTTCGTAGTAGCCTAATATGTGATCAGAAATGTTACTAGCAATATAGAACCCTGTCAACCAAAAGCTTTCTTCCTATTCTACCCATGCTAGTGCTGGGAACCTCTCTGTGTCCAGAATATATATAAAACAAAAAGTATGCAATAGTTCAATATATTAAACTAAAAAAAATCTATCGAACATAACCAAACTGGTCCTCAAATAACATGTAGGAAGTGATGAATAATAAGATGACATTCTTGTAACTCTCTGGGCTTTAGATGATGTCACCACCTCATAGAATAAAATACCAAACTATGAAGGATTTGTAGAATTTAAAAGGGCAGTTAAATACACCAGAAAATGCAAAAAAAAAAATTGCTAGGCTTTCCAAGACGACAACGGTGGGGTGTATATGATGGAAATGGGTCTCTATTTTAGGGATTTTAGTCATTTTTATTTTCTTTTGTATTTTTTTTTATTTTATTACTTGTATTTTTCTTTCTTTTGTTTTGATTATTTAAAGATAAGGAGTAGTAATGACATTTTTGTAATTTGGCCTTAGCTTGGAGCCTAAGCTACTCATCTCCTTTAAATACCCACTTGTAAGTCTCATTTGAGGAAGACTTGAATTTTGACAATAGAAAATAGTGTTTTTCTCTAAAATGGTGTTTAAATAAATTTTAGAAGCCTTTTGAAGGGTGGTTTACATCAGTATGATTCCTGCCACATGGTGATAAGACCTCCAAATCTGTCACCCTTAATGGCATCTGCTGAAACAATTAATTCAAGCTCAACCATTTCTTGTAGAGTTAGTTTCACAGATGAAGCTCCAATGTTCTTCTCGAGATTCTCAATCTTGGTGATACCGGGAATGGGACACACATCGCTACCTTGGTGATGGACCCACGCCAATGCCAACTGTGAAGGGGTGCATCCCTTCCTTGCTTCCATTTTATTAACCTGCTCAAACATATTTCCATTATGCTCGAATTTTTCAGGTTGAAACCTCGGTAGTAGCTATAAACAAAGAATGTGTATATATATCAGTATCAAAGCAGCAAATTCGGTACATAAGGGCTAATCATGTTAACAAGATTATGTACATGATTGTTCACGCCTTTTCTATATTCTAGCATATATCGGTTGCTTACTAATGCTCTGTGTTTGATAAAAAGGATGGAAAAGAGGATGCAAAGAAAGTAAGGTGCATTTAAGTGTAATGCTGGTATAAGATTGAAAAGCAATTAATTTTATATACAATGTTTGAAAAAGAGTGAAGAAAGAGATGGCCGGCTGTAGAGAGGTGATCTTAATTTCCCAGCATTTCATGGAATTCAATTCTTACCCAATCATCAAAGAATTAAATTCTATGGAAAGCCGAAAAGATATGAGAACATCTCATCAAGCCACTCATCTCTTTTTCCGCTCATTTTTTAACATTTTATCAAATTTATATTTTTTTAATCTTTTCTACTTTGTAATCGAGCACACCCTAAGAGGATTGATTTCTACTACGACACCTTTATAAAATTATGTTTTTTAATATTTTTTTACTCTCAACCTTCATTTTAAACTCTAACCCCTATCTAGAACTCTAATTCTTATATTCTTCAAGAACCAACCCCAACCCAAAAATTACACTCAAACCCTAATCACAACCAACAAAAATCATCAAGGACCCTCCCAAGACACTTTCACTGCGAATTAAAACACTCCAAACATGCCAGACCAAAACCCTGGGACTGCCCCACCCAAAATCAATGAAAAGTCAGCTCCTAAGGCTCATTCAGTCAGAAAGAAGAAGAAAGAGAAGAGTGGTAAGAACAGAACATAAAATGTAGGAGCCCGACCTACACAGCCACACGACGGTTCCCTCCATGAATTTCGGCGAACTGCTATGAAGATCAAACAGCTTGGCAATAGCAAACGAAGACTAAATCCAGGGTATCGCAACTCTAGGTTGCTTTTTGACCCAGGAGGCCAACCGCACCATTTAATGCGACAAGGGAGTAGAGACTCTTGATTCGGGGAGTTAAATCCATCAATGTTGCCATCGTGAAGAAGCAAACGACGGAGCTGTGCAGTTTAGATCAAGGCAAACGGGAAAAAGGAGCGAGATGTAGGCTAGGGCTCATTTGTATGTGGCTTCAATGTTTCTCACTCCATTATTGTTTGATGCAGCTTTAAATGATTTGTTGGGATTCTAGGATGAGCCTTTGAAAGTATAGCTAAAATTTGGTTTGCATGTGTGAATCTGGCCAGTAAAATTTCGGAGATAAATTTTGAGCCCTCACAAATTCGGCAAAATTAATTTGGGACCCCAATTTTTTTTCTTTTCTTCTCGACCGCATAATTTGAAAATTTTGCACACATCTCTAACCTTTTCAGTTCGAGGACGAACTTTTTCAAGGGCAAGGAGAATAATGTAGAATATGGTTTGTAGTTTAGTTTTGTTAATTGTTAGTAAAAAGGGTTTAGTCCTCTTTAGTAGATATTAGAATAAGTGAAGAGTATTTCAGTCTTTTGATGCATTCCTAGTTAGAGTACGATTACTAGTAGTATATATAGGTAATGATGTAATAAAAATCTCAAGTATTCTTTGGTTTGATAATAAAAATTTTAGATTTGCTTTGTTCTCTTTCTTCTTTGCACCCAATTGACGGTGTTTGCATGAGCATCTTTCTATTTTCTATTACTTCTAATTTTCAATCCTATATTAAGCCAAAAAGAACTCATTGTCTCTTCATTTTTCCATTTTCCTCATTCTCTCCACTTTTTCATCAACACTAGGATCATGTGTTTAAGATGAAAACAAAAAGTGCCTCACAAACTAGTACCCAAAAAAATGTACATTTATATATATTGTCAAGAAAGTCTTTAAAGAACTTACATGGACATGGGGCATGTATATTGTATCTCACCAACACCACATTATCTATTATAAATATAGGCAGTGACACATCAAACAAAATATGTATTTCTTATACAAAAAATTATAGTATGTATAAATTTGATTAAAACAAACATATGTGGTTTTCAAACTTCACTCGGGTATATATACTCCCAAGATTGGAAAAATACATTTTCTGAGCTTCAAAAGGTCAATTACTCAGTAACCAACATGTCGACATAGAACTTTTTGAGCATTTGCAATTTTTGAGTATATGACATAAAAAAAAATGTGTGTTAGGGCACAAACCTTTCTGAAGTCATCATCTGACAACTTTTCAACCATTTTGGGACGTGACGAAAAGAATCCTTGTCCTAGAACTGTATACAATGATCCCAATCCCAAGTTCTCTGTATAGACACAAGAGAGGATTGAAGTAAGACATTTTGAGAGCTTATTAAAAAAAAGGTCGAACCAGTGAACAAGGCTCCCGAGCATTGGATATGTATTACAAGCAAAAGAATGAACACGTCTCACCTGCAAGTAGGAACTATTTCGGCTTCCACATCTCTCGTCCACAAGGACCACTCTAACTGAACAACCGTTATTGGATGAACAGCATGAGCCCTTCTAATTGATGAGGGAGATGCCTCAGATAGACCTACATGTTTTATTTTACCCTCTTCAACCAGCTTCTTGAGCTCACCCATCTGGTAAAACAGGTCATGATTGGAGAGGGGTGAAAAATTAAAACATGAGCTTACTATCAAGGTTTATTGAATACAATCTTTCTCCTTTCAGAATAAACAAAATATCAATCATTTTCACTAAGTTGCCATCTAGCAACACTCTTTTAAGTACTCTTGATATGTAAAACAAGGCGTCTTTAAATTTATTTTGTTTTAGAATTCTTCTTTAAATCAAGAAGTGAAAACCCAAAATCATGTTGGGTAAAATCTTTCTCAGGTAGCCCTATTCAAGTATTATTCAAGATAATGTACACATGATTATACTTTTACACGTATGCTTGGTTGTAATGTGTATATATAGTTCATATCCAAGGAATAGACGGGTTCATACATAGTTATATATAATAGCATACATGATTGTGAAACATCTATATAACCAAACGAGAATTAGAACGCCACTAAGAAAAACATTACTAATTTCAAATGCACACGCATCATGTATGCATCGAAAATTATTATGCTAAGGTATGGCTATCAAAAAACTTGCTCCGGGTTTATAACTCACTTTTCGCACTATAGGGAAAAATATTATATGAAATTCAACCTAAGTTCAGGAATATATAAAATTAAAGATAAAATACATTTTAAACTAATTTAATGGTTTTGAATCTTTTATTTCAATATAACTGAGGTGGCCGTTTGTAATTGGTTGTGATCAAGTGTGGGGACACCTTAGATCAGGGGACTTCCCCTTCTGAATTTTCTTTAAAACGTTTTGTGAAAGTAAAGAAAATGCACTGTTGTCAGGAGTGCTTCTATCCTAAAGAAACCTGGAAATTGGGAATTTGATTAACCGTTGGAATTTGAGCAGAATTGGATAGAATTGGTCATGTGGACCTTCAACAGCAACCATACACGTTTAATAGTTTGATTGGCTAGCGTATAGTTAGTCAGATTGGATAGTTAGTTAGAATTGTTCAATGCAATGTTGATTGTCTATAAAGATGGAATTAGTGTGTCATGAGCCTAGTTAGAGAGGGAAATAGCTGTTAGAATAAATTGAATTAGAAAAGGTAGTTATGTCTTTAGTATTGTTAATTAGTGGTGTGGTAAGCACGAGTCTATAATTCCTTGCTTATTTTCTTTTATTTCTATTTCTGTTAGAGTGTGTTACTGAGGGGCCAATCATTAGCTTCCAGCTGGAGGAGAGAGAATGTATCGAACCTATATAGTTGTTATCATCTTTTTTTTTTGGTTATGAAATGAAATATAACAAATTATGAAGCTCTGATTCTGCTGAAAGAGAGAAAGGGTGCATGAGTTGATTCCAATTGTGTATTGTACACCATTACACTTGGTATCAGAGTTGTTCGATCTTGTGCGAGTGAATCCACCATGGTAGAAGGAACACGATTGAAGGCCATTAATGATCTTACGAAGAAGCATGAATCCAGTATCAATGAGATTGCTGAACATTGCAAGAGTACACACGAAAGAGTTCAGAGGGAGACTATTGCTACAAGAGAATAAGAGAAACGAAGGTTTGAGCAACTGGTCCAACTCATTCATGAGAAGTTTGAAAAGGTCAAAGGCAAAGAGCTTCAAAGAGAAGGCAGCTCTCTTTATAATTCCAGTGTTGACAGAAATTCTACTCAGCCTAATAAGGAGATCACATTTGGGTGGTTTGAACCAAAGAGTCAAGAAGATAATTCTCTTATTGGTAATCCCTATAAACTTCCTAAATTTGATTTTCACAGATTTGATGGAGGTAACCCTCGGGCTTGGATTAGGAAATTCAATAAATACTTCCAAATTCATGCTCTGAGTGATGAGCAGAAGGTGGCTGTAGCTTCTCTATATAGTGAGGGACAAGCTGATGTTTGGTATCAGGACTATCAAGAAGGGAAATGAGAGATTTCATGGTTCAATTTTGTTGAGGATGTGTGCATCAGATTCCTAGAGGTTGGGCATGAAAATGTGGTTGGAGAATTTAATAAACTACAACAAACTGGTTCAATAGTAGAGTATCAATCCCAGTTTGAGGAGCTCAAGCCCCCAATGGTAATTAAGAACAAAGGCCTTTATGAAGAATACTTTGTACTCAGCTTTCTCAGTGGATTGAAGAATGAGATCAAGGCTGTTGTCCAAATGTTCAACCCTACCACCTTGACTCAAGCTCTCAATCTAGCGAAAATGCAGGAATCAGTCCTCACCACCATATCCCTTAAATCTACCACACATGGGGCATCCAAAACAACTTTCTCACTTAATATCCCTTCTACTGTCACCAAGAATTTGAGTTTTCCCTCCCTTTAATTCCAAACCCAATTCCTCCAATGCTCCCAAACCTAAAGACACTTTCCCCCCAACAAAAACCTTACCCTACCCCCCATCAAGAGACTATCCTATGCTGAAATGAGGGCCAGAAGAGAGAAGGGCCTATGCTATAATTGTGATGAGCAATTTAAACTAAGGCACAAGGGTGCTTCCCAACAACTATTTATGTTCACCCTTGATGAAGAGGAAGGCCCAGGTACAAATGGAATAGAAGACAGGGAACGTGTTCAAGAAACAGAAGATCCAGATCCTACTATGGAGATTTCAATCCATGCCCTCACTGGTAACACTGCCCAAATCATTATTCTGATTCAAGGCTTTATTAAGAAAAGGCCTATTTCCATTTTAATTGACAGTGGTAGTACCCATAGTTTTCTTGATACTGAGACTGCACTTCAAAGTGTCTGTATAATGGAAGCTACTACTCCAGTGCCAGTAACAGTTGCTAATGGGAATAAAATGATCAGTGGGTCCAAATGTCCTCATTTAACTTGGTCAATGAAAGGACACCAATTTGTGGCTGTAATAGGACTTTGACCCTAGGTGGATGTGATATGGTGCTACGGGTAGAATGGTTGAAGAATCATAACCTTGTCCTTTTCTATTTTTATCAGTTGTGTATCACCAGTGATATAGAGAAGCAACAGGTTATATTGCAAGGGGGAATGGAAATTGCTAATGTGAAGTTAATGAGTAGGAATGATTTCAGTAAGTTCATGAAGAAAACCAAACATGGGCTGACTGGCCATCTCTTCTTCATTTTAGCCCAGGAATCAGTAAAGGAGGAAGTAACCTCGCCCATTGCTGAACTAATTCACCAGCTTCAAGACATTTTTGCTACCCCTTCCAGCCTGCCAACACCTATATCCCATGATCACCACATCACCCTCAAACCAAACACAGAGCCTACATGCCAAAGAACCTATAGATATGTTGGATTAATTCCAATATTTATTGAGTTTAATTTTTAGTTGTTAATATTTTATTATATTATTTGTGTTTTATTTTAAACATAGTTTGGGTTTTAATTTAGAAAGTAGAAACATGAGCAAATGGGTGTGAAAGATATGGGGAATGCTCAAAATCCCATATTGTCCCACATTGGAAGAATACTACAAAAGGTAGTGGTATATCAACTAAAGGACAACTAAGATTCTTAGTTGACAAGTCAAATAAGAGGCTATGATCCTACGCATCGCGGTGGTGCTTAAGCACCACCAATCGCGACACGCGTAAGCGCGTAAGCGCGACACGCGGCGCGCGAAAGGGCGATTGGGCGACTTAGGGCGCATTGCGCGCTTTGACGCGCACTTGGCACTTCGCACGTGCGCATCGTCGCTTGGAGCGTGGGAGCCTAAAGTTTTGACGAGGTAAAACAGATCAACGGTTGTGATTAAACGATCCGATCAAAGGGTTTAAAATCCGAAACGGCTTGATCTAAACCGTTAGATGAACTCGTAGCGTTTCGTGTAGCGGATGTCCATTCGCTTACAATGGGACGCCTAATCTGAACCGTTAGATCGTAGCTGTTCCAAACAGGCACGATCCAACGGTTGCTGAGTCACTCCATGAAGAGTTGTGACTGTTGAAGAACAGTCACAGAAATGGCTATAAAAAGAGTTCCAGACCTCTGTTTTGGAAACCGAAAATTGCTAGTTTCTCCTCTCTCCGTCCTCTATACTTTGGCATTATCAAGTTACAAATTCAGAGTGTTCTCGGGTTTGATCAAACAGTACATAGTTTGAATCAAACAACTGTTCATACTGCATTGTATCCTGAAGGCAGGTTCTACAAAACCCATTGTGTACTCGCGGTTCTGGTTCTGTCTCAACCGGATTGGGAGAAATTTTGCCTAAAAGAAAGCGTTCCAAGAACGTGCCTTGCAGAAATTAATTATTATATTTCGTTCTTTCCATAAGAAATTTCCAACAGTTTTAGGCAAAAATTTTATATTCTTATTACTCCACTCAAATGGAAGGAACTGTGGCACAATCTATCCAAGTCATGACTCAAGACTTAATTCGACTCGACCGTTTTGATGGCGGAAATTTCACCCGTTGGCAAGAGAAAGTTATGTTCTTCCTCACATCACTAAAACTTGCATACATTCTAGATGATAACCTTGAACAAATTCCCGAGCCCACACCCGAAGACACCGAAGGAATAAAGCAAAAACGTGTGAAGAGGAAAGAAGACGAATTTATGTGTCGAGGACACATCCTCAATGCTTTGTCTCAAACTGTTTATAGCGCTCATAGAATGATTCCGACGGCAAAGGAATTATGGAAGGCTTTGGAGATAAAGTATCAAAACGAGGAAGCGAGCAATCGTAAGTTTCTAATTTCAAACTATATGAATTTTAGAATGAATAATGATAAATCTGTCGTTGCACAAGCCCATGAACTCCAACAAATTGTTGGTGACCTTAAAGCCGCTGGTATTAATCTTCAAGATGAATTTCAAGTAGGGGTGATTGTTTCAAAACTTCCATCCTCTTGGAATGGCTTTAAGAAGAAAATTAATCATGATGAAAAGACTTATACTGTGGAATCCCTTCTTCGTCACCTTCGTATTGAAGATGATACTCGTATTCGAGAAAAGAAGGATGAACAAAGTGAGGGTCATTCAAAAGCTAATATGGTTGAGGATCAAAAATCCAAGATTACCAAAGACTCAAAATTTAAAGCAAAGAATGATTCCAAATTTAAGAACCAAGGTGCAAATAAGAAAAAGAAGGGAAAATGTTTCTTCTGTGACAAACCGGGCCATTATTCTCGAGAATGTCGTCTTAAAAAGAAGGCATTTAAAGAAAAACAAGGGTCGAAGGAAACCAACAATGTTGAAGATCTTATTGCTACTGTTTGCGAAGCAAATTCAATTGATAATGAAAGTGGATGGTGGCTGGATACCGGCGCAACGGTCCACATATGCAAAGACCGCTCTTCATTCAAAACATATCAAGAAATTGATGGAAAAGAAGTGAAGATGGCAAATAATCTTCGAGCAAATGTAGTTGGAAAAGGCACAGTGGAATTGAAGCTAACCTCTGGAAAGACACTTACTCTAATTGATGTACTTCATGTACCTGATATGTGTAAAAATCTTGTGTCTGGGGACCTTCTCAATAAGAGAGGTTTCAAACTAGTGTATGAGTCTGATAAGTTTGTATTGTCTAAGAATGGCCAATTTATTGGCAAAGGGTACTCTTGTAACGGCATGATTAAAATTAATGTTATCAATGATATTAGTTCTGCTTATATGGTTGAGTCTATTTCTTTATGGCATAGTAGATTAGGTCATGTGAATTATAGAAGTATAAAAAATATGACTAATCTCGGCTTAATCTCGGATTGTAAATTTGATAACCTTTCTAAATGTGAAATTTGTGCTCAATCGAAGATAACTAGAAAGTCGTTCAAATCTGTTGAGAGGAAATCCGAAATGCTTGATCTTATTCATAGTGATGTATGTGATATGAAGAGTAATATGACTCGTGGTGGAAATAAATATTTCTTAACTTTCATTGATGATTACTCTAAGTATGCATATACATATTTACTTAAAAGTAAAGATGAAGTTTTCGAGAAATTCCTAATTTTTAAAGCGGAAGTTGAAACTCAACAAAATCGAAAAATTAAAGTCCTACGATCCGATAGGGGTGGTGAATATTACCCGAGTGAGTTTATACAATTTTGTAATACTCATGGGATAATCCATCAAGTTACGGCGCCATATACGCCACAACAAAATGGAACGGCGGAAAGGAAAAATAGGACTTTAGTTGAAATGATAAATTCAATGTTAATCAGTTCTGGTTTACCTTTGTCGATGTGGGGAGAAGCGGTTTTATCCGCATGTTATATTTTAAATAGAGTTCCATTGAAAAACAAGGATATTACACCATATGAATTATGGTTTAATCGTAAGCCTAATCTTAGACGTCTTAAAGTTTGGGGATGTCTTGCTTATGTAAGAAAACCCGAACCTAAAAGACCTAAACTAGGAAATAGGACTTACAAATGTGTTTTTATTGGATACTCTAGTAACAGTACGACTTATAGATTTTTAAACCTTGAAACTCAAGAAATCATTGAGTCGGTAGATGTGCAATTTTTTGAACATCTAACAAAGTTTAGTACTTTGAATCAAGGTTTAGAAAATAATAATTCGACTGTTGACTCCTCAAATTTAGAAGAAAATTCACAACCTATATCTTCTTCAGAAACAACGAATGACGTTGAACCACGAAGGAGTAAAAGACAAAGAACTGAAAAAACATTTGGGCCTGACTTTGTTATTTATTTAGTTGAAGGGGATTTAAATGAGACTAAGAACAAAACTAAATTTGTTCTTAATGTAGAAGATGAACCGACCACATTTCATGAAGCGGTAACATCTAGGGATGCTGTCTTTTGGAAAGAAGCAATAAATGATGAAATGAACTCAATTTTGTCAAATCAAACTTGGGTTATTTCCGATCTTCCCCCCGGGTCTAAACCTATTGGGTGCAAATGGATATTTAAAAGAAAATTAAATCCGGATGGTTCTATAAATAAATTTAAGGCAAGACTAGTTGCTAAAGGCTATAAGCAAAAATATGGAATTGATTACTTTGATACATATGCTCCTGTTGCTCGAATCACTTCCATTAGGATATTAATATCTCTTGCTTCTATTCACAATTTAGTTATTCATCAAATGGATGTTAAAACTGCATTTTTAAATGGTGATTTAGAAGAAGAGATTTATATGGAACAACCCGAAGGGTTTGTATTGCCTGGCCAAGAAAAGAAAGTGTGTAAATTGGTTAAATCTCTTTATGGCCTTAAACAAGCTCCTATGCAATGGCATGAGAAGTTTAATAATATTGTTATATCCCATGGATATAAAGTTAATGATGCCGACAAATGTATATATAGTAAATTTGAAAATGGTGTTGGTGTTATTATATGCTTATATGTGGATGACATGTTAATATTTGGGTCTAATCTCAAATATGTTGAAGAAACCAAAAGGTTTCTTTCATCAAAATTTGATATGAAAGATCTTGGAGAAGCTGATGTGATTTTAGGAATCAAAATTGTGAGAAAGGATAATTCTTTAGCGTTATCTCAATCTCATTATATAGAAAAAGTTCTTAAAAGATATAATCATTTTGAACTTAAGCCAGCTGCTACACCTGTGGATCCTAGCATCAAATTAATGAAAAATACTGGGCGTGCTATGGACCAACTTAAATATGCTAGTATTATTGGGAGTCTAATGTATGCCATGCATTGCACTAGACCAGACATTGCTTATGCAGTGAGTATATTGTGTAGATTTACAAGTAATCCAGGACAAGAGCACTGGAATGCAATTTCTAGGGTGCTTAGATATCTGAAGAGGACTTTGGATTATGGCTTACATTATGTAGGATATCCATCTGTTTTAGAAGGATATAGTGATTCAAGTTGGAATAATCTTGAATCAAAATCAAAGTCAACTACTGGTTGGATTTTTACGCTAGGAGGAGCAGCTATCTCTTGGGGATCCAAGAAACAAACATGTGTATCAGATTCAACAATGCAATCTGAATTTATAGCCCTAGCAGATGCATGTAAAGAAGCAGAATGGCTTAGAAATGTGTTGTATGATATTCCTTTATGGAAAAAGCCATCACCTTCTATTATGATAAGTTGTGATAACCAAGCCACAATTTATAAAGTTTCGAACAAAACTTACAACGGAAAATCTAGACACATTAGTCTAAGACATCAAATTATAAGAAAATTACTCAAGGAAGGAGTAATTACAGTCGACTATATTAAAACGAACAAGAATTTAGCAGATCCTCTGACTAAAGGTCTTGTAAGAGAGATGATATATATCACCTCAAAAGGAATGGGACTAAGGTCTATTAAATAACACAACTATATTTAATGGGAACCCAACTCATATCTTGAAAATATAGATAGAGTTCAATGTGGTACAAACAAGTTAAATTATAGTTATGGAACACTAGGAATTTATACAAAAAGTTCCATTCCTATATGCCTAGTGTTGGTTTTCTGCATGTTAGAGGATGAAGTTCACTTCTTAATAAATCATATAAGTGTGACTCGCAGAATCACTAAAGTTGATTTACCTATTCGAGTGTCGAAAGTGTGGCCGCTTTCTATGAAATCAAGACCGATCCTAAAGCGCTCGTGAAATCAGGATTAGCACAAGGCCATAAAAGTGCATGCTAGAAGAACACTTATAAACTCAGAAATCGGTATGTGTGATAGTTCCGGCTAGTCTCAAAAGGTCCTTGGTTCAAGATACGTTCACCACAGCACCTTGATGAAGCTTTGAATTATTTTCACTATATGAAAGTTCAAGTCCGAAAGACACTTCTCATTTATGTACTAGATTTTAGCGATAATGCCAAAAGTTATTTATTGTCTTTTTTGCTTTGCTCTCTTGTGTATATTGAAATTGGTGGGAGAATGTTGGATTAATTCCAATATTTATTGAGTTTAATTTTTAGTTGTTAATATTTTATTATATTATTTGTGTTTTATTTTAAACATAGTTTGGGTTTTAATTTAGAAAGTAGAAACATGAGCAAATGGGTGTGAAAGATATGGGGAATGCTCAAAATCCCATATTGTCCCACATTGGAAGAATACTACAAAAGGTAGTGGTATATCAACTAAAGGACAACTAAGATTCTTAGTTGACAAGTCAAATAAGAGGCTATGATCCTACGCATCGCGGTGGTGCTTAAGCACCACCAATCGCGACACGCGTAAGCGCGTAAGCGCGACACGCGGCGCGCGAAAGGGCGATTGGGCGACTTAGGGCGCATTGCGCGCTTTGACGCGCACTTGGCACTTCGCACGTGCGCATCGTCGCTTGGAGCGTGGGAGCCTAAAGTTTTGACGAGGTAAAACAGATCAACGGTTGTGATTAAACGATCCGATCAAAGGGTTTAAAATCCGAAACGGCTTGATCTAAACCGTTAGATGAACTCGTAGCGTTTCGTGTAGCGGATGTCCATTCGCTTACAATGGGACGCCTAATCTGAACCGTTAGATCGTAGCTGTTCCAAACAGGCACGATCCAACGGTTGCTGAGTCACTCCATGAAGAGTTGTGACTGTTGAAGAACAGTCACAGAAATGGCTATAAAAAGAGTTCCAGACCTCTGTTTTGGAAACCGAAAATTGCTAGTTTCTCCTCTCTCCGTCCTCTATACTTTGGCATTATCAAGTTACAAATTCAGAGTGTTCTCGGGTTTGATCAAACAGTACATAGTTTGAATCAAACAACTGTTCATACTGCATTGTATCCTGAAGGCAGGTTCTACAAAACCCATTGTGTACTCGCGGTTCTGGTTCTGTCTCAACCGGATTGGGAGAAATTTTGCCTAAAAGAAAGCGTTCCAAGAACGTGCCTTGCAGAAATTAATTATTATATTTCGTTCTTTCCATAAGAAATTTCCAACAAGATATCCATACATTCATAAGGGAGTGATTGAAAAAATGATTAAGGAGATGCTACAAGCTAGGGTGACACAACCAAGTCATAGTCCATTTGCTTCACGAGTCTTACTTGTGAAAAAGAAAGATAGGGATTGGAGATTTTGTGTGGATTATAGGAAATTGAATGAGATTACTATTAAGAACAAGTTTCCTATACCTATGATAGAAGAACTTCTAGATGAGATCCATGGGGCAAAAATCTTCTCCACAACTAATCTCAGATCAGGATATCATCAAATTAGGATCCGCCCACCTGATACACCCAAAATTGCTTTTAGAACCCACTAAGGCCACTATGAATTCAAGGTCATGTCCTTTGGGCTGACCAATGCCCCTACTACCTTCCAAAATTTACTGAATGATATATTCAAACCTCACCTTAGACAATTCATTTTGGTTTTCTTTAATGATCTACAGTTAGGGCTGTAAATCGGACTTGGAGTTGCTCAGGCTCGGCCCGAACTACCTTATCTATGCTCAAGCCCGAGCTTGGCCTGAACTAATTTTTCCCACCCAAGCCCAAGCTCGGCTCATAAATATTACGGGCTTCGGGCCCGATTTCAATTTTTTTGTTAAAAAAATTTGAATTTATGTTTTTTTCTTGTATTTACATCATGCAGAAAATGTACACACTAAAAAAAATCTAATTGATATTTCACAAAATAAAATACATAATTAGGAAACGCATTAAATTAAAATAAGGGAAGTAAGAGTGAAAATGTACAAAGGCCAATTGAATTTCATACATATAGAATTAGTTCATATAAATATGTTATGTTATATATAATTATTTATTTATATATTCAAAGTTCGGGCTTCGGCCCAATTCGGGCTTAGGAAATTTTGGCTCAAGCTTGGCCCAAAATTCATTCGGGCTTGAAATTTTGGCTCAGTATCGGATCAGCTCAAACTCAAATAGAGCTCGGCATGAAAATAGCGGACCAAACGGGCGTACTTCGAGCTTTATAGGCTTATCTATAGCCCCTCCCTACCTAAGCACATTAAGAACCTTCACATGACCCTTTTATGCCAAGTTATGTAAATGTTCTTTTGGTCAACCTCAGGTAGAATATTTAGGCCATATCATCACTAGCCAAGGAGTAGCTGCAGACCCTATGAAGGTGCAAAGCATAGTGGAGTGACCAAGGCCAAGGAATTTAAAGGAATTGAGGGGTTTCCTTGGACTTACTGGGTATTATAGAAGGTTCATTAAAGGGTATGGCCTCCTTAGTAAGGGCTTAACTACTTTGTTGAAGGAAGGAAAATTCCAATGGGACTATAAGGCTGACACTTCCTTCCAATAACTGAAGCTGGTCATGACTCAAGCCCCCGTGCTAGCACTTCCAAACTTCCAAAAGCCATTTGAAATTGAAATTGATGCTTGTAAAGCAAGAGTGGGAGTTGTGCTCATGCAAAACAAACAACCAATTGCTTATTTCAGCAAAGGATTGGGCCCTAAATTTGTTGGATTCTCCACATATGAAAAAGAACCACTTGCTATAGTGCTAGCAGTCACTAAATGGAGACCCTACCAGCTAGACAACCATTTCACTATTTTTATAGATCATCAGAGCTTTAAATTCTTTATGGAACAAAGAGTACACACCATGCTCCAACAGAGGTGGTTGGCCAAGTTACTAGGGTATGACTATGAGATCAGATATAAGAAGGGTAGAGAAAATGGAGCTGTTAACGCACTCTCAAAGATTGAAGCCTCATGTCATACTCTAATCATGGTTACCCCAAATTGGATCCAAGAAGTGAACTCTAGTTACTCAGGAGACAAAGTAGCTCGGAACTAGATTGAACAGTTGCTGTTAGCCCCTAATAACATTAAGTGTATAAGTCTAAAACAAGGGGTGATGATAAAAAAGGGAAGAGTCTATGTGGGAACCCAAGATGATCTCAAAGACAAAATATTAGCAGTTCTACACACCTCAGCCATAAGGGGACACTTTGTAAATCAATCCACCTACAAAAGAACCAAACACTACTTCTGTTGGCCTGGCCTTAAAAAAGGGGTACACATTTTTGTCCAAGAGTGTGATGTGTAAGGACCAAACATGGACACACCCACCCCGCAGGATTACTTCAACTACTCCCAATCCCTGAACAAGCTTGGCAACACATTTCTTTAGATTTCATAGAGGTCTACCTAAGTCAGGGGGTAAGGATGTTATTCTAGTGGTGGTAGAAAGATTCACAAAGTATAGTCATTTCATCGCAGTATCCCACCCTTTTACCGCTGCCACAATAGCCCATGTTTTCATTGATCAAGTGTATAAACTCCATGGGTTGCCTTCTTCTATTGTCTCTGATCGGGGCAGCATTTTTCTCGCAGCCACTTTTGTCAAGAGTTGTTCACTAAGTTGGGAACTGAATTCAAGTTGAGCACTTCTTACCACCCCCAAACGGATGGTCAGACTGAAAGAACCAATGCCCGCTTTGAGGCATAATTAAGGTGTATGCCCAGCTGTAAACCTAAGCAGTGGTTCAATTGGTTGTCCTTCGCAGAATGGTGGTTCAACACCACCTACCGCACCAGTCTAAAAATGTCCCCATTCCAAGCTCTTTATGGCTATGACTGCCCACAATTGAGCCTAGAAGTGGATCCAACCACCCATTTTACCTCTGTGGAAGAGTATCTACAAAGAAGAAAGCTGTTACTAGATGTGTTAAGAACCAATTTGATGGAAGCTTAAAATTGAATAAAATTGTTGCTGATAAAAAAAGAGCTGGGAGAACTTTTGAAGTTACAACCTTACAGACAAACCATAGTGGAACTTAGAAAGAACCTCAAGTTAGCTACTAAGTTCTTTGGACCTTTCCCTATCATTGCCAAAATTGGGCTGGTGGCCTACAAATTGTAATTACCGCCCGGCTCCCACATTCACCCTGTGCTTCATATCTCTCAACTCAAAAATAAGATAGGAGAACAAATTTCAGTCAACCCCCAGCTACCTTTGGTGGATCAAGTTGGGCACATGAGGGTGGAGACTCTCAAGATTCTAAATCGTAGAATGGTGAATAAAAAAAACAAGGCAGTTCCTCAAGTGCTGGTGCAGTGGTCATACTCCATGGCTGAAAATGCAAGCTGGGAAGATTACTATTTCCTCAAAAGTCAGTTTTCCAATTTTGATCCCTGAGGATAAGGATCTCATAAGGGTGGGGCATTGTCATGAGCCCAGTTAGAGAGGAAAATGGCTGTTTAAAATAAAATGAATTAGTAAGGGTAGTTATGTCTTTAGTATTGTTAATTAGTGGATAGGTTTCGTAAGCATGAGTCTCTAATTCCTTTCTTATTTTCTTTTATTTCTATTTCTGTTAGAGTCTGTTAGTGAGGGACCAATCATTAGCTTCTAGCTGAAGGAGAGAGAATGTATCGAATCTATATAGTTGTTATTATCTTTCTATTTTGGTTATGAAATGAAATATAACAAATTATGAGGCTCTGTTTCTGCTGAAAGAGAGAAAGGGTGTGTGAGCTGATTCCAATTGTATTGTAGGCCATTATATAATGCTTGTAATAATTTAGTTTTCGAAATAAGAATTCTCTCTCTCAATTTTCTAAATTCTTTCTAACTCTGTTCTCTTCCTCTCTGTTTCTCTTTTCATTATCTTCTTTCTTTTTCTCTATTGTTACACCATTAATGAACCACTTTAAACTTGGTATCAGAGCAGTTCAAAACTGGGCAGATCTAAGTCCAAAATGGCTTAAACACGTAAGATGCAATATGAGAAAAGTGTGGAGGCGAGACTTTCTGAATTTCAGAAGAGACAAGAATCCCAAGAAACCAATATGCATAGATCTTTTGAGTCTTATGTTGTAAAACATCACTGAGCAGTTCAAAATATTAGAAGGTCGAATGGATAAACAAGAGAATCAAGGTGTTAATATTAGTAATAAAGGTATTTTGGGATTACCGCCTATTGATAAAAGAAACACCAATCAGTCCCAAGTCTTTAGCAACTGTTAGCTGCCCAAAATAGACTTTCCAAGATTCAATGGAGATGATATTAGATCGTTGATAAAAAAAATGTCAATGGTATTTTCTGTAAATCTTGCAAGCAATGAAGAGCAGATGATCTTTGTATCTCTTCATCTGGAAGGAAAGGCTAAAACCTGGTTCCAATACCAATTTGATTCCATTGAAGGAATTGATTGGGAAGAGTCTGTGCAGATAATTAATTAAAGGTTCATCGGTCCTAGTCAAGGAGACATTATTGACGAATTTACTAAGCCGCAGTAGTTGGGATTTATTGGTGATTATCAAGAAAAGTTTGAGACATTGGTTTTGGCGAAGAAAAAAGGGTTATGTGAGGAGTATTTTATATCAAGTTTTGTGAGTGTCTTAAGGGAAGAAATTAAAATTCATGTTAAGATGTTTAAGCCAAAAACCCTAGATGATGCTATCAAAGTTGCCAAATTTCAAAGAATCTGCAATCAATATAAAAAAAAAAAAACCTAACCCAAACCACTCACATCAAGAACCCAAACCCTAACACCAATTACCCCTGCACTAAACCCTTCTCATACAAGTCATACTCTGTTAATTCCTAGCAGTCAAACCAAGATAAATGTTCCCACAAAAACCAAAGAAATTTAGCCAATCCAATTAACAATTACACCAAAACTTCCTATGCCAGCAACCATCACTTACCCCCAAATAAGAAGACAACCCCTGTTGAGATACAAGCCAGGAGAGAGAAAGTCTGCTACCATAGTGATGAACCCTATTCTTGGGGCCACAAGTTTAAAACCATGAGTATATATATAATTATGTAAACTACCCGTCAAAAGGTTGTTGAAATTATCTAAACATCACTTTAGAGAGAAACACTTATTTCTATTTCAAAATTGAAGTTTACCTCAAACGAGGCTTACATGTGGGTATTTAAAGGAAAAGATTAGTTTAGGCTCTGAGCTAAGGCCCTAATTATAAAAATGTCATTACTACTCCTTACTCTTTAAATACTAAGACGAAACAATGGAAAATACTTATAACAAAAATAAAGGAACAATGATAAAAAGAAATACAACAACTAATATGCCCAAAAATGACCTCAATTCAGATCAATCTCCCCTCCTTGAAAAGAGTTCGTCCTCGAACTCAAAGGGAAGACCAACGGAATCACCCTCCAAGACGGTGATCGAGGCGTGCTGGGGAAGCTCCTCGGACGCGTCCAAACAGTCAGGTGGAGGATCCATCGCCAATAATGCACGACATCGTGGGAGAGAGTAATCATAAACTCGGTGCCCAACATTGCCATAGTTGTGGCATCGAAAAGTAGGAGGTCCTGGGGGCAGATCAGTGGGAGTAGCGGAAGCAGAAACTGAAGATGTCATGCAGGAGGAGCTAGGAAAAAATCAGAGTAAGAGGAGCTCGTAAGGTCTGGTGAGCTGTGGGAGTTGTGTGGTAAGCCTCGACCTTGGCCGCGTACTCAACCGCCTTCAGGAAAGTCGGTATCTCCCTCAGATCGAGATTGTGCTAAATATGCGGCTACAACCCCAATATATAGCAGCTCATTCGCTGATCATCCGTCTGGGGAAGGCAAACTCTGGAGCACAGAAGTTGAAACTGCTCCGTGTACTCCACTACCGATAAGGTGTCCTACCTGAGAGATTGAACGCGAGCAAAGAGGTCACGCTTGTAAGTAGGTGGGATGAAGGATGCCTAGAGAGTGGAGAGTGGCCTTGAGCTCAGGCCAAGTCTGAATAGGAGGCAATCTGGCAGCTGTGCGGCAGTAGCAGAGGTCGTTCCACCAGACCCGAGCAAATCTCTGGAACTTAGTGGCTATGAGGACATATGAGCGACCTTGGAGCCGCTTATACTCAAAAGCTGTCCCCACTGAAGCTAACCAATTGAACATGGCATCTGGAGAGAACCGTCCGTCAAATATGAGCATGTCTATGCGAATATCCCCGTGGAGGCTCCAGGAAAGCAACTGAAGGGCCATAGATAGAGGACCCTCGTCCTGATGAGCATATAGACCCAGCACGTCACCTGGCATAGGTGGAACAACATCAACAGGAGGGGGTGGCATCTGTGTAGGCAGTGGATGAAGAGGCTGACCATGCTGCAGCGCGAGAGGTGCTGGAGGAACGTGGGGATAGAGAGGGAAAGCACCTATCAAGTGGCCAAGCTCACCGCAATAGAAACAGTGCCAGCCTCGAAGTGGAGCATGGCAGTGGGCATCAGGTGGGGGTGGAGGTACCCACTCTAGAACACTGGGGTGGCTATCCCCAAACTCGAAGAAGGATGAGGAGGAATCAGAATATAGTGGTGAGAGGGCGTGGTGAGAGGGTGTACGAGAAGGCGGTGTTAATGGGTGATCAAGTGGCCTAATATGATGGTTGGGGTATACATTTGGCTGAGGATTTGGGACGTAAGTGGGGTGGATAAATGACTCAAGTGGGCCAATGAGTGGGGGTGGAAGAGGATCAAGAAGGAAAATAGTGCTTGTGGTCCCAAATAAGTTGTCGGGGCCGAATGGGGACAGGGTAGGGGGTTAATTGGGTTATGGTTGAAGTCGGGGGAGGAGTATAGGGATGACCCGAGACCTAGCAGGTGGGGGAGGCTCCTGTTTGGGTCAGGGTGGGGTGGGAAAGGAAAAAAACAAGGGTAAGGTTATGTTTTGCTGGGGCTGGGGTAGTCCAGGTGGGTTTCGAGCGCTGTGGGAGTAGGGAAAGATGTGGTCATCCAGTAGGGGGAAGGATCGAACGGGGGTCGACGAGGCAAGGTGGGGACTGCTGGTTGGTCGAAAGGTGGTGGGGTGGCTCCGGGATCAGAAAAGGGGTGGTCGGGATTTTTTGGGGCTGGAAAGGGGGCGAATAGGGAGATTTGATGGGTTGTGCAGATCGGGCTAGGGTTTGAACGGCTTGGTGCTAGGGTTTGAGGGTGGCTAGTGTGGTTGGTGTGTGAGGGGTTTCGAACAGCAGGTGGGTTGTGAATGTGACTCCACCTAGGGTTTTCGACGCAATCACTTAACCGGACTTGTGAGGTGTGATTTTCGGCTACCTTTTCGAGGTGGCAGGAGGTGGCTTTGTAGAGAGAAGTTGAAAAACGGGGTCAAACTTCTTGTTGAATTATTGCCTTAATTCTTGAATCTCTTCATGTTGTGGTCTAGATTTTTTGGGAGCCATTGAAGAGTAGTGCATGATTTTGATACAAAAATAAACACCGATACAACAAACACCAACGTGGAGCGACACCCTCTCTGATACCAATTTGACGTAAACCACCCGTCAAAATGCTCCTAAAATTATCTAAATACCACTTTAGAGAGAGAAACACTCTTTTCTATTTCAAAATTCAAGTCTACCTCAAATGAGGCTTACATGTGGGTATTTAAAGGAGAGGAGTAGCTTAGGCTCCAAGTTAAGGCCCTAATTACAAAAATTTCGTTACTACTCCTTACCCTCTCTACATACTAAAGACAAAACAAAAGAAAGTACTATAACAAAAATAAAGGAAAAATAATAAAAATAAATAAAACTACTACTATGCCTAAAATGACAAAAATGACCTCGATTCACATCATAGATACTCAACACTGAAATTGAATAAGTAATTAACGTTCAAGACGAGTTTAATCCTACAGCACCAATGGATGATAAAGAGATAGAAGTTGGAATGGACATGGCCATTTCACTAGACTCTCTATCAGGAAGTTCCTCCCATCAAACATTGATTATTGATGGCACCATTAAGAAACATCCCATCACCATTCTAATTGACACAGGAAGGTCGCACAACTTCATAGATCCCAAGACAGTGAAACAGGCAGGAATATAAGTCACCCAAACCAATAATATTTTGGTCACTCTGGCTTATGGTAGCCAAACCTGCAGTAGTTTTATATCTCCAAAACTTCATTAGGCCATGCAAGGAGAAGGTTATGAGGCACAAGTGAGACTTCTTCCATTGGGAGGTTGTGACTTGGTATTGGGGGGTTAATGGTTGAAAAGTATTAGTCCATTGATGCTTGATTTTAATCAACTCAAATTTGTCTTCAACAGAAATGGCAAAACCATAACTCTTAAAAGGATTCGAGAGAAGGGACATCTCAAGTTTATCAGCAGTTAAGCCTTTGGCAAGTTATGTCACAGTGGAAAGTGAAAGAATTGGTAAATAGAATTTTCTTATCAATCTTATCTAATTGGAGGCCTATATATATCCATATTATAATCTGTATAAAGGGAACATACAAGCATGATTTATGTCTAATATTAAGCCTAAGATAATTAAATATTTACACATATGATTCTCCTAAACTATGGCATATTTTAAGGAACATGTTTCCATGTTTTAAGGAGCTATTGCACTCCCTCGCAAACTCGACTATCCAGGAGAGATGAGGTTGGAGCTTAACAGAGTAAAACTATGCTTGTGGAGCCCTTTGGTAATAATATCCACAAGTTGATCCGAAGAGGGGACAAAATGAACTCAATGAGAGACGTCCATGAGACGTTCGTAAATGAAATGATAGTACGACTCATTGTATTTGGCATGGGCATGAAAAATAGGGTTTGAGAGCATGTAGGTGGTGCCGAGATTATCAAAGTAGAGGGTGATAGGATTAGGGGAGGGAACTGCAAGCTTGGTGAGGAGATGGAAAATCCAAGTTGTTTCAACACAAACATATGCTAGGGAGTAGTACTCGACTTCGGCCCTGGAGCGAGAAACGGTAGGTTGCTTTTTGGAAGTCCAAGAGATAAGGTTGGAGCCCAAGAAAATGAAGAGGTCAGTAGTGGAATGACGGGAGTCGGGGCACCTTGCCCAGTCAGCATCGAAGTAGGCAATGATGATAAAAGGGATTGGAGGAAGGGAGAAGAGGTGACAATGATTAGGAGAACCTTTGAGGTAGTGTAGGATTCTTTTGGAGACTATGAGGTGACAGTGACGGGATTGAATCATGAATTGAGGCACATGATGGACATCGTAGGCTATGTCAGGGCGGGTGAATGTGAGGTACTTAAGGGTGTCGACTAACTGGTAATACTCTGTGGGATCAGAAATTAGGTCATCGATATTGGCTGAGAGTAGGGTTTTAGCATAAACAGGTGTAGAGCAAGGCTTGCAGTCAGTCATGCTGAAGAGGTGGAGAAAGTCAATAGTGTATTTGGTTTAGGATAGGTGAAGGAAGTTATCAGGGTAGGTGGATTTAAGGCTATGGAAGTAGGAGAGGGGGCCGAGGTCAATTAACTCAAATTCCTTACTCAAGGTGGTAGTAAAGGAAGTGACGAGGTCTAGGGTATTTCCTGTAAGAATGATATCACCCACGTACAGTAAAAGGTAGAGAACCGCATACTCGGATTTGTAGATGGATAGAGAGTTATTGTTATAACTCTGAGTGAATCCATACTAGAGAAGAAAACTACTGAGCTGCTAGACCAGGCACGAGGGCTTGTTTGAGGCCATAAATGTCCTTTTTGAGAAGGGAAACATGACTTGGATGTGCAGAAGCAATGAAGCCAGGAGGTAGACAGTCTTATCAAGGATCCCATAGAGAAGGGCATTTTTCACATCAAATTAATAAAGAGACCAGCCCTGTGAGAAAGCAGGGATGAGAACTATGCGAACTGCAGTGGGCTTGATGACCGGGCTAAAAGTTTCCTCGAAATTAATATCGCCTTGTTGGTGGAAAACCTTTGCAAACAAGTGAGCCTTATGGTGCTCAATGGAACCATCGATACGACGCTTTAGCTTAAATACCCATTTGCAGCCAACTACATGTTGAGCTAGGATCTGGAGGAAGAAAAACCCAAGAAGAGTTCTTAAGTAAGGCATTGAACTCTGTAGTCATGGGTTGATGCCATTCGGGAATGTGGGAGGCTTGAGAGTAACAGGTGGGTTCAGAGGTAGAGGAGTTTAGGTGAGATAGAAAAGCTTTGGGAAGGGGATATCTAATGGTGACATCTATTCGGTGGAGGGGCTTATGGGTATCGATTTGCTGTCGGGTAATCATGGGATGTCGAGTTGGGGTAGAGGAGGAGGAAATGTCTGCAAAATTGGATGGAGGGGCGGGGGTGTCTGAAGGTTGTTGGGTGGAGCGATGGTGATAGTGTAGAGGATAGGGTTAATGAGGAGAAGGTTGAGGGATGGGTGGGTGTAAGGATGGACAAGGGGTACGGATATCCAGGGAGAATGGGTGGAAGTAGGGGTAGCAATAGATAAGGGAAAATGGTGTTCATTGAAACGAATATGGCGGGATATTTAGACACAGACTGTCGAGTGATCTAAGAAACGATATCCTTTGTGTTGTGAGTTGTAACCTAAAAACACACATTCAACAGTTCTTGGCAATAATTTGTTAGTGAAATAAACACCCAAATGCAGATAACAAGCACAACTAAAAATACGAGGTTGGAGTACGAGGAGGAATGCCCATAGAGATGGAAGAATGGGGAAGTCCAATTAAGAATGGGAGAGGGGAGATGATTGATAAGATGAATATATGTAGAGACAGCTTCAAGACAGTGGCAGAGGTGAACGTGACTAGATAGGAGAGTGGGGGCGTATCCCTAATGTGATGATACTTTCGTTGCGGGTGTGTGAGGGAAAAAAAGACGATGGTGAATATAGATAGACATGCAAAATTCGTGAAAGGGGCCTTTATATTCTCCCCAACCATCACTTTGAAATTATTTAATAGAGTGAGAGAATTGTGTTTGTGTGTAGGTGACAAAATTCTTAAAGTGCATAAGAACTTTTGATTTACGTTTGATAAAATATAATGAGAAAAAATAAGTATAATCATCAGTAAAAAGAACATAATATTTGTAACTAGAGACAAAGATATTATAAGATTGTCAAACATCATATTGTATTAAAGAAAAAGGAGAAATAATTTTTATTTTATTTGATTGGAGAAAGTGGAGGTGTGTGAATTTTCCCAAGGCACACCCTAGACAAAAGGAAGAATTAGTCTTAAAGGTAGGAGAAAAAATTTATATGAGCCTAAATAAGTGATGACTTTAGTAGAGGGGTGGCATCATAATGTATAGGAACTGTATAAGGCAGAGAGAGCTTAAACATGGGATGTAAGAGCAGGAAGCTCGTAGAGACCATTCTTACATAGGCCCTGATAAAAAAAAGACTCAGTAATGAGAGAAAATATATAGAAATGATGGGTGTCAAAACTTTATTATCTTTATAGAATTGACCAATAGATAATAGATTCTTATACATGGAAGGAACAACATAGATATTATTAAGATGAAAAGAGGAGGAATCAAGATGAAGTGCCATGTTATCTGTATAAGTGATGGGGAGATAATCACCATTACCAAGATGAATGGTGTCTGGTCCAGAATAAGGATGACGTTTGTGAAGGAGAATAGGATTACCGATCATATGGGTGGAGGCCCCTGTGTCAGGATACTGGTTGGGGTTATAGGAGGCTGTGGAGGTTGGGCTATCTGAAGTCCAACAAGGCAGAGTTGAAGGAAAGGGGCACTAATAGTTAGGTAAAGGTGGAGAGGTGAGAGAAAGTGCGAGCTGAGTGACCAAAGCCAGAGAAGAGTTGGCATCGGATCATAAATTATTGTGTAGGACTAGATCCAAGAACATCATGGTGAGGGTAACAGGTGTTGTTAATCTAGGAGCGATTTGGGATCCGTAGTCCTTTCTAACGGTAGTTGTTGTTCTGATAGGTGGTATGAGAAGGAGATGCATGCTGAGAGGCTAAGAAGGTAGTAGGTGGAGTGATGGGAGTAGATTTCTGGCGGGGCTCGTAGTTAAGCAAATGAGATCGGAGTTAGAAAAAATCAAGGAGAGCGTCAAAGCTCTCAATAGCAGTGATAAAAATCTCGAGCTCGGGTCAAATCGTTTAAAAAAGAGTTGATACGATCCGTATTACCGACAGGTTGACCAATAGTGGCAAGAGCATCAGCAGTGGACTTGACTTCCTAAAGGTATTCCATAATGGAGCGGGTGCCTCAATTGAGTCTTGTTATCCTTTTTCAGTAGAGTGAGGCATTTTCAATTGACTTCTAAGATAAGTGAATCTTAATAATGGTCCAAAATTCTGGAGAGATTGAGAATCCAATCACAGTGAACTGTAGAGATTCAAAAAGTGTAGCGGAGTTGATACTGACCACAGTTTTGTCAGTATGGATCCATGGGGTGCATTCTCGTTCAGAGGTGGGGGCGAGGATGGGAGCCATCAAAAAATGAAAATAATTTGTCCATTAAGAAAGGATTCAATTTGGTGGGACCACAAAAGGAAATTATCATTAGTTAGTTTGACTGTGAGAATATGGGTAATGTTGGGGATTTGGATATGAGAAAAGGGGGTTTGGGCACAAGAGATTTTGTAGTATTGGTTTACATGGTTGGGGTTGAAATTACGTAAGAATAGTTTTTTTTTTTTAAATCAAAATTGATATAATGGGATGTCTTGTGAGTAGTGTTGCAATAAATAATAACATAGTGAACATTAACAAAGTGAATGGTAACACGGTGAACAATAACGGGATGAATAGTACCCCAAAGATTAGTACCGCAGAGAAGAGGAGGAGGTGGTGCAGTGTGGTGGATAGGTTGTGGAAGGGGGAGGAGTTGTGGTCATGGATAGAGAAGAAGAAGAGAGGAAGGAAGAGGCTACTGCCAGGGAGAGAGAGGATCGTGGGATAGGCTGATACCATGAAAGAATTTGTAAATTAAATTTCCTTGTTATTTCTATCCAATTGGAGGCCTATATATAGTTCTTATAATGTGTATAAAAGGAACATACAAGCATGATTTATGCCTAAGATGAAGCCTAAAATAGTCAAATATGTACACAAATGATTCCCATAAACTATGGGATGTTTTAAGGAACATGTTTCCATATTTTAAGGAGCTTTTACAGAAAGCAAGTCATTGTGGATTAACTCTTTAGCATCTCCTATTTTAGAAGAATTTAATGATATATTCCAAGAGACAAAAGGTTTTGCCCCCTCAAATATAGTTTGATCACAACATCCCCCAAAAGGAGGGCAGCCAACCTATTAGTATCATACCTTATACGTTTCCTTACATTAAAAAAACTGAGATTGAGAATATTGTTAAAAACATGTTGAACTCTAGAATTATCAGGCCATCGACCAGTCCATTTGCCTCCCAGTTTTGTTAGTTAAAAAAAAGACCAGTAATGGAGACTATGTATAGATTATATAGGCCTAAATGATATAGCTGTCAAAAATAAATTCCCAATATCCATTATAAATGAACTATTAGATGAATTCCTTGGAGCAGACATTTTTTCCAAGTTGGATCTCAGGTTTGAATACCATCAAATTATAGTCCACACTCCTGACATCCCCAGAACTACATTCAGAACCCATAAAGGGCATTATGAATTCTTAGTTATGCATTTGGTCTTACAAATGCTCTAACATCTTTTTAGGCTCTCGTGAATTTAGTATTTAAACCATTTTTACAAAAAATTGTCCTTGCCTTTTTTATATAATATTCTTATGTATAGTATTAACTTGACAGAGGTCGTATGGCAAGTGAACTCGACCAAACTACTGTTGGTCTTCTGTTCGAAATGTGGGAGCAACCATTCTATATATGGGGATAAGGCCAGCCGACATCTACCTCTCCCGAACCCTGCAGTAAAGATGGAGCCTTGGCACTGGATAGAACCTTTTATAGTATTAACTTGATAGAGAATCAACCACTTGAGAGTGGTGCTATCACAGTTGAGGAAACATCAACTATTTGCTAAGAAATCCAAATGTTCTTTTGGACAATGTAAATTATAGTACAGGGACATTATATCTCAGGGGCAGGTGTATCTACTGGTCCAAACAAAGTGGAAGCAATGGTTAACTAGCCTCTTCCTAAAAAAGAGTCAAAAGCTTGAGAGGATTCCTTGGTCTCACAGGTTATTAAAGGAAGTTTGTAAGAAACTATGGTAGCATCAGCAGACCGTTGACAATAATGCTAAAGAAGGATAATTTCAAAAGGGATGATGATGTGAATCAGGGACGTGGTCATCATTTTATCATTTTTAGTTCTTTTTAATAATTCTTTTATTTTGAGCATTCATTGTATGTATCTTTTTCTTTGGTATATGGATGGAGGAAGGTTAATTGGCACTTAAGGGCATAATTATAATTAGATTGTTAGCTTAGAGGCCAAACAGCCTCCTTCCTATAAATACCCCTTTTGTAGACTCATTTGAGTCATTCTTCCATTTTTTGAGATTTGATTGAGAGAGTTTGAGAGAGAATTATCTTTTCTTGCTCCCATTGACGTCATTTACGTCAATTAGTATCAGAGCCTCGTCGCTCCACCTAGTTGTTGTTGTTATTGTTGTTTTTGTGTAGATAAAAACTTGTAAACAACATCACGTGGGTCCAAGAAAGATGAGCAACTTCGCATAAAACCCTTTCGAGCAAATCATGGAAGATTTTCAACAATTGAAAGCTCAAATGGATGACATGAATGCTCGGATTCCACCACCGGCAACCACCACGGACCGCTCCCAAACTGCCCCGGTAATTTTTTAAAACCCTAACCTTAGTTCTCCAAGATCAAGCCATTTTAAACCCCTACCCCCAAAAAAAACCTATCTCATCAAACCCTAATCCCATACTCATCCCAACAGTCACCACCACCCTAACAACTATTGCACCACGACCCACACATGCTGAAAAGACAAAAAAGAACAAAAAAATGCACCTTCTGACCCAACCCACCTGCTGACACACCCTAACAACCCATAGGCTACCGCTGAACCCCCTCCTCCCAAAACCTTCCTGCCGAACAACCGACCACCTTCGAAAAATCAATTCCCCCCTCTGGATATAACCTCCAGCGTAGATAGGCCCCTGTCCAAGACCAATCGGGTCCGACTCGATCACTTCCAGCCCAAACTGCGAGCAAAACTCTTGATCGAGAACCCGGGGATTCTGATAACACTACAACTAATCTCCTCTTGGCCCCAATACGACCCGACACCTTCCCAATCTCTTCTTCTCCTCTTTGTGCTACATCGGTACCACCCACTCTAGAAAAGAATTCTTCGACCCTTTTCGAGATGATCCGTGACATTCGGCATAAAAAGGGTTTGAAAGCAACCCAAATTCATCCCCTAATGTCAATTCCCATTTTTAATGAGCCCTACCACCACCTTAACCCCAATCTTGAACCCCAAACCCTAAATTTTTAACCTCCCACTTTTCTAATAATTTCAACCCTCAAAATTCACCCCCACCTCGAATTCTAGTCCCCTCCCACTCCCCACCATCACATCCACCCAATTTTCCCACCCCATCCCCATACAACTACTCTTTACCCCCTGTCTCCATTTACCCTCGCCACCACCTGCACAAACACCTTGAACATCCCAAATACCCCTAATACCCCCCTGCCCCACCCAACACCACACACCCTCACCCACCCTATTCCACTTTCCCCATGCTTTCGCCCCCACCTATTTTACACACTTTTCCCCCACCCGAACACCCTCTTCATACCCCTCATCATCTACCCCCATGGGATACCCGTTCCTTTCACTGCACATCCGTTGATTCTCATGAGCGGGTACGTGAGTGTATTACCCTACCTCCCCATGCCGATCCTCCTTCACCCTATCCCCACTCCGCTCCTGAGTTTGAACCACCCCCTCCTACCGAGTGGCGCACGGATGTTTCCCCTTTGATTCCCTCAACCCCAAGGTGACCCCTATGTCCCCATCTCTGAGCGTCATTGATTTGTTTACCACCAAAAAGGCCACCAAATAAATCAATGCCTCTACCGCTAACCATTGGTTCCTCCACCTCCTCCTTCCCCACCTCGTGAGACTCTGCCACCTCTTACCACTCCTCCTTCACCCCTAGTTTCTCTACCAGCTCCTAACCCTCCTCATTCACCGCCTCAGAGGTGCCCACATTGAACCTTACTTACCGAGCCTCCGCCATGCGATGATGATCTAGATGAGGACACCCTAGCTCATTAGGGTGGTGATGCCATCACACATTTGGCCTTATAGTTACTTTTACGGAGTATGCAGGACGATATCAGCGTGGATGTTCCCATGTTTGATGGCCACCTATAGCCTGATGCCGTTGTTGATTGGCTTGCTGCCATGGAGAGAATTCTTGAGTATAAACGACTGAAGGGTCGTATATGTGTTCTTCTCACAGAAACCAAGATTCAGGGCTACGCTAGTGTGTGGTGGAATGACTTGGAGCAGTGCCGTGCCATTGAGGGACTATCCCCCATCCAGTCCTGGACCGAGCTCCGTGCACAGTTGATGTCCTCTTTTATCCTAGCCACTTACGGGTGTGACTTATTTCTTCGAATTTAGTCCCTTCGCCAGGATTCCACAGTTTTGGACTACACTGAGCGATTTCTTCTTTTATGTACTCGTTTCCGCCTAGGCGAGAGTGAGGAGCACCACATTAGCCGATATATTCACGGACTTTAGGGCTATGTCCAGCGTGTGTAATACCCCATAATTTTGAGGGGTTTATTTATGAATATGTTATATAATTTTAATAATATTATTATTTTATTAATAGGGATATTGATATTATATTTATTTTTATTTAAAATGAATCAAATATTTAAATTCAAATTTAATTGACTTTTGGACATTTTGTAATGGGTTAAATATGTAAAGTTGATAATTTTGAATTAAAGGGCAATATAGTAATATGCATTAGCTTAGGCTCCAAGCTTGGGTTTGAGAGAGGGGATATATAAGGAAAATTATGGGTGGTTATAAGGAAAGGGATATGAAAAAGAGAGGCAAAAAATGAAATCAAAAGAGACAAAAACGAGTGGAATGAAAAGAGCCAATTTGGAATGTTTAGATCTTCTTTTTAAGTGCATTCAAATGAGATTTGAGAAAAATCCAAAACAAATACCTGACTTAATTTTTCGTGTAGAATCCAAATCTAAAGACGGATTGGAAATTCGAATAATTTTTGGATCTGATTTTTCTAGGTTTTTAAAATAGGACTATTTGGGGTTATCTCGTGTTGGGGCTATAACATGATTTGATTATTTTCGCGAGTTGAACATGATGGTGAGATCAGATTTAGAGGCTGAATTTATGTGATGATTCATGCAATGATTTTAAGGTATGAGGTTTTACACAATATGCTCATTAAATCTCTCGAGAGTTATTCCCTTTGAATTCTTGCGATTATTGAACTCATATTTGAATTCTTAAATTCATTGGAATCTGGAAAAATAATTGTTGAAATTATTTTGATTCATGTGGTATAATTCATGTTGTTATTGATCAAGTTGTCATGAGATTTTAATATGGCACGGATGTTGGGAACCCGCCAAACTTCCTACTTCCTGGGCTATGTCTTGATAAAGCATATTCGAATGGGGTGAGGCCTGATGACCCGGTTAATGTGTTATTGAGAAATTTATTGATAAATGCTTTGAGATTTGAATTTGATTTGAATATTCGTACTCGTGTTGCACTTTATTCATCGTTAATATATTTGTTGAGCATCTTTCCTATCGTATTGTGTAGTTCCCCATATTTTTTTTAGTTGGCAGGTTAGCGTGGATTGGGACGCTATGGACCAATTGGGATGGTTTTTAGCATGAATTGTTTTGGGAAGAATATTTTTTGAAAGATTTGTATTATTTTATTGTGTTGTATAGAGCATTGGTGATTTATATTATTTCGAGAGACTTTGTTGTATTGAATTTGAAGAATTGAGATTAGTGGATTCTTTTGTTTTATTGCGGTATTTTTAGATGCTCTATACTTGTTTTTGATGGATTTAGTTTAGTTTTATTGAATAGCTCTTCGTTCGCTCTCCCCGGGCGGGCGGGGTGTTACAGCGTGATCTTGCTTTGCGTGAGGTCACCTCCTTTACCAAGGCGATGGAGTATGGTGGGAACAATGCGGTGCTGATAATAAAAATGAATGAAATTTTTAAGATGGCCTCGTAACAAGCCCTAACATAGGCGGGGTCCCCGTTCAATATCATCTTTCCGTCCTTACAGGTTATCCCACACTTGGTACCCAACTCAAATTTATCTCTAATTATCCCTTCCCTTCCTTCTTAGCCTGTCAAATACCATCAGTCACATAGTCGATATATTTAGAAAAAGAAATGTGAGCGTTAATAATTACATTGCCAATGAGGATTTCATTCGTATGGAAGGTGACTCTTTGTTTAACAGCGTGGTGGATGAGAGCTATTATGTCTTTATCTGGCTACATGCCCATGCAATCCAAACCTTGAGCTGAAACCTCCATGCCTTGTGAACCTAGCTTTTTCTTCCTTGTTTTTGCCTCTCCAACAACACTAAAACATATGTATCGGGGTTGATGTTTCCCAGATGTGATTGTTCAATGTCACATTTTTATTTATGAAAATGGTCCGCATTAATATCATTGACCAATCGTAACATCAAGACATTAAACTTTTGATGTCTCGTTACATTACACTTTTTCTGACTCCTTGGAACAAGCTAAGCTATTGGATTCCTTGGATTTGGTCTTCTTGTCATTTTGTTATACGGAAATAAAAAATAAATCAATTATGCACGGAGCCACGTGACCAAAGAACTAGCATTTGAAAAAATTCAAGGGCTATTTTTCAACTCAATTTCAAATTGAAATTGAAGTGCTAATTTTAATTTCATAGAATTAAAATAATTTTTTTAATTTCATTTTCATGATTTTTAATTGGATTGTCAAACGGATTGTAAGGGTTCATTTGGTTGCAAAGTGGGCAAATGATTAAATGGTTAAAATTTTCATGGCATGGCAAAAATTTTCATGTCAAATTTTGTGGTAAAAATATTAGGATTGTTTGATAACATCAATTTTTCAAGTGGTAAAAGTGAAATTTTTGATAGAATTAATGGTAAAAATGACAAATGTAAAAGAAATTGATATATTAAAAAATTTACTTTTAACCAAATAAAATTCTTAACAAAAAAATAGTTTCTAAAAAAATAATTTTAACACAAAAACAACTTACAATGAAAAAAAAAACAGTTGTTAAAAATTAGTCTTTAACAATAAAATCAATTTATAATAAAGAAAAAACAGTTTTTGAAGAAAAACAACTTGTAATGAAAATACATTTTAAAATAATAGTTTTTAGCAAAAAAATAAAACAGTTGTTTTTAGTGAAAAACAGTTTTTTTAGAAAAACGATTTCAACACAAAAGTCAGTTTTTAGGAAAAAAAATAGTTTTTTTAAACAGTTTTAGCAAAAAAAAATAGTTATAACAAAAATTTAAAAACATTAAAAAAAAAAATTTAATGAAAATCAAATTTTGACAATAAAAAACAGTTTTGACAAAAATAAAACAGATTTGTAACGAAAAACATTTTTTAGTGAAAACTATTTTTTTAGAAAAATTGTTTTAACACAAAACTGTTTTTAGCCAAAAAACAGTTATAACGAAAAATAAAAAACATTTAAAAATAGTTTTAAACAAAATAAATAAATAAACTTTTAACCGAGATTTACATGTTTATTAAAAAAAATTATTGCCATGGCAAATAAGCCCTGCCAAACAGACCCTTATAATCTTTAGGGATTATTTGTTTTCGTTTTGGGGAGGTAACTTTAGAAATTTTCAAAACCATAATTTCTATCTTTTCTATTTAGAATATTTGGTTAGAGTTTTGGCGCAACTTAAAGTGTCTGAAATTAGAATTCTAATATAAGATTATATACTTTTAGGACTTAAAATAACATTGATTATGGATATAGGACAACAAACATTTCGTTTCCATTTTTAGTCTCTATTTTCAAATTAAAGGGACACGTGGCATGCTTTGATTGGTTGACATTTTATGAATATGGGTCCGCGACAGCGGATTTATTAAAAAATAGGGACTAAAACTATAAATAAAATGTTTGTTGTACTATTTCCAACATACATATTACAATAGATCCTAAATTTACACAGTCCCTTCTAATAAAAACCAAAATTCTTGTTTCCCAGCTAAAATGGAAGGAATGATAAATTACTCTCGTGAATTCTATCTTACTTGTCTCGTGATATAAAAATGTCCTTTATCCTCCCCTTTTACCTCATTTCCCTCCTTTCTCCTCTATTTTTCGCACCTCTCTACATCATTTATCTTTTTATCCTCCCTCTCTCCCCCATTCCTCCATATTTCCCTACCTCATATTTAAAATTTATGTGCCCCTTCCCCCATCACTCTAACACATCTGCCTTGATATCTCTCCCATGATGTGACAACCCGCATCCCGATACTCCAATAAATACGAAAATCATGGATGGGAATCATTCTCAGCATCATAAATATAACACGAGTATATGGGAAAACCACTCAATAATTCAGAAAATGAGTTGCCAAAACATTTAATTTGATTAAAAGATTTAAGTTAAGAAAATAATTTAAGCAACCCTTTCTTAAAGATAGTGGAATTTCCAAGATAACATACATATAGATCAACCTCCATAATAAATGTACAAGAAGAGGACCGAATAAGCTGTCGGTGTAGGCTACACAAAATGAATCACCACAGTTTAATATGATACATATTACATCCATTAAACAAGTACAAAGTTGGGCCACACGCTCGAATGACATACCCGATCATATATAGAATACAAAAAATGAGGGCGTCTAACAAAACATCCTGTAATATCCGCAAATCTTACAGCTCCTCGAAAACATAAGGGTGGAAATATCAACATGGGCGTCCTTGTGGAGGAGCACCTGGGAGGATACAATAACATGCACAACAGGAAAGAGATGAACGGGTCAGGACCCGGTTTTTTTTATATAGTTCCCAAATGAATAAGAAGCATGATAGCTATGAACAGTTAATCATGAATGATGAAGAGGAAATATCTAACACCCTAAACATGAATCATAAATGAGACAGTTAAAATTACATGCCTACAATTACACGATGTAAGGGAATTAAATTATACATAATTAAGTTAAAAGCTTCCATCTTTCATAGCCACTTTAATCAAATTTACATTCCTTAACATGAATATAACATCAACATTATTCTCATTTCTTTTCAATTCTTATTCCTTAGCAGGAATATCATTACCATTTTACATTCGGTGGTAATAAACATATTTCAAGTCCCACTTGAATTTAGAAAAGTTATATTCTTATATAGATAACGATTCTAAGACCGCCCCTCCGAGTTTCCCCACTGGGAGCGCCCCTAAATAACTATCATCTTCCAGGGGCCTATCAAACAAGGCAGCCTAGGAACCTAACGCACGTCGGGAAGTGGCCATATGCCTGCGAGTGAGTCATAACCACACCCGGAATTACCTCACTAGCGCAGAAGAACATATAATAAACCCGCATATGGTCGAGGACTATAGTCTCCCTGCATTCACTAGTCAGGGGACATCACCTCATGCGCGAGATTCCCTTATGATAGCATTTAGAGAGGTGTGTTTAATTAAATTAGCATTTACCATTAAAAATCATACTTTTCCTTTCCATTAATACATATGTGTTTCGTTTTATCTGAAACCATAGTCATAAAATATTTCATTGGTATTTAACATAGGGTATGCCTCGACTAATTCTCCAAACATGGGCCTACAACCCCTATCCTCCTATTAAGAAGTAAACAGAAAAGTGATGCCTAAACATCACTTTAGAACACCCCCCCTTGGACTTAACCCCAAGTGAAATCCATTCCACTCTAGGGTGACAACCAGACTCAACTAGGACTCTAAAAGCCAAAGTTTACTTCATTCAAAAATGTTCCTAAGTCCCTATGAAAAGAAAAGATTTAAAAGCAAAAGTAAAATTTTTGGGAAGAAAACAGGGGACCAGTCGACCGGTCCCAAGACCGCGATCGACCGCGTCTCAAGTTTTTGCCTAAGAAGAAAAGCAGAAGGATAACTTCGGCAGGGACGGTCAATCGGTAAGGGGGACGCGGTCGACCGCACCTCAACATTTATGCCTTTGAAAGAAAGCAGTGTGCCCTCTCCCGAAGCCCCGTTCGACCGGTCTGAGAACCGCGGTCGATCGGTCATTGCAGACCTAGACCAATCTTTCCTATTTTCAAGCTAAGCCCAAAGCCAAATTCAACCAAACCAAACCAAACCAACCTCATTTACTGATACTAAATGATCATAAATGCTTCCAACTACATTATTCTACATCAATCCATAATCAAATCTCTTCCAAAGACATCAAAACTCATAAATCCCAACAAAACCATAACTACATTAAACCAAAACTATCACATATCTACCAACACTAATTATCCACCTTGAACCATATAATAGCAAGTATAAAACTTGCCTTGGGGCTTCAATCTCAGATTTTATTGAAGAAGAATGCAAGATCAAATCACTAATCTTCAATCCCTCTCTTCTCCACAAGTTCTCTTCCTCTCTCACTCTAACTCTAGGGCTAGAATTTCACTTAGGGGAAAATGAAAGACTCAAGGAGACTAAACCGTGGCCTTAAGCAAAAATTCTCTAATCTTTAAATGTCAATACCGCAATAAAATGATTTCTAATACGCGATATGCCAAAATCAGTCGAAAGTGCCCAAAACATCAAAATACAATATGGCACACAATTTGACTATCTCGCACCTCCCGGAACTAACTACACCCTCCAAATTATCATTTGGAAATTTTTATAACACATTTTAAGTTCCGGTCTCATTTTAAACCATAATGTTATTTTAATTCTCATGACTCAATATAACACCACATGGTAATATTCACCCACACATAAGGTAAATATGTAACATTTTGGTAAATATTAACTTATCTTATGAAATTAATATTTACTCCACAACCAATCACATCTATATATAAATACACCATGTGGTAGATAAATATAAAATAGGCTCCCAAAAGTGAGGGTTGTTACATACTCCCCCCCTTATGGGGGAATTTTGCCCCCAAAATTCAAACGTACCTTGGATAAAGAGATGAGGATACTTTTCCCGCATATCATCCTCACGTTCCCAAGTTGATTCCTCAACGCTGTGATGACTCCATTGTACTCTAACCAAGGGCACCACTCGAGACCTTAACCTACGCTTCCCATGCTCTAGAATAGCAATGGGTTGCTCTTCATAAGAAACATCGGATTGCAACTCAATATCCTCAAAAGGAATATGCCATAGGGCACCCTCACACCTCTTGTATTTCTTCAAAGAGGAGACATAGACATTGTGAATTTGTTGTAAAGGTTCTGGTAGGGCAAGTTGGTACGCCACTAGACCCACTTTAGCAATCACGGGAAAAGGTCCAACAAAATGCAGCGCAAACTTCCCTTTCTTTCCAAAACGCTTAATACCTTTCATAGGTGACACACGTACCAATACTTGGTCTCCGACCTCTAACTCTACATGCCTTATACCCGCATCGGCATAGCTCTTCTGTCTATCTTGGGCTATTCGAATGCGATTTCGAATAATCTCAATCTTAGAAGAAGTATCCCGGATCATTTCAGGTCCGAGAAACTTATTATCTCCCACCTCCAACCAACAAGTGGGAGATCTACAGAGCCTACCATATAAGGCTTCATAGGGCGCCATCCCAATAGTGAATTGGTACGAATTATTATAAGCAAACTCGACCAATGGGAGATATTGTTCCCAACTAACTTTAAAATCAATCATACACATACGGATCATATCCTCCAATATTTGGTTAACCCGTTCGGTCTGGCCACCTGTTTGAGGATGATAAGAAGTGCTTAACCTCAATTTGGTTCTCATGGCCTTTTGGAAACTTTGCCAAAAGTGGGAAATGAAGATCTTGTCTCTGTCCGAAACAATATTCAAAGGCACCCCCATGCAGTTTCACAACCTCATCAATGAACAACCGGGCGTAACGAGCGGTGTTATAATCGGTACTGACCGAAAGAAAGTGCGCCGACTTCGTCAAATGATCAAAGATAACCCATATAGAATCGTGACCTTTTTATGACGTTGGTAAGCCAGTAATAAAATCCATTGATATGCTTTCCCATTTCCATACCAGAATCTCCAACGGTTGACAAACATGTCGATCGCTGCTGATCAATCTTGACCAACTGACAAGTAGTGCATTGAGATACAAACTCAGAAATATCTCGCTTCATGCCTGGCCACCAATATTGATGGCGCATGTCTTGATTCATTTTATCGTTACCCGGATGCACCGAAAATTTAGAACCATGGGATTCTACCATCATCGCCTGTCTCAAATCCCCCTCCTTCGAAACGATAAGTCTTCCATGGAAGCGTAATCCACCCTCCGAACTTATCGAGTAGGATTCTTCTCCCTCAGACAGCAATCGGCGTATATGGTCTTGAGAACCCTTATCCATTCCTTAGGCTTCTACGACCCTTGCCACAATTGTAGGAGTAATGGTCATCACGAACATGAACTCCCTAGCAACTGCATCCTCATGACTGAGCTCTTTCCATTTAGCCTTCCATACATTAGCTAATTCTCCCTCGGGTTTTCTACTCAAGGCATCCGCCACCACATTTGCCTTGCCCGGATGATAATGAATATCAAATTGATAATCTTTCACGAACTCCAGCCATCGGCGCTGATGCATATTCAAATCATTCTGAGAAAATAAATATTGCAGCAACTTATGGCCCATGAAAAGACTGAACTTCCCCCAAATCTTTAAGGCAAAAACAACTGCGGCCAATTCTAAGTCATGCACCGGATAGTTTCTTTCATGGGGCTTCAATTTTAGGGAAGCATAAGCGATAGACTGTCGCTCTTGCTGAAGCACACCTCCCAAACCTTGTAAAGATGCATCAGTGAAGACTAGATATTCCAATCCTGGTTTTGGTAAAGCGAGGACGGGAGCCGAAGTCAATCTATCCTTGAGCTTATCGAATGCTTCTTAGTAAGAGTCATCCCAAATAAATCTCACCCCTTTCCGGGTCAAATTTATCAAAGGACTAGCGATCTTCGAGAAACCCTTAATAAATCGATGGTAATAACCCGCCAAACCCAGAAAATTATGAATTTCGGTAGGTGTCGTGGGCTGACCCCACTCCCTTACCGCAACCACCTTATTCGGATCCACCGATATACCCTGTGAAGTCACTATATGACCCAGAAATTGCACTTACCGTAACCAGAAGCCACATTTCTCAAACTTAGCATACAATTGGTGATCCCTTAATCTTTGTAGGACCAACCTCAAATTAATAGTATGGCCAGTTTCAGTTTGAGAATACACAAGAATGTCATCGATAAACACAATAACAAATTGGTCCAGGAAGTCCCAAAATACCCTATTCATGAGATCCATAAATACGGCAGGGGCATTGGTCAGTCCAAAAGGCATGACCAAGAACTCATAGGACCCATACCTTGTTAGAAAGGCAGTCTTGGATACATCCTCCTCCCGTATCCTCAATTGGTGATACCTCGTCCTCAAATCGATTTTGGAGAAGTACGTCGCTCCTCGAAGTTGATCAAATAAATCATCGATACGAGGTAAAGGGTATTTATTCCGGATGGTGACTTTATTCAATTCTCTATAGTCCACACATAACCGGAGAGAACCATCTCTTTTCTTAACAAACAACACTGGAGCACCCCACGGAAAAGTTCTACGCCGAATAAATCCCTGCTCCAATAACTTTTGAATTTGATCTCTTAGCTCCCTCATTTCAATAGGAGCCATTCGATATGGAGCCCTCGCAATAGGCCTCATTCCCGGCGCTAAATCGATCACAAACTCAATCTCACGGCTAGGAGGCAAACCCGGTATTTCCCCAAAAATATCCTCAAAATCTTTCACAACCAGAATAAGTACTAGTACTCCCCTCTAAACGAGGTAAAACTACCAGGAACATTTCTTTTCCCGGAACGGCGAAGACTATACTCTTCCCGTAACAATTTACTATAGCATGATATTTCATAAGCCAGTCCATACCCAAAATCACGTCATACCCGACCATATCCAGGACGAGTAAATTGGCCTCAAAACATAAATTACCGAGAGAGATTTCTATATTTTTACAAACAAAGAAGATGAGTGACCCATCACCCATAGAGGACTCTACACTAGTAAAAGTTCTTTCAGCAGATTTAATCAACTCTGTGGACTGAGCAAAACTTCTAGAAATAAATGAATGTGTCGCACCCATATCAAACAAAACGCGACCCATAAGTCCCTAAATAAGAAACTTACCCTCAATGGCTGGCGGTGCAAGCGGAGCTGGAGGAAGCATAGCATCCTGAATATGGTAAACCCTACCATACTGTAACTGACCCTGTTGTGGAGGAGCAACTGGTTTAGGCACCTGCGGAGGGAACTGAACGTACGGCTGCTGTGGAGCTCGGGGAAACTGTCCCCCAATCAACTGAGGAAATTCCTTCTTATAGTGACCTACTTCTCCTCATTGGAAGCACCGACCTATCATATTTTCGGCATTCCGACCACGATTATTTCTAAACTGATTTACCCCTTGGCACTGCTGACCTCTGCCTCCCTAACCACCACGGCCTGCTTGTTGTTGTAGGGCACCTTGATCGTGCCTATTATTATGGTTCCCCGAATTAAACCCACCAGAACGCTGCCTCTTCGACAAGTCCCCCTGTTTGGGATCCCTTTCTTTCTATTTACTGACCGAAGGTTGGGACGAGGGAAAGACTCCTCCTCCAATCCCACTACCTCCCGGCCTTCCCGCTTGCCCCACTATGGAGGTCTTTTTGCCACTTTACAAAAATAGTCTATCCTCTTGGCAATGTAATAGAGTTGCTTCATCACATCCCTAAAAGTCTGTAAAGCCGGATTACCCAACAAATGTTGTCGAATTCTCCAGTTCAACCCTCTCATAAACTTCGAAACTTTATTTTCTTCGGGGGTCACTTCATCCGGCACAAAACTTGCTAATCGGGTGAATTCCTCCTCATATTCCGCTACTGACCTCTCCCCTTGTACAAGGTCCTGCAACCTTTTTATCATCTCCCCTTGAATTGCGGGAGGAAAGTACTTATGATTGAAAAAAACCCAGAATTCGGAGATCGACATTGTATCCCTCTTTTCTGGCGTAGTCATCGACTCCCACCAGTGTAATGCGGCCCCCACCAGTTTAAAAGTAGCAAGAACTTGCTTCATGTCCTCACCATACTCCACCATACGTAGATGGCATTGTATATCTTTCTTCCATTGATTCGCCTTTATAACATCCGAGCTCCCGTCAAATTCCGGGGGCTGACCCTTCAGAAAAGATTTTCGAGCTCTCTCCCACGGAGAAGGTCCGATAGGAACTTGGGCATCTGGTACTCTTTGTTGAGCCTGTGGCGCTTGTTGGGCCACTGCTGTCATGGCCGCATTAACGGCTTGAGCCACAATATTCGCCACATTCGCGGCATTGAATGTTCCTTGTGGCGGTGGAGGAGGACCAACATCCTCATCTAAGACCCTATTGCGTCTTGCCGGGCGACCTCTTTTAGGCGGCATCTGAGATGGGGGAAACAATAGAGTTAGAATACTATTCAGAATAATCTACATTGCAAAAAAACGCAAACATAAGCAACAAAGCAGCCCTATCATTAGGCTCTATATCAAAGAATGCTACGGTAGAACATGACAAGTCCACATAGATCCTAGTACTCTAGAACCTAATGCTTTGATACCATCTGTGATAACCCGCATTCCGAAATAAGGGGTGGCTAGCCCGATACTCCAATAAATACGGAAATCATGGATGGGAATCATTCTCAGCATCATAAATATAACACGAGTATACGGGAAAACCACCTAATAATTCAAAAAACGGGTTGCCAAAACATTTAATTTGATTAAAACATTTAAGTTAAGAAAATAATTTAAGCAATCCTTTCTAAAAGATAGTGGAATTTCTAAGATAACATACATATAGATCAACCTCCATAATAAATGTACAAGAAGAGGACCGAATAAGCTGTCGGTGCACAGCTACGCAAAATGAATCACCACAGTTTAATATGATACATATTACATCCATTAAACAAGTACAAAGTTGGGCCACACGCCCGAATGACAGACCCGATCATATCTAGAATACAAAAAATGAGGGCGTCTAACAAAACATCCTGTAATATTCGCAAATCTTACAGCTCCTCGAAAACATAAAGGTGGAAATATCAACACGGGCGTCCTTGTGGAGGAGCACCTGGGCGGATACAATAACATGCACAACAAGAAAGAGATGAACGGGTCAGGACCCGGTTTTTTTTTATATAGTTCCCAGATGAATAAGAAGCATGATAGCTATGAACAGTTAATCATGAATGATGAAGAAGAAATATCTAACACCCTAAACATGAATCATAAATGAGACAGTTAAAATGACATGCCTACAATTACACGATGTAAGAGAATTAAATTATACATAATTAAGTTAAAATCTTCCATCTTTCATAGCCACTTTAATCCAATTTCCATTCCTTAATAGGAATATAATATCAACATTATTCTCATTTCTTTTCAATTCTTATTCCTTAGCAGGAATATCATTACCATTTTACATTCGGTGGTAATAAACATATTTCAAGTCCCACTTGAATTAAGAAAAGTTATATTCTTATACATATAACGATCCTAAGACCGCCCCTCCGAGTTTCCCCACTGGGCGCGCCCCTAAATAACTATCATCTTCCAGGGGCCTATCAAACAAGGCAGCCTGGGAACCTAACGCACGTCGGGAAGTGGCCATATGCCTACGAGTGAGTCATAACCACACCCGGAATTACCTCACTAGCGCAGAAGAACATATAATAAACCCGCATATGGCCGAGGACTATAGTCTCCCTGCATTCACTAGTCAAGGGACATCACCTCATGCGCGAGCTTCCCTTATGATAGCAGTTAGAGAGGTGTGTTTAATTAAATTAGCATTTACCATTAAAAATCATACTTTTCCTTTCCATTAAAATATATGTGTTTAGTTTTATCTGAAACCATAGTCATAAAATATTTCATTGGTATTTAACATAGGGTATACCTCGACTAATTCTCCAAACATGGGCCTACAACCCCTGTCCTCCTATTAAGAAGTAAACAGAAAAGTGATGCCTAAACATCACTTTAGAACACCCCCCCTTGGACTTAACCCCAAGTGAAATCCATTTCACTCTAGGGTGACAACCAGACTCAACTAGGACTCTAAAAGCCAAAGTTTACTTCATTCAAGAAGGTTCCTAAGTCCCTATGAAAAGAAAAGATTTAAAAGCAAAAGTAAATTTTTTGGGAAGAAAGCAGGGGACCGATCGACCGGTCCCAAGACCGCGGTCGACCGCGTCTCAAGTTTTTGCCTAAGAAGAAAATAAGAAAGCTCACTTCGGCAGGGCCGATCGACCGGTAAGGGGGACGCGTTCGATAGAACCTCAACATTTATGCCTTTGAAAGAAAGCAGTGTGCCCTCTCCCGAAGGCCCGGTCGACCGGTCTGAGAACCGCGGTCGACCGGTCATTGCAGACCTAGACAAATCTTTCCTATTTTCAAGCTAAGCCCAAAGCCAACTTCAACCAAACCAAACCAACCTCATTTACTGATACTAAATGATCATAAATGCTTCCAACTACATTATTCTACATCAATCCATAATCAAATCTCTTCCAAAGACATCAAAACTCATAAATCCCAACAAAACCATAACTACATTAAACCAAAACTATCACATATCTACCAACACTAATTATCCACATTAAACCATATAATAGCAAGTAGAAAACTTGCCTTGGGTCTTCAATCTCAGATTTTATTGAAGAAGAATGCAAGATCAAATCACTAATCTTCAATCCCTCTCTTCTCCACAAGTTCTCTTCCTCTCTCACTCTAACTCTAGGGCTAGAATTTCACTTAGGGGAAAATGAAAGACTCAAGGAGACTAAACCGTGGCCTTAAGCAAAAATTCTCTAATCTTTAAATGTCAATACCGCAATAAAATGATTTCTAATACGCGATATGCCAAAATCAGTCGAAAGTGCCCAAAACATCAAAATACAATATGGCACACAATTTGACTATCTCGCACCTCCCGGAACTAACTACACCCTCCAAATTATCATTTGGAAATTTTTATAACACATTTTAAGTTCCGGTATCATTTTAAACCATAATGTTATTTTAATTCTCATGACTCAATATAACACCACATGGTAATATTCACCCACACATAAGGTAAATATGTAACATTTTGGTAAATATTAACTTATCTTATGAAATTAATATTTACTCCACAACCAATCACATCTATATATAAATACACCATGTGGTAGATAAATATAAAATAGGCTCCCAAAAGTGAGGGTTGTTACACATGATTCTCTTACCACTCTCTAACCCTTATGTATATCCTATCGTCTCCCCCTTTCTATCTTCTATCTCGAAAAAATATTGAAAAAAATTAATATACTATAATATTCCATAAATTAAAGTAGATTAAATTCGTCATATTTAATTTGGATTGATTTTTATTTATTAGCAGTGACTGATAATGTCACTAATTTGTGTATATTATTTGAAATTGATTTAAATCGAAATATATCAAGAAATTAATAATTATTTAACAAAATAAAACAATTACAACGGTTTATTTGTAGGTGACTTTACGGATGAGTAGAAGGTTTGTTTTCACTTTAAATTTTTGGGTTATAAGGCCCGTATGTTAGTATAGACCTTGGGTTAGAGTTTGGGCTAATTAGAGTTGATTTTTGGCTTAATGAGTTAGGGTTCATGAGGGGACCAAGCCTAATTTTCCTGGATAATTAGTATAACATAAAGATTAAATTTAGACTAAATCATTTTATTTATTAGGAGGCAACCCTAGAGTTAAGGAGAAGAGGCTAAGGGAAGGAGGTGAAGAACTGGGGCTTCTGGCTTAGGAATTCAACCTACTTAATTTAGAGGAAATTTTATTTAGTATAATTATACAATTGAGGTTGTGGTACAGTATAATTATTCATTTTATTCTTAACCTAATACTAATATAATCTAAATTAGACAATTGATATAACAATTGTTAGAATCATGTTAACTATATAATTATTTAAATCCCATGTTCTTAATATATTATGGAATTGAGATGATTCGTCATGAGTTAGAGTAGAGTTTACTAAATTGATGATATGGCTATGTTATTTCATGTTAGAGGACAAAAAGCCCTCAATAATTTCATGGAATTATCTATAATTGGGTTATATAGGGATCTATATATCTATTATGGTTTTTAAGATGATAATTGGGGTTTATACCTAAAATATGTGTAATAGTAGGTTAAAGACCTTAGTTATAGGTTAGTATTGATATTGACATACTTACATTATTTGGTTTGGTGGTCAATTGGAAGCTCAAAGTGTTGTTAATCGAGGTTTCGAATAAGCAAATATTTTCTAGAGAAAACGAATAAATTTTAGGCCATTTTCGGTGTAGTGAACCTGAGAATATGGCTTTCTTGCAAAAATAAAGTCAAAGTTAAATTGAGATAAGAACGATTAGGCATTGGTTTCGTAATTTTCAGAGTTGTGATGAATATCTTATAATTATTTTCTCAACAACACACGGTGCTAGAATTTTCTGGAGAAAAACTGGTACCTTGAGACTATTTTTGGCATAGTATATCTATAAAATTATCTATTTGAGAAAAATAAAGTGCTAGATAAATTGAATTAAAAATGCGTGGGCATTAGTTTCATAATCTCTAGAGTATCGACGAATATCTTATGATTATTTTTTGAAGGTTCAGCGGACTATGTTGATGAACCTCATTGGTGATAATACTCTCGTTAGGTAGTGTAACTCAGTGGGGATAGTTCTGGTTCTAGTAATTAACTCAATTAATAAACGTTAATTAAGTTAATATGACACCCTGCCTATTTTAATCATGAGTGATCAGTCTTTTATCAAAATAAAAAGGAATCTCATTTGGTTCATTCTTAGCATCACCATCGAAAATTTGTTAAATTACAAACCACCTATGTTATATTAAGATGGTGTCAATTTTATCTTTCATTAACTTAATAACATGCGAAAAATAGGAATATAATAACTCATCCATGTGACACCCCGCCTAATTAAATACCGGGCGATCACTCCTTTATTAAATTAAATCAAGGTAAACAGTTGGTTCATTCTCAGCATCACTGTCGATAAAAATAATTTTTCCAATTTAACACCCTAAATAATTAAGCTAAGTGTCAAAAACATTTTTCATACGAACTTCCAAATTTTAATTAAAGAAAAGATTTTTATTAATTCAAAACAACATTTCTACAATAGAGAATCATACCATGAAATTTAAATAAAACCATACATTCACCAAACGAATGCCAATAATATAAAACTAAAATCATAAACCATCCTGAAACAAATCCCATAAACAATACTGGAATAACTGAAATATAAAAATCCCCAACAATAAATGAAATGATGAAAAGGGCGACACGTGCCCCATAAATGAGAGTAATAAGATATGAGTCAATGTCGGAAGCCGTCTACTCAAAGGACCTGCAACTCCCACCTAAGCTGCAGCTCGTTCTTCTCAAAGAATCCTAAGCAAGACGCCCCTGTGGCTGGGCACCTGAAAATATACATATATATACACAAGAGAGAGAGAGAAAAGGAAACGGGTCAGGGCCCGAAAGTGTGTTTGGTTTTAAAATACGTTAAGCAAGTATTTAAATTGATACAGGCCAATGCAACATCATATTAGTTCGTCTCTCTCTTGAGAAATACTCACCTCTCTTCTAATGTGGACTCCTATCGTACTAACCTTCCCAACGGTTCGTTTATCTTAACTTACTCATATGTTTTCAAAACTGAACGATGACAATGTTATAAAAAGGTTACTTTCAATTTGTAGTATTCCTCTCGTTTTAGCTTCATTAAATTATAAGATTTCCCCGTGCCTTTTCATTTTTTTTCAAAACAAGCATTTAATAATTTGAATCAACAACCATGTTCTACTTATCAAATCACAGTAGGCAGTTCAAAGTTTATAACCTTATATATATATTAACTACTCGAATAAATATATATATATATATATAATGGCACCCCAACTAAGCTATGGTGCGGGCATACTCTGCTATCCAATCCCCGTATCGCTCACATAAAGGGAAATACAAGTTCGGAATCACTCTCGAACTGTATTAACATATACAAAACAACGTTGAGGCGAAGCATAGATTCCAAGTCCAAGAGGTCAGTACATACCCACACGTCTCTTAGGACCGTCCGACTATCAATTTAATAGCCCATACCTAGGATCTCTATCTTCTAGGGTACGATTCAATATCCCCATAAAGCAACACAGGATACGATCGTCCCAGCGCGGTAACCTCAGGGATAGCAAGTAGCGCGGGTACGTTTTTCACATGTATATAATATATGTACACACATTCATATAAATATACCAATTTCATCATATTAATATAGGTCACTCTCATTACCCATAACTACAACCTTTGTCCTAAATTTCACCTTATTAGTATAACGTATAAGGTTTCGCCTCTAACCTTAATTCGAAGGGGTTTTCTCACTAGTTATGGGACACTCGTGGGTTCTATCCATCCAAGTAATATATTCAGTAGGTAGACGTCTATTCACTAACGTAGGTATTCGTTGAGATCTCTCATTTGAAATACGTAGTTCGTCGTTCCTTAATTAACTATTCCTTAAACCCAATTATCATTTCATAATAAAGTTCTCAACACTTAATCATATGTCCTACTGGTCTCTCCTATATCCCAAAACATTTTATTTGAAATGCCCAAGAATTCTTTCATGATAAATTAATTCAACTAATTAAACAAGGGAAATAATAGGCTGCCAGGAAGGGTCGATCGATCGACTACTGGGGTTCGATCGATCGAACCTTCGATCGATCGATGCTATAGGGTCGATCGATCGATCAAACAGGTATTTCGATTTCTGCAGAAGTGCAGTTACGGGTTTAACTAATATTCTTCATTCAAATCCATAATTTCCAACACTAATCGTCCCAAAACTTATACTACAATCATGGTAATATATTTCCAGATGTTTCTAACGTTAAGCATGCATATAACCATCATTACACATGATTAAACAACCTAAAATCTCATCTAATCATCAAGAACCCTAAGTTTTCTTAATCTTTTGTTCTAATCAGTTTTCTCCAGAATTTTCTTCTACAATAACATCAAAAATTCGTAGGTTTATCATCTTCATTACATAAGACTTCCAGAATATAATTTTAATCTTGTCTACATGCAAATTCCTATCACAAAGTGGGGTTTTCTTCCATAAATTATACTCCTAATCATTCCTACACTAACATGATTATTGCACCAACGAAAATACGCAAGTTAAACACTTGCCTGGAATTTCAGAGGTCTGGTTTCCTGCTGATATTGGTGTGGTTGCGTTCTCCTCCTCGCGATCTACGCGTTGGTGGTGACGGTGGTGCAAAAGGTGGTGTTTTTGGCCTTGAATCACCTAGCAAGGTCTCTCCTCTCTTCTCCACTAGCCGTCTTAGGGTTCTGAATGATCTAACCCTAAAAGGCTGGCTTAAATGGCTGCTAAGGATGGCTGAAATTCGTGGGTTTAATTACCCTAGTTTGTAAAATGACCAAAACGCCCTCCCGGGTCACTAATTAAGCCTAAAAACATCCCGAGACCCAAACTAAACCCCCGGGTACACTTTTCTGACTATCTCGACCCTTCCGGACGCGTTGGCGCACTCAAAATGACCATACAGACAACTCATAAAATATTTACTTTTATATCTCAATAATTAGTCCCGACGCGACACGGGCGCGTCCCGACTAAAATTACCAAAATTGTCATTTTCATTCAGTCGTGACATTTACCATATATTACTATGCTCCTAAGTAATATTCAAAAATTTCATTTTATTACTAACTCACGTCACGTTAATAATTATAACATAATTAATTTCTGGATTTTTATTAAATAAATCCCCAAATTAATTATAGCATAAAAATACGGGGTATTACATACTTCCCCCCTAATAACGGAATTTCGTCCCGAAATTCGGAAAATAAGGCATACCTGGTAAAAACAACTCTGGATATCTCTCACGCATATCTGCCTCACGCTCCCAAGTGGATTCCTCCACATTATGATGTTCCCACTGGAACCGCACTAGTGGAACTATCTTCGACCTCAATCTCCTCTCACTGTAGTCTAGAATAGCCACCGGTCTCTCCTCGTAAGAGCTATCCGACTGCAAGTCGATCTCATCTATCGCAATGTGAGTATGAGCCATATCATCCCGAAGGTATCGTCTCAACGACGAGATGTGGAATACATCGTGGATGCGATGTAACTGTTCTGGCAAACCCAACCTGTATGCTACTGGCCCAATTCTCTCGATGATGGGAAATGGTCCTACGTACCTCAGAGCCAACTTTCCCTTCTTCCCGAACCTCATCACTCCTTTCATAGGAGATACACGCAACAACACTTGATCTCCCACATTAAACTCCCGGATGAATCGTTTCGCATCGGCGTAGCTCTTCTGTCTGTCTTGGGCTACCCGAATACGACTCCTGATTATCTCAATCCTCGCGGAGGTCTCCTGGATCACTTCTGGTCCTAATAACTTGTTGTCCCCCACCTCGAGCCAACAGGTTGGAGAGCGACAAGGCCTGCCGTACAAGGCCTCAAATGGAGCCATGCCAATCGTAAACTGATAGGAGTTATTATAAGCAAACTCTACCAGTGGAAGATGTGGCTCCCAACCTCCCCCGAAATCGAGGATACACATGCGTAGCATATCTTCCAACATCTGATTAGTACGCTCTGTCTGACCATCTGTCTGTGGGTGTAAGCTGAACTCAGTCTCAACTCTGTACCCATAGCCTCCTGAAAGCTTTCCCAGAAACGCGACACAAAAATCTTGTCTCTATCTGACACAATATTCAGGGGCACCCCATGTAATCTGACAATCTCAGCGATGAACAACTGGGCATACTGACCCGTGGTATAATCTATCCTTACTGGCAGAAAATGAGCCACCTTGGTCAGACGGTCTACAATCACCCAGATAGAATCGTGGCCTCGCTGTGATGTAGGCAACCCTGTAATGAAGTCCATGGAAATACTTTCCCACTTCCACGCAGGTACTTCCAACGGCTGAAGTAATCCCGACGGTTTCTGGTGGTCCACCTTCACCAGCTGGCAAGTAGAACATTTGGACACAAATTCAGCGATGTCCTTCTTCATCCCAGTCCACCAGTACTGACGTCTCATATCCTGGTACATCTTATCGCCTCCCGGATGTACTGCAAATCGGGACCCATGAGAATGAGTCATTACCTCATGACGTAGCTCTGCTCCTTCTGGAACCACTAGTCTCCCATTAAATCGCAACCCTCCATCCGAACTAACAGAATAGGACTCAGCACCCTCGGCTAGAAGTCGTACAATCTGCTCCTGACAAAACGGATCTGTGGTCTGTGCCTGTATCACCCTCGTAACAATCTCGGGTGTGACTGTCATCACGGATATGAAAGAACGTGCTACCGCGTCCTGGTGACCCAACTCCTTCCATTTTGCTTTCCATATGTTTGCTACATCGTCAACCGGTCTACGACTCAACGCATCAGCAACTACGTTGGCTTTCCCCGGATGATACTGTATATCGAACTGGTAATCTTTCACAAACTCTAACCATCTGCGCTGACGCATATTCAGCTCTCGCTGAATGAACAGGTACTGCAGTGACTTATGGTTTGTGAACAAACGGAATTTCTCGCCCAATAAATAGTGCCTCCAAATTCTCAATGCAAAGACGACCGCAGCTAACTCCAGGTCGTGGGTGGGGTAGTTCTTCTCATGCGGCTTAAGCTTGCGGGAAGCAAAAGCTATAGCCTTCTCTTCCTGCTGAAGTACTCCCCCAAGTCCTCGTAAGGACGCATCAGTGTAAACCAGGTACTCTACACCCGGCTTCGGTAAAGCAAGGACTGGTGCCGAAGTAAGCTTGTCCTTCAGCTCGCCGAAAGCCAACTGACAAGCGTCATCCTAAACATATGGTACCCCCTTGCGAGTCAGATTCGTCAATGGACCCGCTATTTTGGAGAATCCCCGAATGAAACTCCTGTAGTATCCGGCTAACCCCAAGAAACTACGTACTTCCGTCGGTGTCGTGGGCTGCCCCCACTCCCTCACCGCTGACACCTTGCTCGGGTCAACTGCTATCCCCTGCTCAGAAACAACATGGCCCAAGAATTGTACCTCTCGCAACCAGAATCCACACTTTTCGTACTTAGCATACAACTGATGCTCTCGTAGGGTCTGGAGAACCTGCCTCAAGTGTTCGGCATGCTCCTCCTCGGAGTGTGAATATATCAAGATATCATCTATGAAGACGATGACGAACTGATCCAAGAACTCTCTGAACACTCGGTTCATCAAGTCCATGAAAACGGCTGGGGCATTTGTGAGTCCGAACGGCATCACCCTGAACTCATAGGACCCATATCTCGACAAGAAGGCAGTCTTCGAAACATCCTGCTCTCTAATCCGTAACTGATGGTACCCCGACCTCAGATCTATCTTCGAAAAGAAAGTTGCTCCCCTTAACTGGTCGAACAGATCATCGATTCGAGGCAACGGATACTTGTTCCGTATCGTGACCTTGTTCAACTCCTGGTAGTCCACACACAATCTCAGTGAGCCATCTCTCTTCTTCACAAATAAGACTGGAGCGCCCCACGGTGAGGTACTCCTACGAATGAAACCCTGACCTAATAGCTGCTCAATCTGATCTCGTAGCTCTCGCATCTCTGCCGGAGCCATATGGTACGGTGCGCGTGCTATAGGTCTCGTATCCGGCAATAAGTCTATAACGAAGTCTATCTCACGACTGGGCGGTAGGCCTGGTATCTCCTGAAACACATCGGAATACTCCCTAACAACTGGGATCGAATCCAAAGGAATCACAACCTCCTTAGAGGTATCCTCCTCAATGTAATATAAATGAGCGGTCGAACCTCCCTCTGGGCGAGGCATCGCCACTATAAACATCTCTTGCCCCGGAATGGCAAAAACAATGCTCCCACCGAAGCAATCAATTATGGCTCTATAAGATGCGAGCCAATCCATACCAATAATCACGTCATGCTCGTGCATGTCTAAGACTAGCATGTCTGCAGGCAATACCAAGCCACCAATCTCTATCCCTACTCCCCGGCATATAAAGAATATAAGCGACCCACTCCCCAATGGTGAGTCGACACACGTCACGGTGCTCTCTGCTGTGGCTAACAATCCTAAGGACTTCACAAAATGCGTAGCTATAAAATAGTGCGTTGCCCCCGTATCAAACAAAACTTTACCCATAGTACCATGGATAGGAAACATACCCTCAATCGCGGGTGGTGCCTGTGGAGCTGCTGCCTGGTGGACGTTATAGACACGTCCGTACTGCAGTTTCCCCTGCTGCACTGGAGCTGCTGGAATGGCTGGTAGGGCTGGCATCTGGGCTGGAGCTGGAAGGGCAGGTGGAAAGAGTGGTCTCTGCGGCTCATTACGGGCTCCCTGCTGCTGTGGGGCCCTATCGCCCTCTGGGCAATCCTGACGCTTATGGCCGTGCTTGCCACACACAAAACACCGACCTCTGAAATTACCTCCCCTCTGTCCCTGCTGACCACGGCCCTGCTGGCCGTTACCTCCACGCCATTGGCCCTGTTGGCCCTGATGTGCACGCTGTTGGCCTTGCTGGCCCTGCTGTTGACCCTGCGGTCGGTGTTGGCCCTGCTGGCCCTGCTGATTAGGCTGACCCTGATGGCCCTGCCTGAATCCCCCGAATCCCTACCTAGAATCACCTGAATGGAATCGCTTAGCAGGGTCCCCCTGATGGGAACTCTGCTCGTGCTGACGAGTCTGTCCCTGAGTTGGTGCCCCACTGGCACTATTACCCCCGGTCCTGCCCTGCTGGCTGGACTCTCCTTCTCTCTTGCTTCCCTGAAGATGGAAGTGGTGATCCTGGCAATGTAGTAGCGCTGCATTGAGTACGTCAGTGAAAGTACTCAGGGATAGATTCCCAATAAGGTGCTGACGGATCCTCCAAGCTAACCCGTCGACGAACAGCAAAATTTTCTTGCTCTCAATGGGTGCCTCATCCGGCACAATAGTGAGAAGTCTCATGAACTCCTCCTCATACTCGGCTACAGTAAGGTTCTCCTGCTTCAGATTTAGCAATTTCTGCCTCATCTCAGTCTGCACTGCGGGTGGAAAGTACTTGCGGTCAAACCGCTCCCAGAACATCTGAATAGGGATCGTGTCCCTCTCCTCCAAAGTAGTAGTGGACTCCCACCACTGTAATGCGGCTCCCACCAGTTTAAAAGAGGCCAATAGCTGCTTCTGCACTTCGGTGCACTCATACATACGGAGGTGCCGCTGGATGTCCTTCTTCCATTGGCTGATAGTAATAATATCGGAGCTACCAGAAAACTCAGGGGGATGTGCTTTCTGAAAAGCATCCCGAACCCTCTCCCATGCAGATGGAAGCTGTGCTGGTACTGGCGCCACTGCCTGGACCTGTGGTGGAGCCTGCTGAATCACCGCTATCGCGGCATTTACCGCCTGAGCAACGATGGCGGCTACCTCATTCGCATTCATAGTGCCTGGTGCCGGAACTGCTGGCTGGTCGGCTTGGGCACACCTATCTTTTGGAGCACGTCTCAGAGGCATATGAAACGTGAACAAGTTTATTAGTCTACAGTTATCAACAAATCTCGAATAGCTGAAGACTTAAACGTAAAAGCAAGAATACAACAGTCCTAAAAATAGGGCTCTATGGCAAGTAACGTTAAGCTGAAAGCGAAATAAGCCGTACAGATCCTATGGATACTAGAACCTGATGCTCTGATACCACCTGTGACACCCCGCCTAATTAAATACCGGGCGATCACTCCTTTATTAAATTAAATCAAGGTAAACAGTTGGTTCATTCTCAGCATCACTATCGATAAAATAATTTTTCCAATTTAACACCCTAAATAATTAAGCTAAGTGTCAAAAACATTTTTCATACGAACTTCCAAATTTTAATTAAAGAAAAGATTTTTATTAATTCAAAACAACATTTCTACAATAGAGAATCATACCATGAAATTTAAATAAAACCATACATTCACCAAACGAATGCCAATAATATAAAACTAAAATCATAAACCATCCTGAAACAAATCCCATAAACAATACTGGAATAACTGAAATATAAAAATTCCCAACAATAAATGAAATGATGAAAAGGGCGACACGTGCCCCATAAATGAGAGTAATAAGATTGGAGTCAATGTCGGAAGCCGTCTACTCAAAGGACCTGCAACTCCCACCTAAGCTGCAGCTCGTTCTTCTCAAAGAATCTTAAGCAAGACGCCCCTGTGGCTGGGCACCTGAAAATATACATATATATACACAAGAGAGAGAGAGAGAAAAGGAAACGGGTCAGGGCCCGAAAGTGTGTTTGGTTTTAAAATACGTTAAGCAAGTATTTAAATTGATACATGCCAATGCAACATCATATTAGTTCGTCTCTCTCTTGAGAAATACTCACCTCTCTTCTAATGTGCACTCCTATCGTACTAACCTTCCCAATGGTTCGTTTATCTTAACTTACTCATATGTTTTCAAAACTGAACGATGACAATGTTATAAAAAGGTTACTTTCAATTTGTAGTATTCCTCTCGTTTTAGCTTCATTAAATTATAAGATTTCCCCGTGCCTTTTCATTTTTTTTCAAAACAAGCATTTAATAATTTGAATCAACAACCATGTTCTACTTATCAAATCACAGTAGGCAGTTCAAAGTTTATAACCTTATATATATATTAACTACTCGAATAAATATGTATATATAATGGCACCCCAACTAAGCTATGGTGCGGGCATACTCTGCTATCCAATCCCCGTATCGCTCACATAAAGGGAAATACAAGTTCGGAATCACTCTCGAACTGTATTAACATATACAAAACAACGTTGAGGCGAAGCATAGATTCCAAGTCCAAGAGGTCAGTACATACCCACACGTCTCTTAGGACCGTCCTACTATCAATTTAATAGCCCGTACCTAGGATCTCTATCTTCTAGGGTACGATTCAATATCCCCATAAAGCAACACAGGATACGATCGTCCCAGCGCGGTAACCTCAGGGATAGCAAGTAGCGCGGGTACGTTTTTCACATGTATATAATATATGTACACACATTCATATAAATATACCAATTTCATCATATTAATATAGGTCACTCTCATTACCCATAATTACAACCTTTGTCCTAAATTTCACCTTATTAGTATAACGTATAAGGTTTCGCCTCTAACCTTAATTCGAAGGGGTTTTCTCACTAGTTATGGGACACTCGTGAGTTCTATCCATCCAAGTAATATATTCAGTAGGTAGACGTCTATTCACTAACGTAGGTATTCGTTGAGATCTCTCATTTGAAATACGTAGTTCGTCGTTCCTTAATTAACTATTCCTTAAACCCAATTATCATTTCATAATAAAGTTCTCAACACTTAATCATATGTCCTACTGGTCTCTCCTATATCCCAAAACATTTTATTTGAAATGCCCAAGAATTATTTCATGATAAATTAATTCAACTAATTAAACAAGGGAAATAATAGGCTGCCAGGAAGGGTCGATCGATCGATTACTGGGGTTCGATCGATCGAACCTTCGATCGATCGATGCTATAGGGTCGATCGATCGATCAAACAGGTATTTCGATTTCTGCAGAAGTGCAGTTACGGATTTAACTAATATTCTTCATTCAAATCCATAATTTCCAACACTAATCGTCCCAAAACTTATACTACAATCATGGTAATATATTTCCAGATGTTTCTAACGTTAAGCATGCATATAACCATCATTAAACATGATTAAACAACCTAAAATCTCATCTAATCATCAAGAACCCTAAGTTTTCTTAATCTTTTGTTCTAATAAGTTTTCTCCAGAATTTTCTTCTACAATAACATCAGAAATTCGTAGGTTTATCATCTTCATTACATAAGACTTCCAGAATATAATTTTAATCTTGTCTACATGCAAATTCCTATCACAAAGTGGGGTTTTCTTCCATAAATTATACTCCTAATCATTCCTACACTAACATGATTATTGCACCAACGAAAATACGCAAGTTAAACACTTGCCTGGAATTTCAGAGGTCTGGTTTCCTGCTGATATTGGTGTGGTTGCGTTCTCCTCCTCGTGATCTACGCGTTGGTGGTGACGGTGGTGCAAAAGGTGGTGTTTTTGGCCTTGAATCACCTAGCAAGGTCTCTCCTCTCTTATCCACTAGCCATCTTAGGGTTCTGAATGATCTAACCCTAAAAGGCTGACTTAAATGGCTGCTAAGGATGGCTGAAATTCGTGGGTTAAATTACCCTAGTTTGTAAAATGACCAAAACGCCCTCCCTGGTCACTAATTAAGCCTAAAAACATCCCGAGACCCAAACTAAACCCCCGGGTACACTTTTCTGACTATCTCGACCCTTTCGGACGCGTTGGCGCACTCAAAACGACCATACGGACAACTCATAAAATATTTACTTTTATATCTCAATAATTAGTCCCGACGCGACACGGGCGCGTCCCGACTAAAATTACCAAAATTGTCATTTTCATTCACTCGTGACATTTACCATATATTACTATGCTCCTAAGTAATATTCAACAATTTCATTTTATTACTAACTCACGTCACGTTAATAATTATAACATAATTAATTTCCGGATTTTTATTAAATAAATCCCCAAATTAATTATAGCATAAAAATACGGGGTATTACAATCCACAACAAATATAAGAGTTTGAATCATCACACGATATATATATATATATAAATAATGAATACTGAATAAATCATCGGTTCCCAAAACAGAATCCAAACCATAAGTCTATAGAGATAAAACTAAATCCAAGTACAACGTCTGACAAATAAAATAAAAAGTATAGTAACTAAAAGGGGCAACATGACCAAATAAACTATTGAATCAACATCCTAGTCTAGGAATTAATAACTTAAGGGTTTACAAAAAGTCCTACAAGCCTCCACATATACTACAGCTACGCATCCCTGAAATGAGTCTTCAAGTTTGGCGTCCCTGTGGCTGGACACCTAAAATATTTTTGACACGGGTCAGAGCCCAAAATAATTTGAAAAATATTTTGCAAGTAATTAAGATGCAACAGTTGAATATGCATTAACACTTTTCATATTTAAGTAGGTGTCTCACTCTCTTAAGACATTACTCCCCCCTCAACTATTATGCACACCTAACGCTTACCTTCTAACCTAACTAGTTATACTACCCCACCTAACTAGTCCTGTTACGAATCTTTCTGTGATGACCCGCTCAAAATAATAATGGGTGGACAACCCTATACTACATTAAATCAGGTATTTCAGATGGCACAGTCTCAACATCAACTGACAATACTAAATAATATAAGGCTAACTACCCGAAATTATTAAAAGAGGGTGCCAAAAATTTAAAACTTTTATTTAACACCGATTAAAATCAACAATACCACAAACAATCAACAATACTACATCTAACTATGATGAGTGATACATGCAAACTCCAATAACATAAAAGAGTGCAATACAAAGTACAACAAGATCTCAACAATGAAATACCCGAATAAGTTGTCGGGTCACAGACAATACAATAATCTGAGGAATAAAATATGAAAGTGTTAATCTACAACACGTGACTCTAAACTCAATATACAAATTGAATCCTAATCTAGATATACAATAGATAGGATTCGACTAAAACAAAGTGCCGCAACAGTTTGCTACTTCCACAACTCCACGAAGACACTGGATGGATAAACCTCAATGGCGTCCTTGCGGAGGAACACCTAAAGTAATACAATACATACATAGGAGGAGAAAATATAAACAGGTCAGAGCCCGAGTTGAAAACATTTTATAGCAAGTGCATTAAAATCCATAATAATTATAAATACATTATGACATGATTTAATGGAATCGCCCTCTCCATAATAATCCAACTCACCTCTCAACTAGAGCGCGCACTAAACGGATGCACTTGGTCTCCAAATGAATACCCAAATATAAATTAGGCAATGAAATCTAACTAGATCCCAAAATGAAGATTCGATTAAGATTGTCTAACTTATCTCGCAATCTACCCTTATCTAAATTCCCATCTAAAACATTACATCATATTTTTAATGTCATCATTATCTTTATATTTCTTCATTCATTGAACATATAAAGTTTACATAACCATCATCATAACAACAACATAATCACAATACATCAACATTCTCTTACTAGAATTTCATATATTATAGTTATGCCCTTATTTGGCATGTAATCATATATATATGAGTTATTAGCATCAAGTGCTAAGGACTAAACTTCTCCCGGTTCTCAATATTGTACTGCGTTTCGTGCATGGAACGTCTCGCCGAAATGAAATCCAAACAAGGAACCCCCCGTTACACTACTCTTGACAGTATTAATCTTCGAGATTCATTATGCCCTCAATGCATGATGCATGTAACCTAAGTTATTATTATTCCGATTTAATTGATTAATATTCCCACTTCTCAACACTACACGACGTTTCATGTGTGGGATGTCTCATCGAAGAAAAATCCAAATAAGTAAACCCTCCGTTACACTACTCCTGGCACTGTCAATCGTCGGGATAGGTGATATATATATATAAATATGAGCATTAAAGACTAACTTCTCCCCAATTTTCAATGTTACACTGCGGTTCGTGCGTGGGACGTCTCGCCGAAGCGATATCCAAACAAGGAACCCCCTAATACACTAATCATGGCAATGTTGGTCATTGAGGTCCATTAAGCCCTTGATACCCAAGTGCAAGCACAACAACAATATCATAACCATCCACCCGAGCTATAACTCGAGGACGCAAGCTCACTATGCTATCATCTTCCAGTTTCCCATACCACATAGCAAACTGGGGCCACCTGGTGGGGTTCAATGGCACCCACCTCGTGATCAACTCACGCACACAACGTCTCAAAAAGCGGTCATAGCTCATAACCGGCAAGTGAGAACGTCACATACTCCCGACTTCTCACCCCCAAAAGAATGCATATATATATATATATATATATTGCATAATAATAATAATCCCAATGGACGACTATGACCTGGGGAATATCCACACTCTGCTCTTTGAGCAAGGATGCTCACCCTCATCGCACGCAACTTCCCAATGATAGCAAGGAGGGGGTATGCTTCACTATATATATATATATATATATATATATATATATATATATATATATATATATATATATATATATATATATATATATATATATATACCATCATATGAGGTATACATAAATCATCACATCATATACAGATATACCGTCATATGAGGTATACCTGCCACTTTGTTTCATATTTATTATATGCCCATAGGCGCAATAGAATTAATATCATTATTTAGTATATTTCCCTCTTGATATACTAATCGTCAATTCTCACACATTTTCCCCACTTCGTATACACCATACTGTTTCTCGCTTGAAGCTCATATGTCGCTTCTATATATGAATTGTCTTTCAATTCTATTCATGTTAAGGATATTCTTTATATCCTAATGCACTTCAATTAGCATTTCTAATAGTGTGAGACTTCTCCCAAAACAATCATCATTAAGGATATTTCTATATCCATATGCACATCCATTAGCATTTATAATTCTCCATCCATAATAGGGTTCACTTTATTTTATGAACCTTTAAAGTTATCCCATTTGGGATTGGATCCTAAGATCCAACATCTCTAAGCTTATATTCATTCTTTTATGAATTTAATTATTATCTCCAAATAGAATTTGCATTAATAGTGGGCTTCCCCACTTAGAATATACCACTTAGAATATTCCTCAAATTAAGTCTCCAATATATTCTTATAAGGGAAACTCTCTAAAAGTCTCCAAAACATACTCCAAATGATTCTTATAGAGGTTCCCAATCGATAACCTCGAACAAAACGGAATGAAATTCTTCCTAGAAAAACATCCCTCGAAAAGCCATGTTTCCGAATCGATTCGGCCTTCCAGGGGAATCGATTCGGGTCATCAGATTTGGGACTCTGTCTCAGGCCGAATCGATTCTACTAGGGTCCGAATAGATTCGTTCACTCAGACCTGGGCACCTGCATATTTCCGAATTGATTCGGCTAGGGGGTCGAATCGATTCGGCCTACCTGGAGGCTCGAAAATGGCTACTTTTTTTAGTAAGCCAAAAATCCCAAAATTCATTTTTATCATTTTCTCTTCATTTCTCTTCATCCCACTCACAAATATAACATCAATAATCATCTATAAACACATATAAACTAATTTCTAACCTAGAAGTCATTTATAAACCACAAATCTAAGGTTTTCCCAAAAAGTTAGGTTTTGATAAACTAAACCTAAAACCCATAAATTTGATCCACAAATCATGAAATAAATATACACAACAATTATTTAGCAAGTTTAATCACTTGCCTCGGGTTTGTAGGGTCTGATCCGTCCTCGAGATCGCGTAGATGCCGGAAAAATTCCAATTTCTCTCTTTTTCCTTCTTTCTCTACTTCTTTCTTCTTCTTTCTTCTTCTCTCTTTCTTTCTTTCTATTTTTCTTTCTCTCCTTGGAGAAATAATCTCCCGTAGGCTTTTAAGCCCTATTCTCCCAATGTACACATCTTTAAATGATAATACACACTTTAAATGACTCGGCATCTTTAATTCGAGTCAAACGTACTTAAAATATCTCGGAACCTAAATAGACCCCAGTTACAGTCATTTTGACTTTCTTGACCCTTTCGGACACAACTACACCCTCAGAATTGCCATTCGAAACACTTTCTAATGACTCCAAATTTTGACCTCAATTGCCAATTTAATTATTCTCCAATAAAATAATAATTATTTCTCCCAAAATAAATAAATCATCGTCTCTAAAGCCTCGAGTTGTTACACTTTCTATCACCCTAAACTATCTCGAGTATTCCTCACTTTGGTTCCGAAATTATTTTACCCTAACTTAGTTAATCATTTCCACTTTAATTGGTTATATAACATTCACACTAGTTATATAAATAATGCATTCACAGTTTCTATTTTTAACCTGTATATAATTATCTACTCTATTATATGCATATAAGTACACTACTACAATCACACACATATCGCGTATAATAACCATCATTCTGAGTAATAACTCACTGGATGCTTGTCTCTATAATGCTATCATATCCCAGGTATGCTCACTCTTACCCGGTTACCATAAGTCGGTTAACTCACACCCAAATAGGCAAATAACATCGCAAACATAGTGGAGGCGATCATATTTTCCCGAGAGTGAGATCGAATCATACCCAAAATGTCTCATCTCGAAAATAAATCACATAATAAAATACCGGAAGATATGACCTTGGAACTATACTCTTCCTGCATTCACTAGCTAAGGGATTCACCCACATCGTGCAACCTCCGATGATGGCACTAGAGGGGTATGTTTCACATAAATATCATGCACATCGGTATTTATAAAATAAACAAACAAACACACACACACACACACACACACACACACACACACACACACACACACACACACACACATATATATATATATATATATAACACTAGCTAACCCATGCCTAACACCCGTAGCACTAGCCCATAATTCCAGAGTCCATATCCCCGAATCTTAATTTATTTAATTTCACATCCATTAAATAATTATTGTAGATTCACTTACTAAAATACCCGGACTCGCCCAATCGGCCCGTATTTAAATATTCACGAATTTATCTAACATCATTCGTTTCTTAGGTTACTCAACATTTCACACATTTTTAAATCCATATATATCCACGCATTACCCCTAGGTAGTAGGTTCCCATTTATTTTTCACTAAATAACTAACCCTTGAATAATCCCCAACAAAATTAGAGCTAAAAAAACAAATTAAGCGGAGCTGCCTGGAAACAGGCATTGTCGATCGATCGATGCTGCTCCGGCAACCCTTCTTCCCTAATCATTTTCCTCCATTTTTATTCCCTGAAACCTCCACGAATTCTTCCCAAAACTCAACCCAAGCATACCCAATGTTTATCACACATCTTATTGGGTTCTAATCATGATTTAAACCCTTAAACATCACTAATTTATCATAAAAAAATCATCATTATACGGATTGGGTTTTCTCAATTTTTCTCAATCCTCTTATTCAATTTGATTCCATAATCCAAATTAAACAAAATTAAATGTTGGGATTCGACTATAAATCAGATAACAACAACATATAATAGTATTTTATCATCAATTGTACATTAATTCTACATCTAATGTACAAATTACCACAAACCCATTTTACACGTGACAACCCTCCCCAAAAACGAATTTTGTCTACACCTACCATGATATGAACACGAGTTTTTATAATTTAAAACAAATCAAGTTAATCACTGAGAGTGCAAGGGACCCCAAATTTTAAATATTCTTGTAAAATTAAATATAATATCCTTTTAGGTGTGGAATGAAGATGGTTCAACACAACACACACAAATGACAAATTGTAATTTATTTTCAAATTAAAATTAAACTAAACACAAAGTGAATAAATTAAAAAACAAATGGATTTTTCACTTAAACCTAATTAATTCAACCCAAGTCCTAAAAAATTTCATAATAATAATTAATTCAATTTTTGCAAATTAGGCCAAACCAAATTATCAAATTAAATAAATGACTTGATTAAATTAAGTTAAATTTCACCCAATTAATTTTAGAACCAAAATATATACGTGTCATAATTAAACCAAATTTTATCTTGAATTACTTAAGCATGCATCTACGTGTTTTTGCAAGATAAAATAAACCAATCACACTACACACCGATGTACGAGGAAAACCTAAAAGGGGAAAAACCTCGGACGGCCCTGACCTAACAAATCCACTAAGTAAGGAATTACAAATTACAAGGCTGTAGACTTACACAAAAAACTTGACTCCGTCCAAGACTTGACTCTCCTTCTTGTAGACACCTCTGCCTAGTAGATAACCATGGACTCCTCCACAGTCTCAGACTCCTCCGATGGGACTCTTGGACACCGTCACCCTTACGCGAAGCTTTTCTTCGGGTGGGAACATCGCAGCGTAAACCAAATGTCTTATTCTTTGTGGGGTGTAGAAGTAAACCCAAACTTCTCCTTTCTATGGTAGAGATGAACCAATGGTGCCAAACAACTCCAAGAAAATATTATATATAGGAGGTACTTGGATAAACAAACTTTGGGTGTAATCACATGTGTTTGTTTGAAAATATTTCTTTAAATTTCAACACATAAGAACATGAAACTTTGGTTGGTGTATGTTATCTCAAATGTACTCTCAAGGAAGGTACCAAAGTCTTTTCTAAAATCTGTCCCGAGTATATTTTAAACTGTCAAAAGGAAGTGGGATAAAAGAGTGGGAAAATGCCAAAAAACTGCCAAAAACTGTTCCCGCCTGAAATCTCGTTAGAATGACATTTTGTTCGAACGACCCATCTAACGAAAAGTCAGTGTACAAAAGGGAAACTGTTTGTAAAACTCGTTCGAACGACAATTTCGAACGAAACGTCAGAATGTTCGTTTTTCAATTTTAAGCCCAAAAACTTTATTTTAAATAAAAATCACACCCATTAAAATTATTCCAAGTATCCCTATATATATATAAAAATGCATTCATACCTTTAGGAGACTATGGAATCAATTGCTGTTGACGTAGAAACATGGCACTTGAAACTTTGCACTTTGATAATCTTCGCTTTTAAATACAGGCCGCTACGTCTTCAACTGAAACTTCAAACGTCCTAGGTTTGGAGTAGACTTACTCAATACTATCCTATAACTCAAATGTTTTTGTCCAGAATTGAGCCAACACTACAATAAGACTCAATTGGAAATTTGTGTCCTTAAAAATCTCCCCCTTTGGCTATTCCGGGACAAAAACCAAAACAAAATCCTAAAGGGCCGTCAAGTTCAACTAGACTCAAAAACATCCCATCAAAAAATAAACTAAAAAAACCACTATTCTAAAAAACTCGCCTAGGCTTGAGGCTTAGGAGAAACGCCCCGCCTTAAGCTTTTTACGTCTTATTCTTGGTCAAACCCTTAAGTTGTACTTTTTTCTAAAAATAGCAATGCTTTAGTGAAACGATATCGCCTTTTAAAGAATTTTCTTTATTAACCGGATCATTATCCCATCCAAAGTAACCGAATAGTATTTTAATTTGCATATATTCAAACATATTTTTATGATATGTACAATTTTAGTATTTTAAAATCCTTGTTATGGTTAAAAAATATTAAAATATATTAAGAAGGTCTAAACGCCTTTTCACGTCTTTTCCTCCAAAGGCCCGCCTAGGCTTCTAAGGCTTAAGGCTTGACTTCCATGACTCGATCACGCCCTCCTTTTTTCAAAACCTTGAAAAAAATAAAAAATACAAGCTTGACTCAAAACCCAAGGATGCATAGCTTTGCCGAAATAAAGTTGCCGTTAGAAAAATTCCTACACACTTAAGCAAACCATTAAACGCATATGGAATATCAAAATATTAAAGTAATTAAATTAAATAATCCCCCTGGATTAATTCTCCTCTTTATCAAATAAAAGACCTACTTAGAAAGACGTCTCCCCCTAAGTTAAATCTCCCAAACTAAAATACGATTACAATTGGATTAGATACCACTTCTCCTCTATCATTCTCCCCCTTTTTGTTCAGGAATAGACAAAGGATAAAAGAACTAATAAATTACTCATTTCTCCCCATAAAAACTACATAAGGGATATAAGTATGGGAAAGCAAGTAAACATGATGGTGCATAAGGTGATAGGAACATGAAAGTATATGGGCAATAATAATCATAACTAATCCATACAAATATTAATTGATACCAACTATGATGCGAGAACAAATGATACCAATTTGACAAATAAGATACTAAACATGTGATATCAAACAATATACGCGAAAAGATAGGTACCAATAATGAATTAGAAGCATAAAAGGACTAGAAAGCAAGGGAAAGACAAAAAAAATAAAAAATACCATATATATGTATACATAATGAATATCACTAACGCACACGTACATATACATAGGTATAAACACTACACATGACACAAAATACATTAAGATTTTCACACTCATATGGCAAAAATGTGTCCAAGTATATGTGGTAAACGGAAGTGTAGGGGTGTGAACTAGTAATAATTAAATTTTGACTCAATCACTTAAAACATGTTCACGGAGTTCTCATTTGATTGCAAAACTTTATCACATTTAGATATAGCCTTATGTGATAATATAAATTGAACTCAATGAACAAACATACACAATGCATATTAGCCTAGAAGTTCGATGATTCTACAAACCAATAGAGTTATGACAATACAAGCTTAACTAGGATTCAAAGTCATTGTGAAAACCCGTTAATATATCCAACCAAACTCATCATAATTCTCTTTTTCTTTTTCTTTTGAATATATTATCTAAACTATTTCGGCCTTGGCAAATATTCTTTTTAATGCCACATTTTTAAGGCCTAAAATTCAATGGTGTATTTTCACGCAAAGTAATTTTGTCTTTCGTAGTCCGATTCCATTGATAAACAACTACACCGGATAAAAATATTTTTCTATTTTTAAATCCGAAAAATGGCTATAACATGCACAAATCCTCCATAGTCATAGCCAAATGTAGATGACTAAATTGATGGGAGAACATCTCTCTTATCTCAAATATACATTTGACATTTAAATTCCAAATGAGCTCGTGAATGTGTAAATTGAGGCATATAAAAATAGAATCCATTAAGCAATACAAAATCCAACTAATCCATGCATGCATGACAAATAACATTTTAAGGATTGACAACCTTAACCAAAATTTCTAACCACATGGAAGCAAAAATAGAAGGATTCAAACACAAGTATATGCCACATAAAGTGTGTCAAACTAAAATACACATAAGAAAAATCTTTTTGAGTTTTTGAAATTTTTAACCAAACAAACAGAAATATTTACTCAAAAGACAAACAAAAATCATTTGAATTTTTCATTCAGCCTAAATGACTAGAAAGGTAAAACACAAATGATAAACAAAATCTTTTTGTATTTTTCATTTAATTCAAACTGAAATGAAAGAACTAATATACAAAAGATAAACAAAAATAATAATTCTAGCATGAGATATCTGATAAAGAAATGACTAGAAAATGATAAACAAGCATACAATTAGCATGATAATAAAGCATGAAGCATAAAAACTAAAGTATGCAAACAACTAACACATTCAACCTTTAGATTTAGAAACGGAGGTATCGTGTGAAAGTAAATGAGAATCAAATATCCTATTTTGTAAAGCTACCAAGTTTGATCTCCTAACCCAAGCTAATGATGAATGACGATCTCAGGGTATAGGAATTGTCACACCCCGAACCCAAATCCATTCTAATCATTTATTTTCATAACAATTAAATCATGGTCTTTAGTCCATTTGAAAAGTAATTCATTTATTAATATTTTCATGCATAATGTACGTAATGAACATAATATTGTTCTTGTGCTATAACGAAGTCAACATCAGAGTCATAATTACAGATTATACAATAGTGTGATTAACTACGATTAAATTTCATAATCATCAAATCCATTCACATTAACTCAATATATACCATGTGTGAGTGTAGTAAAATCCTCCTTGAGACAATAACAAAAAATCCCATATTTATACCCTAGCTCTTTCCAACGGTGCAACTCTCAAAATCACCGATCGTACGACATCCTAGCTGGAAGCATACAAATCTGAAAATGTTAAAATATAAACCATAATCATTAAGCTTAGTGAGGTACTCCTTCCCTGTAATGAATTAATAGTTCTATATCAAATATGTGGATATAAAATCTAAACAATCCTGCCTATTGGCAATAACAAATCCTTGAATATAAGTTCCAATAAATCATTGGATCTTTGTTCAATTCCAATCCTGGATCATAAGACCTACACAAATACAGGATATTTGAATATCCAAACAAATCCTGAATACCGAAGTATTCAAACCAATCCTGGATAATTTAATATCCAAACAAATCCTAGTCTTAGAGCTATATTCATAACCATCATATCATTTTCATATCTATATGCGAAACAATCAGAAGTACACTCACCTTGGAAATTTACCAAGGTTTCCCTTTTCCTTTATATGGCTCTTGTTCAGTCAGTTCTTCTTCTTTTCCTATCATTCTTACAATATTAGTATCATCATAAGAATATTAACAATTCAAAGAATAACTCCAACATAACTCCAATCATAAGCACCATATGATTCTATTCAAATCATTCATCATAAATAAAATCCCATCTAGATTCAGGTTATGATATCTAACATATTCAAATTATAGCCTAAGCCTACTTTAATTATTCTTAGTAATCCAATCCTTATCATATTGGGTTTCCAACACAAAAGATGACACATCATTCCAAGTTTTCTAGAGCAAGATATGCCAATTTCTTTACTGCATAGCAAGTCCGCCTATAGGCTCCTCTATCATTCAGTCATCTTCCAAGAATTTTCATAATTTTAATATATCATAACTTTCTATGATATTTCAACCAATTTCAGAAAACGTATTGAATAATACAAGATTAAAATTTCATAATTTTTAGAGTTCATTTGCTATGTCAAGCAAAATATCAAACACATGGTATGCATATTTACTCTTTTGGGGCAGATTTCATTCTCGAACTTCAAATCATCACCCAAGATTCATTTCTTGCTATTTTTACATAATTTTCGATATGTTATGAATATATGGGTATATGCTAATATCCAGTGGGAATTAATTAATTTCAGTAATCATAAAAAAAGATATGGAAGTTTGAATAAACAAGGTTACTAAACAAAGCAATTTAAGGGTTTACACATTAAACTTTTTTTAAACTTGCATATATCCATATATATGCACCCAAGCATGAAAGTTCAATAAACAATCAAGGATTTATATCATATAAATCATAAATACAATAAAAATAACAAAATTCATGCATGGAAGTACCTTAGGGGCTTTTACGTCATTTTTTCTGAATTTTTCTCCTCACTTTCTTCTTCCTAACCTTCACAATTATTTTTCCTCAATCTAAAACTCTCCCAAACTGAGTTTGCTGAAGAAAGGAGGATATATCAAGGGTTTAAGTCAACCATACCAACCTCCACCTCCAACCAATCAATTTAAGACACTTATTGGGTATAAAGGAAAAATTACCACTTAAACGGATGGACAGATTTGCCCTTGGTTAGTAATTTTTGTAAAACTTCTTACTTGGACCTCCGTTTTACACACCGTTTGTGGTGTTACAACCATAAATCACCCGTATACAACATATAGTTTTCACCTTAAGCCAGTTGTTATGTCATAAAGGTCAAAACTAGTCTTAAACATGAACATTCCTACCGAAAACTTCAAATTTTCATATTTGTAACTAATTCGATATTTCATGCGTTATGAAGGTAGGATTAGACTAAACATAACGAATAAACATTATATATACTAATAACATATTATCCATACCATATAAGCTAATCATGATTTAAACATAATTTATCATAATTATATTCGGGTTGTCGCAATTCTCCCCGTGTTAGGAAATTTTGTCCCCGAAATTGACATACCTTGGTTGTCTGAATCAAACAAATACGAATAACGCGTCTTCATGGTATCCTCTCTCTCCAATGTAACCTCTTCCATGGAATGCCTTCTCCACACAACTTTCACAAGTGGGATCACTTTTGATCTCAATATTTGTTCTTTCCTATCGGCGATTGCAAGTGGTTCTTCCACATAGCTCAAATCTTCCTTTAACTCAATAAGTTGTTCCACCAATACATGTGAGGGATCCTCTACATACTTTCTCAATATAGAAACATGGAAAACATCATGTAATCAAGATAACTCCTGTGAAAACGCTAACTTGTAGGCAACCATCCCAACTTTCTCAAGAATTTCTTCAGCTCCAATGTAGCGTGGACTTAATTTACCATTCTTTCCAAACCTCATAACTCCTTTCCATGGAGATATCCAAAGAAACACGTAATCCCCCATTTGAAATTCTAAATCTTTCCGTCACTTATCCAAATAACTTTTCTATCTGCTTTGAGCCGTTCGCATTCTATCTTGAATAATCTTCACTTTTTCAGTGGTGACTTCAATCAACTCTGGACCCTCTATCTTCCTTTCACCAACTTCATTCCAACACACGGGTGTATGACACCGTCTACCATACAACGCTTTATATATCACCATACCAATAGTAGATTGAAAACTATTGTTATATGAAAATTCTATCAAAGGAAACTATTCATCCCAATTTCCTTTAAAATCAAGCACACAAGCTCTAAGCATATCTTCTAAAATCTGTATTGTCCTTTCAGACTACCCATCTGTTTGAGGATTAAAATCCATACTAAACTTTAAGTTTGTACCCAAAGCGTACTGCAAGCTATCCCAAAATCTGGATGTCAAACTAGGGTCCCTATGTAAAATAATAGATACTGCTACTCCATGCAGTCGAATAATCTCATTAACATACAATCTAGCGTACCTATTAACTGTATATGTAGTATTGACTGCTAGAAAATGAGCGGACTTTGCCAATCTTTCCACTACTACCCAAATCAAATCTGACCCCTTCTGAGATCGAGGAAGCCCAACCACAAAATCCATCGTTACATGATCCCATTTCCATTCCGGTATTGGCAATGGCCGAAGCAGACCAGTAGGTTTCTGATGCTCCACTTTCACTTGTTGACATATAAGGCACCTAACAACAAAATCAACTGTTTCCTTCTTCATCTAATTCCACTAATAATGCTCCTTTAAATGCTTATACATTTTAGTACTAACATGATGGATAGTATAAATGGAATTATGAGCCTCATCTAAAATTTCCTCTTTCAATCCACCCACATTAGGCACACATAACCGCTGCTTATATAATAAAGTGCCATCATTCACAATACAAAAATCTTCAGACTTACCATCTCGAACATCTTATCATTTCTTCTCAAGAAAAGGATATTGACTTCATAAATCACAAATACGGGTAGATAATAAAGGCCTCACGCTTACATGAGCAAATAACCTGTCCCCATCTGCTAGCTTCAATTACACTCCCATTAATCTCAACTCCATGATATGGGAAACTCTAGCACATCGAATTCAAGATAACCTGCTCGAAGCCTTTCTACTCAGAGCATATGCAACTACATTTGGCTTCCCTGGGTGGTAGTGCATTGTACAATCATAATCTTTAATTAACTCCATCCACCGCTTTTGCCTCAAATTCAACTATTTCTGAGTAAATAAATACTTAAGGCTTTGATGGTCAGTAAAAATTTCACATACCTCCCCATTTAGATAATTCCGCCATAATTTCAAAGCAAACACAATAGCAATAAGTTCCAAATCATGTGTAGGATAATTACGTTCATGTGCACGCAACTACCTAGAATCATAAGCAATAACTTTACCATGCTGCATAAAAGCACAATCGAACCCCTAATGTGAAGCATCGATATAAATAACAAAATCATCTCCACTATGCGAAATAGTAAGAACAAGTGCAGTTACCAACCTCTTTTTCAATTCATCAAAACTATTTTCGCAATTAGAATTCCATTCAATCTTAACATCTTTCCGGGTTAGTTTAGTCATTGGCAAGGCAATCGAAGAGAATCCCTTAATAAACCTTCTATAATACCCAGCTAAACCCAGAAAAGTCCTCACCTCGGTCACATTATTGGGCCTTTCCTATTTTCCAATAGTTTCTTCCTTTTTAGGATCAACACATATACCATCTCCAAAAATAAGATGGCCTAAAAATAGAACTTGCGATAGACGAAATTCACACTTGCTAAACTTAGCATATAACTTCTTATCTTTCAACAGATTTAAAATAGTTATGAGATGCTTTTCACGTTCAACCATATCACATGAATAAATCAGAATATCATCGATAAAAACTATCATAAATGAATCAACAAAAGGATGCAGTACCCGGTTCATAAGATCCATAAATACAGCTGGAGTATTAGTCACCCAAAAGGCATCACCAGAAATTCAAAATGACCATACCGAGTACGAAAAGCAGTTTTAGAAATTTCACTCTCATTGACCCTCAACTGATGATAACCCGATTGCAAGTCTATTTTTGAAAACACTTTATAACCCTGTAACTAATCAAACAAATCATCTATACGAGGTAAAGGATATTTGTTCTTAAGTGTAGCTTTATTCAGTTGCCTATAATCAATACACAAACGCATAGTACCATCTTTCTTTTTAACAAATAAAACTGGTGCACCCCATGGAGATACACTAGGTTGTATAAACCCCCTAACAAGTAAATCCTGCAACTGAATCTTAAGTGCTTTCAATTCAACAGGTTCCATTGTATACGATGCCATAGAAATAGGGTATGTCCCTGGTGCTAATTCAATACTAAATTCAACTTATCTTTCTGGAGGTAACGCAGGAAACTCACTAGGAAACACATCTGGAAAATCCCGTATAATAGGAACATTGACTAACTATAAGGCCCCCTTCCTAGTGTCAAGAACATATGCAATAAAACCCTCACAACCCTTACTCAATAATTTCCTCGTCTGAATAGCAAAAATAATGCAACTGGGAATAATTTTCCTTTCCGCCACAAATTTACATTCAGGCTCACCAGGCATATTAAAAATAACTCCCTTACAGAAACAATCCATAGATGCATGATATTTATATAACCAATCCATTCCCAGAATTATATCAAAATCAGAAATATCCAATGGAGGTAAATCTATAACTGTATCTCTAACCCCCACAGTCAAAAAACAATCATGAAAAACATATTCGGCTACAACCATATCCCGCATAGGCATATAAATACCCAAACCCACATCTAAATGAGTACATGGTCTATTCAGGTATACAACAAAAGCATAGGACACAAAAAGATGTGTGGAACCAGGATCAATCAAAACATAAGAACTTCTATCAATAATAAAAAGTGTACCTGTCACCATATCCGGGGTAATATGAGACTCTTTCATCATAAAGACTCGTCCACCTATCCTGGAGCCACTAGCTTGTCCTCTACCCACACTTTTCACTCCAGTTCCTGGAGGTAACACTCTACTTGCTGCTTCACTAGGTGCTGCTGGAGTCTCTGCCAACTGCGGACAATTATTTTTAATGTGCCCCATTTGATGAAAATGGTAGCATTCCACTCCTTTAAGCTTAGGACACTCGGATTTATAATGCCCCTCCTCTTTACAGAAGAAACATGTAACAACTCTCGCTGGTGCCTCACCTTTTCCTGACCTCCTAACCAGACTAGAAGATTCTCCACCCCTAGTATCTCTTCCAAATCTCCCCTGACCTCTACCACTATCTCCACCACCTCTCTGAAATTTATGGAATTCCATATTAAAACTTCCACCCTAACCTCCCTTAGACTGAGATGCGTTGAATATACTTTTATTAAAAATCTCTCTACTCGCCATCCATTGGTTCATTTGCCTTTCTGCTATCGTGGCTTTATTCACTAGAGAAGCATAATCTTCTAACTCATAAGTAGCTACTCTATTTTGAATGGGCCAAATCAGTCCCTCTTGAAACTTACTACATTTATCTTCTTCATCCTCCACATATTTAGTTGAAAATCTAGACAAAGATGTAAATTTAGCCTCATACTCCCTCACAGACATTTTCCCTTGGGTCAAGTTTATAAATTCCCTCACTTTCTCCGTCCTATAGACTTTAGGAAAATACTTAACATATAAAGATTTAATAAATTCATCCCAAGTAATAACATCAGTACCTTCCATCCAAGGGAACCAAATGGTTGTTGGCTTCCCACTAATATTTGGCCTCCCCTTTTAGCCTAAACACAACCAAATTTAATTTCTGGTTGGAACTTTCATTACTGCAAATATGGTCTCTAGATCTCTGACCCACATCTCAGCTTCTATAGGTTCCACTGACCCTAAATATTCTGGAAGATTCAACTTCAGGAACTTATCATGCATGGAATCTTTCATTTCCTTCCTTGCCTCTTTCTCAATTCTAGCTACAGTTTTTTATTCTAGATATTTAGTCTGTTGCTCTGCCATTAATTCCATATTTCTTTCGTGTTGTTCTACCATCCTCAGTATTGCCTATTCCATTATTTGCATCTCTGTAGGTTGTTCATGCTCTCTATCCCTTCAAGCAACACTCTGCTCTACTTCAGTATTGTCTGTACGAGAAGATACTCCCTCTTCTCTATGTTGTCCATTCCTAGGTTCCATCTGGAATTATCTGTAATACAACAAATTTATAACAACCAATATAAACAGTTTATAATACTAAACTATTGGTTAGTATAAAAAAATATTCATAAATATCAAATCAACTCAATGACTGCCATCTAATCGTCACACACATCCAGAATTAATAAGCTAAACGCTCTCATACCACTAATTGTCACACACCGAACCCAAATCCATTTTAATAATTTATTTTCATAACAATTAAATCATGGTCTTCTGTCCATTTGAAAATTAATTCATTTATTTATATTTTTATGAATAATGAACATAATATTGTTCTTGTGCCATAACGAAGTCAACATCAGAGTCATAATTAGAGATTTTATAATACTGTGATTAACTACAATTAAATTTTATAATCATCAAATTGATTCACATTAACTCAATATATACCATGTGTGAGTGTAGTAAAATCCTCTTGTGACAACAAAAAAATCCTCATATTTATACCCCAGCTCTTTCTAACGGTGCAACTCTCAAAATCACCGATCATACGGTATCCTAGCTAGCAGCATACAAACCTGAAAATGTTAAAATATAAACCATAAGCATTAAGCTTAGTGAGGTACTCCTTCCCTGCAATGAATTAACAGTTCTATATCAAATTTGTGGATATAAAATCCAAACAATCCTGCCCATTGGCAATAACAAATCCTAGAACATAAGTTTCAACAAATCATTAGATCTTTGTCCAATTCCAATCCTGGATCAGAAAACCCAAACAAATCAAGGATATTTGAATATCCAAACTAATCACGAATATCTGAGTATTCAAACCAATCCTGGATAATTCAATATCCAAACAAATCTTTCTCTTAGATCTATATTCATAACCAGCATATCATTTTCATATCTATATGCAAAAAAATCAAAAGTACACTCACCTTGGAAATTTACCAAGGTTTCCCTTTTCCTTTATATGGATCTTGTTCAGTCAGTTTTTCTTCTCTTCCTATCATTCTTACAATATTAGTATCATCATAAGAATATTAACAATTCAAAGAATAACTCCAACATAACTCCATTCATAAGCACCATATGATTCTATTCAAATCATTCATCATAAATAAAGTCCCATCTAGATTCAGGTTATGATATCTAACATATTCAAATTATAGCCCAAGCCTACTTTAATTATTCTTAGTAATTCAATCCTTATCATATTGGGTTTCCAACACAAAAGATGACACATCATTCCAAGTTTTCTAGAGCAAGATATGCCAATTTCTTTACTACATAGCAAGTCCGCCTATAGGCTCCTCTATCATTCAGTCATCTTCCAAGAATTTTAATAATTTTAATATATCATAACTTTCTATGATATTTCAACCAATTTCAGAAAACGTATTGAATAATACAAGATTAAAATTTCATAATTTTCAGAGTTCATTTGCTATGTCAAGCAAAACATCAAACATATGGTATGCATATTTACTCTTTTGGGACAGATTTCATACCCGAACTTCAAACCATCACCCAAGATTCATTTCTTGATATTTTAACATAATTTTTGGATATGCTATGAATATATGGGTTTATGTTAATCTTCAGCTAGAATTAATCAATTTCAGTAATCACACAAAAATATATGGAAGTTTGAATAAACAAGGTTACTAAACGAAGCAATTTAATGGTTTACACATTCAACTTTGTTGAAACTTGCATCTATCCATACATATGCACCCAAGCATGAAAGTTCAATAAAAAATCAAGGATTTATATCATATAAATCATAAATACAAGAAAAATAACAAGATTCATGGGTGGAATTACCTTAGGGGCTTTTACGTAATTTTTTCTGAATTTTTCTCCTCACTTTCTTCTTCCTAACCTTCACAATTATTTTTCCTCAACCTAAAACTATCCCAAACTGATTTTGCTGAATAAAGAGGATATATAAAGGGTTTAAGTCGGCCAAACCAAACTCCACCTCCAACTAATCAATTTAAGACACTTATTGGGTATAAAGGACAAATTACCACTTAAATGGATGGATAGATTTTCCCTTGGTTAGTAATTTCAGTATAACTTCTTCCTCGGACCTCCGTTTCACACACCAATTGTTGTGTTACAACTATAAATCACCTTTATACAACTATCTTGTTTTCACATTAAGTCAATTGTTATGTCATAAAGGTCAAAACTAGTCTTAAACGTGAACATTCCTACCAAAAACTTAAGAATTTCATATTTGTAACTAATTCGATATTTCATGCGTTATGAAGGTAGGATTAGACTAAACATAATGAATAAACATTATATATACTAATAACATATTATCCACATCACAATAGTTAATCATGATTTAAACATAATTTATCATAATTATATTCGGGTTGTCATAGGAATCTTGGCTACCTTGGTTACCTTACGTTGGGATTTTCCAGGACCTCGTTTAAGGTCAAAACAAAACTTCTTAAGATGACTTTTTCGCCCACAATGTGAACGCCTAAAGACTCGGTGAGAAGATTTAGCTAAGAAATGATCGTTAACATTGTTCCTAGAGGATTCTCCTAAAACATTTGTTTTGGATTTATGATTTGACTCATTACAAGTATCGAAGCCTAAACCACACGTGTCATTTTTTAATTTGGACCATTCATAATATTTTATTTTATTTCTCCAATTGACTCTCCAAATAAAATTTTACTCTACTTGAGTCTCTCACTTTCTTCTCAAGCTCTACAATCTTATACTCAAGCAAACTATTTCTCTCTTCAAACATAAGAAGTTCATTTTTCATTGATTCTATTAAACCTCTAAGGCTATCTCTCTCGCCTTCTACATATTCAATATTCTCACGAAGAGCTCTCTCACGTGTCCTAAGTTCATCAACCAACTCACTCTCATCAATGACTTTGGCACACTCCCTTAAACTAACTTCTGACTTCAAATTTGCCCTTTTTAATTTTATAGATTCAGCATATAATTCTTGAAATGCAAATTGAAGTTCACTCACATCAACCTCATTTTCACTTTCACTCTCTCTCTACTCCACTCTCACCACCATTATCGTCTTTAGCTTCACAAATAAAGTCCTCGGAAGTGTCATGATTTGAGATGTCATCGTCGCACAATTTTTCACTATCACTCACATGACAAGTCATGAACGCGGTAAAGTTGCGCTCAATGGGGGAATCGAGTCCCTCTTCCTTTTCAATAACATCACTAAGGGTGGCATTATAGGAAATTGGTTGTTTGCCTTCTCTCCTTAGTTTAGTGGGGCACTCTCTTACCCTATGGCCATAACCCTGATAACCATAGCACCTATTTGACTCGTCCCTATTAAGATTTTCATTATTGGAATTAGGGATCTTTTCGACTTTGTCGTGCTTAGAATTTTCAAATTTTTTAAAATAATTTTTAAACTCATCTTTATTAAATTTAAAAAAATTTCAAAATTTCCTACCAAACATAGCCATGTCCTCCGAGTCACTATCACTCTAATCAACCACAACTAGTTGTTCCTCCTTTCGGGCTTTCAAAGCAATGACCTTATCAATTTTATTTTCATTTTTTGAGGGGAACATATCTAGTTCATAGGTTTGCAAATCACTTACTAATTCCTCAAGTTTGGTAGAGTGCAAGGTGGGTAAAGAATTTAAAACACTTTAGGGATAAATCTCTCGGGTAGGGACCTTAAAATTTTCTTTACAACTCGGTCGTCAGGTATTTTCTCTCCCAAATTAAATGATGAATTTACTATATCTAAAAGTATAGCATAAAATTCATTAAAAGTTTCGTTTTCATTAATTTTAATGGTTTCAAATTGAGTGGTGAGGTTTTGGAGTTTAGAAGCTTTTACGACACTAGTTCCTTCATGAGTGAGTTGCAAAATATCCCAAGATTTTTTAGCAGTTTCACTACGGGTATGGGAACACGGTCATTTTCTACCAAACATGTGGGTGGGGACCAACCGTTAACAACTGACAACCAAACCCTCTCATCGATAGACTTTAGTGTCGGTTTCATACGCGCTTTTCAATAAGTGTAATTGGAACCATCAAAAACAGGAAATTTTGAAAATGAAAAAAATTCCATTTTAACCAAAAATATTTAAAAAGAGCTTAACGCAATACACACAAATGACAAATTTTAATTTACATTCAAATTAAAATTAAACTAAACACAAAGTGAATAAATTAAACAATAAATGGATTTTTCACTTAAACCAAATTAATTCAACACAAGTCCTAGAAATTTTCCTAACAATAATTAATTCAATTTTTGCAAATTAGGCCAAACCAAATTATCAAATTAAATAAATGACTTGATCAAATTAAGTTAAATTTCACCCAATTAATTTTAGCACCAAAATATATACATGTGATAATTAAACCAAATTTTATCTTGAATTAACTAAGCATGCATCTACGTGTTTTGCAAGATAAAATAAACCAATCACACTACACGTCGATGTACGAGAAAAACCCAAAATGGAAAAAATCTCGGACGACCCTGGCCTACCAAATCCACTAAATACAGAATTATCAATTACAAGATAGTAGACTGACACCAACAACATGACTCCATCCAAGCCTTTATTCTCCTTCTTGTAACCACCTCTACCTAGTAGATAACCATGGACTGAACAGTCTCAAACCCCTCTGATGGGACTCTTGCACACCGTCACCCTCACGCGAAGCTTTTCTTCGAGTAGGAACACCGCAGTGTAAACCAAATGTTTTCTTCTTTGTGGGGTGTAGAATTAAACAAAGACTTCTCCTTTTTATGGTAGATATGGACCAATGGTTCCAAAAAAACTCCAAGAAAATATTATATATAAGAGGTACTTGGATAAACAAACTTTGGGTGTAATCACATGTGTTTGTTTGAAAATATTTCTTTAAATTTCAACACATAAAACTTGGAACTTTGGTTGGTGTATGTTCTCTCAAATGTACTCTCAAGGAAGGTACCAAAGTATTTTCTAAAATCTTTCCCGAGTATATTTTAAACTACCAAAAGGAAGTGGGACAAAAGAGTGGGAAAATGCCAAAAAACTGTCAAAAACTGTTCCCACATGAAATCTCATTAGAACGACTTTTTCGTTCGAACGACTTATCTAACGAAAAGTCAGTGTACAAAAGGGAAAATCGTTGGCAAAACTCGTTCGAATAACATTCTCGTTCGAACGAAATGTCAGAATGTTCATTTTTCAATTTTAAGCCCAAAAACTTTATTTTAAATAAAAATTACACCCATTAAAACTATTCCATGTCTCCCGATATATATAAAAATGCATTCATACCTTTTGAAGGATATGGAATCAATTGTCGTTGACGTAGAAACATGGCACTTGAAACTTGGCACTTTGATAATCTTCACTTTTAAATCCAAGCCGTTACGTCTTTAACTAAAACTTCAAACATCATTGGTTTGGAGGATACTTACTCAATACTATCCTATGACTCAAATGTTTTTGTTTGTAATTGAGACAACACTACATTAAGACTCAATTAGAAATTTGTGTCCTTACAATCACTTGCCTTTTTAGGTTTGTAGGGTCTGATTACGCATTGTAGAAGACAAATTTGACAATAGCACACCAAATTCTTCTTTGAATTTTGGCTCCTAAACTTCCTTCTTTTCTTCCTTCTCTCTCCTCTATATTTTTGGGGTTTATAATCTGATTTATGGTTGCCTCGAACTCTAAGACTTTAGTTTAATATCCCTAATCCCAAAATTTGGCTAATAGGCCAAGCCAATACCCCTGTGTGGGCCCGATTATGTCTAAAAAGGCATCGGGACCTAATTGTTGTCCCCAGGTACACTATTTTGACTATCTCAATCCATCCAGAACCAATGGTGACCTTACAATCGCTATCCAAGTCACTCTACATAAATTTTTCTATCTCGACCTCCTATAGTCTACACGCGAGTCCTAGTTGAGATATAACACTGTCACATCATTATCCCTCGCTATGACGTAAAATAATTCTTCACTACTGACTTAGTATTTATATTACATAAATATTAATCATTATCTCTCTCGATTAATATTTTAATAAACACATAATAATTAATTCAATTAAATCACGTCACATGTGTAATTTAAAATAACCGAATTAATTTAAATTTTAAATGCCCAGAAATACGGGGTGTTACAGTAAATATTTTTGGAGTTAAACCCAAAATCGTATTTGTGTGAATTTATTATTTTATGTGGGATTTTAGATATGAACTAGTTATAAGCCCCATACGATGCACGGGCGAGTTATAGAAAAATGCCATATTACTCATAAATTTTAATAGAATTTTTTTACCACAATGAAGCGAAAAGTAGAAATCGAACACTCATATTGCAGAATATAATAATGCAGCAGTAATAATGACAACGACAATAAGAATAGTATAATTCATAATATTATAAGTTATGGAGTAATTGTCAAAAACATCAACAATTAAAATTAATATAATTATGGAGTTGGTTTAATAATATTTGATGACAGCGAGCTAGAATTTATGATTGCATATCAAATTCTTAAAATTATGAAAAACATGCACTACCACTCACTAACTTTTTTAGTTGATATCTTATTCGTCAAAAAGAAAAAACATAAAAAAATTATGTAAAGGTAGACATCATACTTTAGTCACCGTATTTTGATAGTGGTCTAGTAAGAAAATATTCCTTGAATCTTAGAGACTGTAGACAAACCATGAAATCAAACAAAAAAGAGACAATACGAAATGGATAGATCAAAAATATAGTACTAAACTGCTCAACATTGTCCTTCATCTCCAGAGATTACCCACTTAATCTATCGAATTCATATCAAACAGATATAGAAGTAACCTTGACAATCTTAATTTAAACAATGATATCACAATTGTAAAAATCTCTCAATAATAAATAGATCAAAATGAATGAAGCTTTCAAAGAGACCGAAATACATACATGGTCTCTTGAATAATATATTCAAGAGACCCATTATGTCATTTAAAAATCATTTGGAATCTTAAAATCAATATGTATCAATAGAGGTTTAAAATTGATCAAATGGATAGTGCAATCTATAAAATAGTTGTATCATTTACCTGATGCTCTTATATGCTGAAGATTGCATCGTATACACCTAATAAAGAGAATAAGATCGAGTTGTTATATAGACTAATTACATAAAAAAAATTACACATTAATAGAGTCCCTGCAAGCAAATAAAGTTACCTTAAAAATTTGGTCTGCTATCCTCTGTAGAACAAATATTTTCCTGGATAACAATAGTTTTACGAGTAAGCATTACTATGCAATATGTAGTACTAAATATAAACTTGATAACAACATGTCCACATGACAATCTTATTGTTGTGTATTACTTTCTTATGGTATCAATAATTAGCACACGAAGATACCAATGATTTACGGGAAGATAATTTGACCTATAAATGTTAGTTTTTTGCTTTCTAGATGGTTCTTGAATTTGAAAAACTCCAAATTTCACATAATCATTCCAACGAACACATACAGATCTTTGATTTGAGTTTCAAGTAGTCAAAATTCACCTTAACCATCATCGGGTCACTCCACTGCTTCACGACCGATAAATTAAAGAACAATAAAATCAAAAGTATAGTTGCAGAACAATTTTGAACACAATTTGAACATTTGATTCTAGTTGTCATTGAATTGCTTAACTCAACAATGAAACCAAAATATTAATCCAAGGAACAATATTATAAAAAAAATTAAGAAACAATACATTTTATACACCTAACCAAACATCAAATCACCACTACGGAAGTGAAAAATAAACTATAAAAATTATAAAGCAACTCTCAATAAATATTACCTTGAACACATAATGTACAAATGTTGGCATAGTACACAAAACATATGAAGACACGGAGAGAGACGAACGAAAGTGCTGGAATTATCCCAAAGAGACAAAACAATAATGATCAGAGAGAGAGATTAAAGGTCATAAAGGAGCTGCATTTGACAACCCGAGAGGAAGAACGGGCGATCTTCCCATTTCGATCTCTTCAGTTCCCATTTTGAAATCTTCATATAAATGTGCTATATGGCATGGGAAACTAATGGTAGATAGAATTATGTGTCTATTTAGTTGCAAAACTCAAGAGTATTGATTCTTAATTAAAGAATGGTGCCACGTGTTACCTTCTCCTCATGTTGGACTTCTATTTTATATATATACATAGATTTGTAACTTACATTTCTAAGATTTTGGATCTCGTAATATAACTCATAAATGATATTGGAATCAACTAAAAATGATAATATTGATAGGTATTATGTGAAGTTAAGGTGACCATGTAGGAGAAAATTTGAGGTATTGGGACCTTAGCATGGTCAATTAATGGATTTCTATATATTGGGACTGTGGTAGTTGTTATAGGATGACAAAAGTGCAATTCATGACAGATGTGGTAATTTTCTATAGATTAATGAAAAGGAAATGCGAATGGACTTTGATACTTAAATTATACTTAGATGATAATCTAAGACCTTTTAATTATGTGAATACAATTACTTAACTAGGAGGTAAATAACATAGTATTTAGACAATATACTTGCAACCTTAATAGTGTAGGATTACTCGTATTATATATTATGTGATCGACATACTGGGTGTGTGCACTCATGGGAGGCATACTAGAGGGGATATCCATATGGGTCATGTGATACAATGATTACGATAGTAACCTAATTGTAATGATGACGGGTTTACCTATGAGCGATGATTATGTACAACCCCGATGCGATGAGATGGGTATACTTTGGTTATGATTTCCTCGGATACTACATGTTGATGCTTATCTTATTTAGAGTGAGATACGTTTGGCCCAATCCTTGGTATGGGGTTTATGATTGGTGTGGTTGGGTGTAGTGATTATACCTATTGAATGTGATTTAGTGGTTATAGGTATGGCACGACCTTTAACCCGACCTAATACATGTGAGTGATCCCCAAAGGCGGTAAGGCATGCCTTCATTATGTGTGGTTTACGATGGAGCCTTACGATACATGTAGTGGCCCTTTCTAGTATTATGTGTATATATATGTAGAGACTTGTTTCCCTAATACGTTATACGATTATGCATTATTAATGAATAAAATTGGAAATTAAATGTAAAAGTATATAACGATGCATAAGACTTAATAAAACTTAATCATGGGGAACACATTGCCTTGGGATTAGACTCATGTGATCTTAGTGTTGTTTTGGTTGGTATAACTTAAAAGCAATTAAAATACTATATGCAGATGTGTAGTTATATCGTGGCACTAGGTCAATTGTATCGTTATACTCCTTAGACTTGTTAACATCTCCCATTAACATTTTTAATTCATGGGCTAAAGTGTCGTGATTAGGTATAAATTCTTCATATTTATCCCTTTAAATTAGAGGCTTTAATCATCTTGTGCAGTGTAAATCGAGTTGATTTTTCTCATATCATTGCTACTGACATTTTCTATATAGTGCATCGAGTTTCATGTTTTTCTCTTACATTTTGCAGGAATTTTACACAAGTAAAGAAAAGAAAAAACTCAAATTCAAGAAAGAAAGAAAAGAAGAAAATTCAAGGGAAAAATGATGATTTTATGCCAGGAATTCGGATGAGGAATCCAAGGAAAGTTGAAGACATTAAGTCCACAAGCACGTAGGAAGAAACAACATAAAAATCCAAGTCCCAGGTGAAAAGTTATGAAGCTTCAAAGTTGAGAAGAAATTAAGATAAAAGGAATGCAAAAAAAGCCAGCGAACCGAACCGATAGCAGCTAAAGCGAACCATTCCCCTTTATTGGAAAGAACAAATTGAACCAACGCCAAAGAATCCGGACCAATTTGTCATACTGTATGAAATCGGACCATTTCGGCTGGCAGAATTTTTATTTTTTATTTTCAAAAATAGAGTTGTGCATGGCTAAAAAACTTGAAAGAACATGAGAGTTATATAGTATTGTATCACCAGACATTAGGCAAAGTTTTTTTACAGCATTTTGAGGGATTCTTGAAGTCAAGAACCTTAGGATTATCACTCTTCAACAATTGATTCATCTTTTGGCATCGAATTCAAGGTTTTTCTCCAATTCAAGTATAGTTCATTATTGCTTTCAATTTGTCTCTTCTTTTTGCTTGACAATTCATTAGTTATTAATGAGAAATATTTCAAACCTGTTTAGATATAGTTTCATTATGATTATTATTACATGTAATTTAGCAATCATCTTTTCTAGAAATTACGTCATGTCCGACTAGATTTCTTGAGGTTGGGATGCATGAACCCAACCTTAAATGGTTTGTATGGATATAAAAATAAGTTCTTAAGTTAAATAATTAATTGGAACGTGTCAGTTCATTAATACAAACATCGTAGGACTTTTAACCTTATTTTCCCTAGGTAATTGGGGTGTTTAAGAATGCGATGCGCATGTTAACCATCTCGTCACGTGCTTTATTTGTATTCTTGATTTCATATGGTGTGGGTTTATTCATTCATATGTGTAATACTTGAAAAGAATAAAGTTTCTCCTTAATTAACTATTTAATTCTCGACTAATTTTGTATCTGGTGGATTCATTAGGGGTTTGGGGGATTGTATTCCGACCGTATCTTTTTTTTTATAGTTATAATTTTGTTGTTTGTTAAGTCTTGCATGTTTAGTTAGTTTTTAATTTAATTTACAATGTATTAGTTAATTGGTATAATTCCAAACTCATCACCTTTTCCTTTATTTGTCTGAGTCATTATAGGGTTACACATTTTTCCTATCTGTCGTAACGATTCTTCGTCCCATTCCCCGTGTTCGATACCCGACTTGCTCGGATTATTACTTACACGACCGATTTACACTTGAACCATATTAAAACGCACTAGAGACACTTATAAAGTCGCGTCAAGTTTTTGGTGCCGTTTTCGGGGACTAGGTGGACTTTTAGGTTAGGTTGATTTAATCCAAAATTTGACTCAAATTCTTTCAAAGGCCAAAAAACTAAAAAAAAATCAAAAATAAAAAAAAAAATCAAAAAAGTAAAAAGCCAAAAAAATATAACATCTCTCATTCTCTTTCATATAAAATACGCAATAAACTCCTCAATCAACTCCAACCCTAATTCAAGCAAAGACCTTGTTGTGGTCTTTATCACCGAACTCAATTGGATCATGGAGGGACATGAAAGCCAAATTTGTCTTAAATTCCATCAAAGCTCAAATTTAAACATTCAAACAATAAGAAAATGAGCCATTTGATTTATGTTACGAATGTTTCAACGAGCAAGTTAATACATGCCCACACTATGGTTTTGAAAAGTATCATCTCATATCTTTCTTCCACCACGGGCTAAGCATAGCTTCTAAACAAATCATTGAGATAATGTGCGAGGGACCATTTGGGGGATTAGATACAAACGATGCTGAGGCCCAACTTAAGTATGTAGTTAAGACTACTTAAGCGTGGGACACATTCGATCCTAACGCCCAAACCCAGATTCAACAAACATCCAACGTTCCTTCTGCTTTCGGACTCTATCATTTCGACAAAGAAGCTGATTTCCAACTTCAAATAAATCAACTTGCTAAACAATTAAAAGACGTATTCGAATTAAGGGCAAGAGAAACACCCAGATCCACTCAATCAAGAGATAAAGTGTGTATAATTTGTGAGGCGGGTCATTTAACAGAGGAATGTATGATGATACCCGCCTGCAAAGTTATGCTTCAAGAGCAAGTTAGAGCGATAGGAAATCTTAAGGATAATTTTAATGCCCCTCACGGGAATTCTTATAACCCTTTGTGGAGGAACCATCCTAGGATTAGTTACAGGCAACAACATGCTACGTTGAATTCCAATTCACACGTTGCCCCTCCTCCACCAATGCCTCCGTACTTTCAATAAGCTCCACACTTACAAGCACCACCTCCTGTGCCATATATCACCCCATCGAGGCAAACTATCGAGGATAACATCAATCAATTCATGCAAGCGCAATAAGTAACCAATGCGCAAAACACTCGGATGTTTGTCGAGATAAATGCGAACATTTTAAAATTGCAAGCATCATTGAGTATCCAAGAGAAGCGTAAGTTTTCGGCCCAAGGCCAAAGACCTCCCCAAGGTCAATCTAGTGTTATCTATAATTCTGATGACCATAAAGAGAAATGTAGTGCAATTACTACTCAACACGACCAACAAAATGATAAGGAGATTTCACCCAGCATGAAATAGATCAAAGATGTCCCCTTACGAAGGAGTGCTAATAATGACATAGTCAGGCCCGAGGTAGTTGTGAAACCTCCCATTGTTGCTTCATACCCTCAACGGTTAGTATCCCACTCCAAGGAGACCTCTCGTGATGATGTTGTAGATGTTCTTAAGTAAGTAAAGATTAACTTACCTTTTTGTAACACCCCGCATAATTAAATACCGGGTGGCCAGTCCCATACCAAATTAAAACAGAATATACAGTTGGCTCATTCTTAGCATCACTGTCGAAAACATTTACAACTCACCCAATACCCAATTAAGCTGGTGTTAAAAAACTTTTCAAAATTTAAATTTCAACAAAACCATTTTTAAGTTAAGAATAACACTACACGTTTTATTCTATAACACAGATCACTAAATAAATAACTCAAAAGAATTTAAATGCAACTGGAATAAACATTCCCAAATAATATAATTCCTTTACAAGAATCCCAATAATCCAAAATGTATTAAAAGGACATAAATACAATAGTATTTAACTCTGATAGAAAATGATAACTGAGTCTTTTGAGCGACATGCCCTATCTAAGAATATTGTGAATCAAAAAGATGATAAGCGTCTAAGCAAAACTTCCATAGCTCCATAGCTCATCGTAATCAACTATGGTTGGCGTCCCTGTTGCTGGACACCTAATATAGAGATACAATAGAAGAGAAAATATGCAAGGAAACGGGTCAGAGCCCGAATGTGTAGAGTATTTTTAAAACAGCAAGTATTTAACAAGTGCAATAAAGCATTTATTATGTACATGTTAGATCCAACTCTCACTTGCAATACTCACCTCTCAACTAGAGTGCACACTTAACGTTTCCTATTAACTTCCTAGTTAATGGTTCCTCTTTTCTAGTCTCCATATAATAATTCCATTCCCATATCATAATCCCCGTATGTCCCATACCATACGTCACATTATTATCCATTTACATTTCTCCTTTATTAGTTTCTCATTAACATGAATAATTTCTCATTAATATGAACCGTTTCTCATTAGCATGAGTCATTTCTCATTAATATGAACTGTTTCTCATTAGCATGAGTCAAGCTTTTCAATTCTATAAGCATAAGCATTTATTAACATAATTCCATTATTCACCGTTATCTACAATTATCACCGTAGATAGTTTTAACCACAATATAAATCCATTAAATCATTTAATCCATTATATATATTCATATATAATACAGCACCCCGAGTCACAGCTGCGGCGCAATGCATTACTCTGCTATCATGTCCCATCATCGCAGGTCGCATAATAGAGGACAAAAGGTTCGGTAAGATTCCACGAACCACAAACAACAAACAAATTGGAGGCGAACATAGTTCTCGTATCCATGGGTCACGCACATACCTACGTACCCACAGTCAGCGGACTTATCAACTCCCCGATAAGTCTTTCATAGACCTATGTTCTCGAGCGACAAATCAAAGATCCCATGGATTCATCAGGATATGACTGCCCTCACGCGTAAACCTCCCACCGATAGCAAGTAAGCTAGGTATGTCATACACATAATCATCAATCAATCAAATAGGTATTATCATACCTATAATATAATATCAATAAGGTAATTATCACTACCCTAAGATATTTTCCATACGTAGCATTATATCTCTTTTAAAATATCATAACTTTACTTCATAAATTAATTATCCTCGCATCCTATAACATCTCTCCACTACCGACGTCGTTAAGGTTCATGCGCGGAACGTCTCGCAAAGCGAAATCCAAACAAGGAACCCCTCTAATACACTACTACTTAACTTTGTCGATCGAGGAGGTCCGAAAACTTAAACTATGCGATCGGAATAACCTCATAACCTCTTTTTCAACCAAAAGTGTTCCAAACTCCCATCTCTATTCAGGAGCCATACCACTACGCTCTTAATTTAACTATCCATACAACATCTCTCCACTCCCGACATCGTTAAGGTTCATGCGCGGAGCGTCTCGCAAAGCGAAATCCAAACAAGGAACCCCTCCATTACACTACTACTTAACTTTGTCGAGCGAGGAGGTTTATCAACTTTAAATACGATTAGGATAACCTCATACCCTCTTTCAATAAACAAGATTCAAATAGGATTTTCCTCAACATACATTCAGTAAGAAGTCACTAATATCCTACTGGTCCATAACATCAATGTCTCCCGAATTACTACGAGTTTAGTTCCGTTCAATTAAGGTTAAAACCGATAGTTTCAAATCTCTTATAAACACATCTCCTTTCACTTAGGATTAAACTTTCATATAAACTTAAGGATACCCAGGTGTTATATCAAATCACCCCTACTGGTCCTATCATAATTCCTCATACATCCCCATTTGGAATTTAACAAATAAATCTAGCAACCCAAATTCATTTTCGGGGTTTCTAAACTACCCCAAAAATTATCCCGAATATCTACGACATTAATTGTAGCCGTAATTTTTCCAATTCCCGATTTGATTTCCGAGTTGATGATTTCAACCCGGAGCTGTCATCTTGTAAAAATCATATCAAATCGTAGAAAAATCAGAAAAATACGCGGTCGGTACCCACGCGACCGTATCGAAAAGATATACAACTTTCATGTTTTGGCCGAAAGCTAAATCATTTATATTCTTGGCCGAAAATGACCCCAAAGGCTACGGATTACTATTCATTAACTCTCCCAAAATCCCAAACTCCATTTTTCTCCATTTTTACACATTCAAACCTTCATATTAACCTCCAAAATGAGTTATGATTATTTCTACATGATATATCAACATATATGAACGATTTCCAATACTCTAAACATCTTAGTATCATCAAGGGATTGGATAAAAAACATGTTTATCTCCTTATTTTCAGAATTTATCAATATATCATCTTCAAGAACACATCAATGGTATTTCAGATTTTTCTTCAACATATTCATGATCATTTCGTGGATTAATATCATCCTACAATATATTTTTACTTCCTATATTATTTCAGTTTTCCAGAAATCCATTTAATACTCCATTATTTCTTCCAAACAATCATAATCTTCTCTTTTCATATTATTCTAACATGGACAATATACAAACTTAAATTGCCATTATCAAACACTTGCCTTTCTTGTAGGTCTGATCCTTTGGTGTAGTATATTTCAGTTGGTTGTCCCTTCTCCGGTCAAACTCCGGTGGTGGTTGGTGGTGGTGAACCTTGGTTCTTGTTCTTCTCCTTCCCAAGTGGACTTTTCCCTTCCCAAGCACTCTTACTCTTACTCTAAGAAGATGGCTGCTCTACTTTGTGAAGAGGAGATGAATAACTCCCATTCACTTAATCTACCAACACTTATAATGGTACCAAATCCGAAATCACTATTCACCCCCCCTAGAAAAATGACCAAAACACCCTTTCGGGTTGTCTATTCATTTCCAAATGACCCGAGACTCAAAATAAACATCCAAATAGACTTTTCTGACTATTTCGAACCTTCCGGACGCAACTACGCAGTCGAAATGACTATAAGGTCGATAAAAAATAAATTTTCTTTTTAATTTAATAAACTAGTCTCGACACGTCCCATACCGCGTCTGACTAAAAATATAAATTACCGAATTTATATCATACAGTCATATCAATGACATCACATTCATATATTACCTAAATATCTTTAAGTAATATTCAGAATCATCCATATTCATATCCACTGTCCGGATAAAATCCAAATGAATTAATTAATAAAAATAATCCAATTAATCCATTAATTTAAAATATAACCCATTTTAAAAGTCATTTAAAATTACGGGGTATTACACTTTTCTCGATGCCATAAAGCATATTCCCGCCTATTCTAAAGTCCTTAAGGACTTAATCACGGTGAAATGTAGGCTAAAGGTAAAGAAAAATATGTTTTTAACACAAAATGTCAGTTCTGTACTCCTAAACGATCTTCCATCAAAATTTAAAGATCCAGGTGCATCGACCATTTCGTGCATCACGGGAATGAATCAAATTAAGAGAGCACTAATAAACTTAGGGGCAAGTGTTAACATTCTCCCCAATTCCATCTATAAGAAATTAGATTTGGGGGACCTTAAGAACACGACGATGACTCCCAACTCGCAAATCGTTCAGTGAAGATACCTCGGGGGGTTATTAAGGACGTGATTGTTCAAGTTGACTGTTTCTACTTCCCGATAGATTTTATCATTTGGGATGAGGAACCCTCATCTTTATCGAGTAATCATGTTCCCATCATCCTTGACCATCCATTCTTAGCTACGGCTAATGCATTAATTAGCACTCGAAATGGGCAAATGCAATGCATGTTCGGGAACATGAATCTCAAAACAAATATCTTCAACATCACCAAGCCCAAGAGTGATGAGGGAGGATTGCAAGACACAAATATTATTAAAGAGATGGTACAAGAGCACGAGATGACTCACACGAGAGAGCTGTTAGGGGTATGTCGTGTTACGTTGGGTGAGAGCGATAATTCTGATAATGAGCCAGGAGTCGAGAAGTCGTGTTCTGTGACTGAAGTTGAGAGCGAGAGAATATTTGGAGATGGAATGAGTGAGAGATGATTTAGAAGCTGAGAGAGAGAGAGAGAGAGAGAGAGAGAGAGAGAGAGAGAGAATGAGAGATAGATAGATAGAGAGAGAGAGAGAGAGAATTAAGAGATTTGAGTCTAGAGGACCGTGGGAAAGTGTAATGACCCCACTTATACATATATAGTTTGTTTTTACACTCTTGTGTTACTTATTATCTTATAAATTTTATATTATTAGATATGTGGTATTATTTGATATCAATATAACAAGCAAGTATTGATAGTTATCAAGCAAGTATTCAAATGGCTCCATATGAGGCACTCTATGGTAGAAGGTTTCGTTCCCCTACATGTTGGTTAGAAGTTGGGGAAAGAAAATTATTGGGACCAGAATTGATTCAGATCACAAAAGAGAAGGTGAAATTGATTCAAGACCGATTCGAATTGCTCAAAGCCGTCAAAAGATTTATGCTGACAATCGACACCGACAGTTAGAATTCCAAAGAGGAGATTAGGTGTTCTTGCGAGTATCGCCTTCAAAGGGAGTAATAGGATTTGGGAAGAAAGGGAAGTTAATCCCAAGATATATAGGACCTTTTGAAATCCTTGAAAGGATAGGAGCCGTTGCGTATAAAATAACCTTACCACCTGAACTCTCTAGTGTACATAATGTGTTTCACATATCAATGATAAAGAACTATGTCCCAGATCCAAAACATATCTTAAGTCATGAGCCTCTTCAAGTTAGAGAAGATTTGTCGTACATTAAGCATCCAGTGGAAATCTTGGACCATAAAGATCAAATATTACGAACCAAGGTTATTCCACTAGTCAAAGGATTATGGAAAAATCATTATGTTGAAGAAGCAACATGGGAGCGGGAAGATGAAATAAAGGAGCGATATCCATACCTTGTTGGGAATTAATGTATGTAAAGTTTGGGGACTAAACTTTTTATAAGGAGGGTAGGATGTAATGACCCCACTTTTATATATATAGTTTGTTTATACACTCTTGTGTTACTTATTATCTTATAAATTTTGTATTATTAGATATGTGGCATTATTGGATATCAATATAACAAACCCCATTTTTAATTACGAAGAATCCACTGTAAATTGGATCAAATCGAAGTCTTATGACATATCCTAACGTAAATAATAAGTTTTGGGGTAGAAAATATAATTTTATGAAACTATAAGGACAAAAATAAAAATCTAAAATGGGCCATTTTGCAAAATAAAATATTTTGAAGGACCTCTAAGAAATATTCAAAATATATAGTGTGAAATTACCAAAATACCCTTCATGTGTGAAATGACCCTTATACCCTTATCACCTTTCCACCACGTGCTGGTCACTTTCACATTACACATGTCGTCTTTAGAGAGAAATCTAAAACACTTGTCATCATTTGGTGATATTAACACTGCAAGACCACTCTGGATCGTGACACCTCGGTGTTGAATCACGACTCCAAAAAGCATAGTCATTAGACATGTGTCAACACCGTAATACTTTTGGAAACCTATAAATAGGGCCTTAGGGTTCATTTGAAACTTAGACCAATTCCTTGAGAATTATAGTAAGAAAGAGTGATAGAAAGCTTGGGAAATATCTTAATAAGGAGTTCTATAATTTGGAAGAAAGAATTCATTTCGTAGGTATGATTTTATTTAAATGTTATAATGTATTTTTATAATTTTAATTTTGTGTTTTATAGCTTTACTTAGTAGTTATGCTGGTAAAATACACTAAGGACTTCACTAATCAAAACTTAAAGTTTAGAAGAAATCCAAGTTGATTTTATTTTCATCTAAACTTGTTTAAAATTGTATATACGCTTTTTAAAATGATTTTTTTAAAAGTAATTGCTCGTTATTATGGAATCCCATTTAAGTAATTCCAAAGTCAGGCCCGGTGAAATTCTGTCTAGACGAGATGGTATTTAAGTAGTGTCCCTGTGACCCTCCATATCTACTGGGAATGAATCCATAAATGTTATGTATAGAGGAGATGGTATTTAAGTGGTGCCTCTGTGACCCTCCATCTCTACTGGGAACCGACTGATTAGGAAGAACTATGAATTGAATCCTTTAATTACGATCAATGACTTTTAAAAGTTAAGAAAATGAGTTTTAGTAATCCTTTGAAATAAGTTATTATTAAAATACAGTATGTAGACTAGACCTTGTTTAGAACATATACTTAAACCTTTATCTTATTTGTTAGATTAACGTGCGATCAAAGACTCATTATCTATAATTTCGACCTCAATTTTAGGTGAGTACTCCATGCAATTTCTTGTGCATTTTGACTATATTAGATAATGCAAACTATGTATAGTTTGTGAAATGCTTTTATTCTCAAAATACATATGATACCGATGATTTCATCATTTTTTATATGTGTATATCTCTCGATATAAACATCTGATTTGAATTCTGAAATTTTTGATTCGGCGTATGGAAACTCTTTTACTATTTTGGTCTTGACTACCGGGTGGAAATATTTGGGTGGTACCTTCCCAGCAGGTTTATCGCTGGTGTGCCCTAAATAAGACGTTGTTCCAGAGATCACGATTTTCTGTCTGTGTTGTTTCCGGGTGGAAAAATTTGGTAACACTATCTATCTGGGTATTAGAGCTTACATGGCCGCTAAGACTGAATAATTGATATATTTATCAATTGTTTTATTAATTCTGTTCTGAACTGTTTATTCTGAAAATATATATATTGTCAATTACATTATATATATGAATCCAAGTTCCTATCCATATATGTATATGCCTTTTCTTTTGACTTGAGTAGGTATCTATTTTCTGAAAACCTTGGAATATTTGGAGATTGAATCTCATTCGGCTTTTAGCTGATGTTTTATAATTAACCATTTTTGACGAAATAATTAGGCAAGCGGATGGAACATAAGAGGACTATGTTGAAGATTTAGCTTTTATAGCTCTTTTTATTACATTAGTTAGAATTTTGTTTTATTAGATAGAGGATGTTTAGCTCTTTAATTAAAAGGCTTTGAAATTTGTGTCAAGCTGTAACTCTTGGATATTTTAATATAAATGAAGTTTCCTTTAGAAACCCCTGATGATGTAATTCCTCCACTTTCAGTATTTTACGATTCATAACCATGTGATTTTATTTCCGCTATATATATTTTAAGAGAAAAATTTTAATGCCAGAATATAGAATGCCTTGGTGGCATGTCAAGACACTCGTTACCTACTATTTTTGGATCGGGGTCGTGACAGAGGTGGTATCAGAGCATAGGTTATGAATCCGTAGGCTACTGAGCATAGGTTTCGAATGTTATAGATTCTATGTTTCCATCCTTAGGAGATAGTATTAAAAATATAATTTATATGATAACCCTACCTATGTGTTATATTATTTATAATTGGTCTTTTAGTTTTCAATATTGATATAGTACAGTAGATCTTACATTTGGCCATGAATATAGAAAATGACCAAGAGAAGATCATCAATGGGAACTAGTGATTCGAGTATAGAAGGACTGGAAGGTGCATACAAGGAAATTAAAAGTATAACAAAGACTGTGGAGCAGCAGGTGAACAATGGAGTAACAAAGAATCTTGAACTAAGTAGATGTACTATTGAACACTTCAAGAAGTTGAATCCTCCATATTTTAAAGGTACTCCTAACCCCACCGAAGCAGAAAGTTGGGTGATGCAGATGGAAAAGATACTCGATGTTCTTAAGTGTACCGATGAACAAAGGGTGTCATTTGCAACATTTATGTTGGAAGGGGAGGCCGAACATTGGTGGAGAATGACTAAGAGAATACACAGGGAAAGGAATACTTACATAGGTTGGAATGATTTCTTAGTAATCTTTTATGAGAAATATTTTTTAGAAACGATGAAAGACGAAATGGCAGCTGACTTCATGAGTCTGGTGCAAGGGAATATGACTGTTAGTCAATATGAGGCAAAGTTTACTGAGTTATCCCATTTTGCACATCATGTTGTAGCAACTGGTAATTTAAGAGCGAAGAAGTTTGAGCATGGGCTAAGGTTGAATATTCGTTGTCGAATTTCCATCTTGAAATTAACATCATATATCGATGTCGTGACTAGGGCTATAATAGATGAGAGGGATGGTGATGAGTACAATCGAATTAGAGATGGCAAGAGGAAGTTTGGGGAACAAAAAGGAAAGAACTCGAATAATAGAATTTTTTTTAGGTACACATCCAATGTTGGGGGATCTAGTGATAACAAACAGTATAATAACCAGATATGCAAACAATGTGGAAAGATGCATGGAGGACGACCTTGTTATAAGGATTCAGGAGCTTGTTTTAGTTTTGGACAGAAAGGACATCAGATAAAAGACTTCCCAAACCCAACAAGGGTTTCGATAAAGCCTTCAAGTGCAATCAAGGATCAAGGCAGACAAGGTAGAGTTTTTTCACTTTCTGATACCCAAGCTTCCGATGCGGTAGTGTCAGGTACACTTTTTATATGTGAACAACCTTTTAAAGCTTTGATAGATCCCAGTTCTACCCATTCGTTTGTATCTATAAATGTATTAAATCGCTTTCATAAATTACCCGAACCCTTGAATCATAACATACACGTTTCTACTCCTTCGGGTGAGTTATTGATGGGTAAATTAGTATACAAGGCTTGCCCCATAGACATTGATAGTCATAAACTATTTATTGATTTGATAGTTTTAGACATTAGATATTTTGAAGTCATTTTGGGGATGGACTGGTTAGCATCATATCATGCTAAGGTGGATTGTTTTGAGAAGAGTGTTACTTTCCAAATTCCTCACCAACCGAAATTTAGTTTTGAAGGAACTGGCATCATATCTTCGATGTGTATTGTTTCTTCAATGCAAGCCTATAGTTTTCTTAAGAATGGATGTCAAGGATTTCTTGCAACTATTACTAGTTTGGAGATGATAGAGCCTAGATTAGAATATATTCCTATTGCTAAGAAATTTATGGATGTTTTTCCTGATAATTTACCCGGTCTACCTCCCAATAGAGAAATAATTTTTACCATTGACCTTATTCCTGGAACTATACCAATATCAAAACCACCATATTGTATGGCACCTTTAGAATTAAGAGAGTTAAAAGTTTAATTAGAAGACCTTTTAAATAAGGGTTTTATCAGACCAAGTATATCGCCTTGGGGTGATCCAGTGTTATTTATGAAAAAGAAGGATGGGACAATGAGACTATGTATAGACTATCGTGAACTGAATAAGGTGACCATTAAGAATAAATACCCCTTACCTCGTATAGATGACTTGTTTGATCAATTAGAAGGTGCACAAGTATTCTCTAAAATTGACCCTAGGTCAGGCTATCATCAATTGAAGATTAAGGATGATGATATTTCAAAATCAGCTTTTTGTACTAGATATGGTCACTATGAATTTCTTGTAATGCCATTTAGACTAACTAATGCACCAGCCGCTTTTATGGATATGATGAATAGGGTGTTTAGGAAGTATTTGGATCAGTGTGTGGTTATTTTCATTGATGACATCCTTATTTATTCCAAAAGTATTGAGGAACACGGAAAGCATTTAGAGACGGTATTACGAATCCTTAGGAAAGAGAAATTATACGAAATTAAAGAAGTGTGAGTTTTGGTTGCCTAGTGTCTCTTTTCTAGGACATGTCATTTCCAAGGAGGGAGTGTCGGTTGACCCTCAAAAAATTAAAGCTATACTAGATTGGCCTAGACCAACTAATGTGACAGAGATTCGTAGTTTTCTTGGATTAATAGGTTATTATCAAAGATTTGTTGAAGGATTTTCTAGTATTGCCAAATATCTATCTAGGTTAACCCAAAAGAAGGTAAAATATGAATGGTCTGAGGAAGTCGAGAATAGTTTTCAAGAACTTAAGAATCGATTAGTAACTGCCCCAATTTTGACTATTCCTTCCAGGACAGGGGGAATTGTGATTTATAGTGATGCTTCTAAAAACGGTTTGGGATGTGTGCTAATGCAAAATGGAAAAGTAGTAGCTTACGCCTCGAGACAGTTGAAAACCCATGAGCAGAATTATCCAACCCATGACCTAGAATTAGCAGCTGTAATTTTTTCTCTTAAGATTTGGAGACACTATTTATCTGCTAAGACTTGTGAGATTTATACCGATCATAAGAGTTTGAAATATATATTTACTCAGAAAGAATTGAACATGAGACAAAGGAGGTGGTTAGAATTGATGAAGGATTATGATTTAAATATTCATTATCACCCAGGGAAATCTAATGTAGTAGCTAACGCTTTAAGTAGGAAATCTACACCCAATTTAGCATGTCTTATTACAAACCAGGAGGCTTTATTGAAGGATTTAAGAAAGGTGGAATAATTGCAAACTTACAAGTACAACCCCTATTGATGGAAAGGATCAAAATTTCACAAGTAAATGACCCACAACTGAAGACGATCAGGGAAGAGGTTATTGAAGGGAAGAGAATGGAATTTGCGATACAGGGTGATATATAAAGGTTTGGAAATATAGTGTGTGTTCCATATGATGTCCAACTAAAGAGGCAAATTTTAGAGGAAAGTCATTACTCAAGATTTACGTTTCATCCCGGAAGTACGAAGATTTATAGAGATCTTCGAGAAGTGTTTTGGTGGAATAACATGAAAATGGAGATAGAGGAATTTGTATCTCAGTGTTTGGTTTGTCAACAAGTAAAAGCTGAGCATCAGAAACCATCAGGATTGCTACAACCACTGCCTATCCCTTAGTGAAAATGGGAACATATCAATATGGATTTTGTGATAGGTTTACCAAGGAGTTCAAGTGGTAATGATTCTATTTGGGTAATTATTGATAGGCTAACTAAATCTGCTCATTTTCTTGCCATTAAGATTACCCGTTCTTTAGAAAAGTTAGCTAAGTTATATGTGAAGGAAATTATTAGGCTTTATGGAACCCCGATTTCAATTGTTTCTGACCGTGACCCTAGATTTGTGTCTCACTTCTGGAAAAGCCTACAAGAAGCCATGGGAAAAAAATTGAATTTTAGGACTGCTTTTCATCCTCAAACATATGGACAATCGAAGAGAACCATTCAAACCTTAAAGGATATGCTTAGGGAATGTGTACTTGATCTGAAAGGGAATTGGGATGATCATTTACCGTTAGTGGAATTTGTGTAGAATAATAGTTATCAAGCAAGTATTCAAATGGCTCCATATGAGCCACTCTATGGTAGAAGGTGTCGTTCCTCTACATGTTGGGTAGAAGTTGGGGAAAGAAAATTATTGGGACCATAATTGATTCAGATCACAAAAGAGAAGGTGGAATTGATTCAAGACCGACTTCGAATTGCTCAAAGCCGTCAAAAGATTTATGTTGACAATCGACACTGATAGTTAGAATTCCAAAGAGGAGATTATGTGTTCTTGCGAGTATCGCCTTCAAAGGGAGTAATACGTTTTGGGAAGAAAGGGAAGTTAAGCCCAAGATACATAGGACCTTTGAAATCCTTGAAAGGATAGGAGCTGTTGCGTATAAAATAACCTTACCACCTGAACTCTCTAGTGTACATAATGTGTTTCACATATCAATGATAAAGAAATATGTCCCAGATCCAAAACATATCTTAAGTCACGAGCCTCTTCAAGTTAGAGAAGATTTGTCGTACATTAAGCATCCAGTGGAAATCTTGGACCATAAAGATCAAATATTACGAACCAAGGTTATTCCACTAGTCAAAGGATTATGGCAGAATCATTATGTTGAAGAAGAAACATGGGAGCAGGAAGATGAAATAAAGGAGCGATATCCATACCTTGTTGGGAATTAATGTATGTAAAGTTTGGGGACTAAACTTTTTATAAGGAGGATAGGATGTAATGACCCCACTTTTATATAAATAGTTTGTTTATACACTCTTATGTTACTTATTATCTTATAAATTTTGTATTATTAGATATATGGCATTATTGGATATCAATATAACAAACCCCATTTTTAATTACGAAGAATCAACTGTAAATTGGATCAAATCGAAGTCTTATGACATATCTTATGGTAAATAATAAGTTTTGGGGTAGAAAATATAATTTTATGAAACTTTAAGGACAAAAATAAAAATATAAAATGGGCCATTTTATAAATAAAATATTTTCAAGGACCTCTAAGAAATATTCAAAATATATAGTGTGAAGTTACCAAAATACCCTTCATGTGTGAAATGACCCTTACACCCTTATCACTTTTCCACCACGTGCTGGTCACTTCCACATTACACATGTCGTCTTTAGAGAGAAAGCTAAAACACTTGTCATTATTTAATGATATTAACACTGCAAGACCACTCTGGATCGTGACACCGTGTTGTTGAATCACCACTCCAAAAAGCATAGTCATTAGACACGTGTCAACACCATAACACTTTTGGAAACCTATAAATAGGGCCTTAGGGTTCATTTGAAACTCACACCAATTCCTTGAGAATTATAGTAAGAAAGAGTGATAGAAAGCTTCAGAAATATCTTAAGAAGGATTTCTATAATTTCGAAGAAATAATTCATTTCGTAGGTATGATTTTATTTAAATGTTATAATGTATTTTTATAGTTTTAATTTTGTGTTTTATAGCTTTACTTAGTAGTTATGCTGGTAAAATACACTAAGGACTTCACTAATCAAAACTTAAAGTTTAAAAGAAATCCAAGTTGATTTTATTTTCATCTAAACTTGTTTAAAATTGTATATACGCTTTTTAAAATGATTTTTTTAAAAGTAATTGCTCGTTATTATGGAATCCCATTTAAGTAATTCCAAAGTCAGGCCCGGTGAAATTCTGTCTAGACGAGATGGTATTTAAGTGGTGACCTTGTGACCCTCCATCTCTACTGGGAATCAATCCGAAAATGTTCTGTCTAGAGGAGATGGTATTTAAGCGGTGCCCCTGTGACCCTCCATCTATACTGGGAACCGACTGATTAGGAAGAACTATGAATTGAATCCTTTAATTACGATCAATGGGTTTTAAAAGTTAAGAAAATGGGTTTTAGTAATCCTTTGAAACAATTTATTATTAAAATATAATATGTAGACTGGTCCTTGTTTAGAACGTATACTTAAACCTTTATCGTATTTGTTAGATTAATGTGTGATCGAAGACTCATTATCTATAAGTTCGACCTCTATTTTAGGTGAGTACTCTATGCAATTTCTTGTTCATTTTGACTATATTATATAGTGCAAACTATGTATAGTTTGTGAAATGATTTTATTCTTAAAATACATCTTATACCGATGATTTCGTCGTTTGTTATATGTGTATATCTCTCGATATAAACATCTGATTTGAATTCTGAAATTTTTGATTCGGCCTATGAAAACTCTTTTACTATTTTGGCCTTGACTACCGGGTGGAAATATTTGGTGGTACCTTCCCAGCTGGTTTATCGCTGGTGTGGCCTAAATAAGGCGTTGTTTCAGAGATCATGATTTTCTATCTGTGTTGTTGTCGGGTGGAAACATTTGGTAACACTATCTGTCTGGGTATTAGAGCTTACATGGTCGCTAAGACTGAATAATTGATATATTTATCAATTATTTTATCTATTCTGTTCTGAACTGTTTATTCTGAAAATATATATACTGTCAATTACATTATATATATGAATCCAAGTTCCTATCCATATATGTATATGCCTTTTATTTTGACTTGAGTAGGTATCTATTTTCTGAAAACCTTGGAATATTTGGAAATTGAATCTCATTCGGCTTTTAGCTGATGTTTTATAATTAACCATTTTTCAGGAAATAATTAGGCAAGCGGATGGAACATAAGAGGACTATGTTGAAGATTTATCTTTTAGAACTCTTTTGTTACATTAAGTAGAGTTTTGTTTTATTAGATAGAGGATGTTTGACTCTTTAATTAAAAGGCTTTGAAATTTGTGTCAAGTTGTAACTCTTGGATATTTTAATATAAATGAAGTTTCCTTTAGAAAGCTCTGATGATGTAATTCCTCCACTTTCAGTATTTTACAATTCATAACCATGTGATTTTATTTCCGCTACATATATTTTAAGAGAAAAATTTTAATGCCAGAATATTGAATGCCTTGGTGGCATGTCAAGACACTCGTTCCCTACTATTTTTGGGTCGGGGTCATGACCGAAAGAATTCAGATCGGTGGTTGAGATCCACATTGTTAAATTCCAATCACAATTGGACTCTTATGGTCACATCGAAGAATGTGAAAGGAAAAATAGGATAAATGAGGTTCTTCTCCGTAACCATCCACCTGTGCCATTTGAGTCCTCGAATGCGATAGAGGAGAGGACTTGAGTCTCGTCCGATTTAGAGCCCGACCCATGCATTCCCTCCAATTTTGATTAGGATGTCCCTGTCACACCCCGCACAATCCGACAGACGGGGTAGCTAGCCACCGCCGCCGAATAATACCATTCTAAGCATGACACAAATATGAGACATATAAAATCCATCCACAAGATCAGTAATTGAATCAATCCCAAATGATAATAAGAACTAAATGATAAAATATCCATCACATGCTAAAATTTCGAATAAATCCAATCTCCAATCATGATTTAATTAAAAACTAAATATAACCAACTGTAAAAAACATCCAACTGAAATTATCAAACAACTTTGGAACTGAATGGACCAATAAAAAAACCAAATGATGTCTCATAATGAAATATGACTGAAAAGAAAGTCTAAGCTAAATAATGCAATAAAAATGAAGTAGACTCCAGCTGCACCTCCAAATGATAACTCTGAAAATCCTATGACGCTACTCCAGTACTAATACCTGAAAATGTTAGTCAATACACGATGTCAAATCCCCGAGCATGAATACACACTACTCCCCTCAAATAGGGTCCGTGAACCCAATAGCATTATACGCAATAAATATCACAATACAGTATTTTAATTAGACAAGTAATTTAAACGCGGGAAACATAAATAACTAACTACCCCCAGAGATTCTTATAAAAATCACACCAATATATTTTAATTATCCAACTTCCCTAAAGTATTAATTGAATTCAATTAACCCAAAGTTATCATTTATCTCAATTTTATTATCCATCACAGTTCTTTCGCAATAAATTTTACACCGTCCGCAATTCCCCTCGCCATAGCCAGCCATCCCGTATAAACTATCCGCCCTGCACATTATGCACGAGGTTCCACACCTGACACATCTTCATAGCCAGCCAACCCGTTTAAACTGTCAACCCTGCATGTTATTTAGACGTCACACCCCCACACGTCGCAATAGCCAACTAACCTGTTTAAATTTTCAGTCATGCACATTATTAACAATGCCAATATATTTTAGTACCCATTTTATTATCTTAGGTATTAAATTCTCATTTTTCTCAATTTCACAATTTATAAATTTCCCCCACCCTTATTATCAAAGTGAGATCCTCAAAATACCCCTTAGTCCCATACCTAAGGGTCCCCAAGTTATCAATACGACCTACCCTATGTATAGGATAAATTTCTAACATAAATCTCGACCTATTCACGTACCTAGACTAGTGTAATGATGATAAAATACCAAAGATCATCCAACCCCCGATATGATAAAATCGCGATAATCTACCTTCACTAGCCCCATGCCTAAAAGGAGTAAATCATCAAAAGGCCTACCCACTAGTCCCATACCTAGAAGGCATCCTAAAATATAGGGATAGCAAAAATACCCAACAACACATCGTCACAATGAAAATTTAATAATACTAGCAAGTCACACAAACAAGCATAATTAATCAATGTACCAAACTACGAATGATAGTCCAATTCAATTAAATCTTAATTTAATTTTCACATCGTCATAAACACCCAATTAATCCCATTTAACTATTTTAAATTAAATACAGCGAGATTTCATCATTTATATATCGTAATTCCAATTTCATTATATCAACACAAATTACATGAGTTATACGCCCCAAAATTCATTTAAATCAAAACTAAGGTTTTTCTACATGCAACCTACACCAATAAAACCCAAAATCCACTCATAAATCCTATGTACCCAAGGGTTATGAATACTATTCATATCGAAAGATTTTATAAAAATAGTCCCAAAAATTGTTACCATTATTCCTTATTAAGTCACTAATCTTTTTTAAGAAAAAAACATGATTAAGGGTTTAGGCTGAACTTAAAACGCATAATAGTAAAGGAAAGGAATAGAGTATTCATGCCTTTGATTTAGATGAAGAAAATCTGAGTTGATGGTTGAATTCCTCTCGAAAAATTAGCAAAGAGTCGTTCTTGAACAATCTTGAGAAAACCGGGTTTAAAGCTTCAAAACTTGGATTGAAAATAGCTCTCCAATAGCTCGGTGGCGGTGGCTGGCCACCCCGTCTGTTGGATTGAGAGAGGTGTGACAGTACCCTCCAAGTCAAGAAAAGTATGATGCAATTCGATTGGGCCCTATGAGGATCCCATTCACCTCTGTCATCACGAGCCTCAATGTGTCGTTCTTATCTATGGGACTGGTCCCAATTTGTTCCGACTATTTGTTTATGATATAAGGAAGAGGGAGACGAGGAGAGTATTGAACCCCGTTCACGGGGTTGTGTAAGTCTTAGGTGAGACAGAGAGGTCATCGCGCCCCTGACGCATATGGAGTGATTCTTGTTGTATTTTTGAGTAATGTGTTGGAGTTACATAGTGTCTTATTGCATTTTAATATTTGTTCGTTATATTTTCGCACTTATTTTTTTCTTCTTTTGATTTTAGTCCTTTTGATTGAGGACAAAGCAAAAGTCTAAGTTGGGGGGGGGGGGGGGGGGGGGGTTGACAAGTGCGTCTTTAAAAACATCACAAATATTTAAAATACTCTCCAAAATTAGAAAATTTCAAAAATTTGCAAAAAAAATGAAAATTTTGCAAAATCCAAAAATATTTTTCTTCAAAATAAATAAAAATTGGAATTTAAATTTTTCAAAAAAACCACTAAAATTTTGTTCAAAGTTTCAAATTGAAAAAATTTCAAAATGCACTAAGCCGAAATTGACCAAAGATGGAAATTAAAAGAAAATTGATGACTTCACGAATAATTGTGTAGATTAATCAACCCGGTGAAATTTTGAGTTTTTTATTTTTTCGAGTTTTTAAAATCAGTACGAGTTAATGGTTAACTCAAAGTTCGAATTCAGCGTATAAAATAAGTCTTTGAGGATCTCAATTCCTTTATTTTGATCGGTTTCAGGAAATGAATTAGATGTTGTCTTGAAAAATGCGCTAAAATATCTCTAAACTAAATATATTCTCGAGACGCATATGGTAAAATAATTAGTGATTCGGACAATGAAGTAGGCCCTCGTTTGTTACCCAAAAAATACTAGCCATAAAAAAGTTGTGAAAAAATATCCTTTTACAAGCCAAATTGAGCCTAATAAAATGTTTCCTTTTCGTTTGATAACCCGAAAAACCCAATTGGCCCGAAATTATGAAAAGTGAATATTCATCAAATATGTCCAAAAAGTGCAATAAAAAGGGGTAAGAAAAAAATAAAATAAAATAAAAATGCTCAACAAAAATAACAGGAATAGAAAAACGTGAAAAATTAAAAAAAAAGTAGAAAAACGAAAGAATATGAGCAAAAAGCCCGAAAAAGAACTAATGGACATCATAAGAGCATTTTCCAACTTTGAATTTTCAAGCCATTCCCATCTTTATACACAATACACCTTAGAACCTGAAAAATTTCTAACCGATTTCGAATTTTGAAATTAATTATCGCGTGGAGAGCTAAGACAAAAAAATATAGTAAGAGAGATTAATTGGTGTCAATAAGAGATGATGTTTCCTGTTTTCCAATAACTGTATTTCGATAAAGAGATCTTTTTACCATAAAAATTCCTTCTTTTAAATTTGTGAGTGTGAATTTGTGTTCCATTATATTTACTCTTATATATCATGCATACCGAGAGAAAATAGCCACGTTCCGAGTGATTCGTTTGTGATAGTATCCCATGAGAAATTGAACCAGAACGAAATTTTGGGAAAGTAATGCAATGATCAATTAGTGGAAGTTAGCGGTTCAATTTTTGGCTTCGCACATACACACAATAATTTAAGATCTGTGAACATAAATTTACGGTGACTATTTTCAGAAAAGTTTAAATTATAAAATTTTAGCTATTTTGATTTTTCTTTGAGTCAAAATTAAATTTTGTGGGTATATTCACTGAAAACCTTCACGAGACACCACTTGTCCTATTGGGGTAACCTAGGGGTTTAACGGCTTGTTGCATATGCTAAATGAAATCGCTTGCCTTGAAAGAGGTATTCTATCCTAATAACATGTTGCAAAGTATTGGACCTTGCTTTGATTCTATTACATTGCTTGGGACGATCAAAGTTCTAAGTTGGGGGGGTTGATTAGGCATAAATTCATCATATTTATCCACTTAAGTTAGAGGCTTTTATCATATTGTGTGGTGTATATCGAGTTAATTTATCTCATATAATTGCTACAGACCTTTTCTATATAGTGCATCGAGTTTCGTGTTTTCCTCTTACATTTTGCAGGAATTTTACACAAGTAAAGAAAAAAGAAAACTCAAGTTCAAGAAAGAAAGAGAATAAGAAAAGTCATAGGCAAAATGGTAATTTTACATCTGGAATTAGGACACAGAACCTAAACGAAAGTTAAAGACCTTAAGTCCACAAACATGTAGGAAGAAACGACATCCAAATCCGAGTCCCAGGTGAAACGTTATGAAGCTTAAAAGTTAAGAAGAAATCAAGATAAGAGGAAAGAAGAAAAACCCAGCGAACCGAACTGATAGCAGCTGAAGCGAATCGGTCCCCTTTACTGGAAATAGCAAACCGAACAGAAGCCAAAGAATCTGATACGATCCGTCATACTATATTAAATTGAACATGTTCAGCTCGTGAAATTTTTATTTTTTATTTTCAAAAAAAGAGTTGTGTATGGTTTAAACACTTGAAAAAATACGAGAGTTATATAATATTGTATCACGAGACATTAGGAAGAGTTTCTTATAGAATTTTGAGGGCTTCTTGAAGGCAAGAACCTTAGAATTATCATTCTGTGATACCCTCGTTATCATAATAACAGGTGGCCAGCCCTATACTAAGATAAAACAGGAATCTCAAGTGAATCATTCTCAGCATCAATTGTCGAAAAGATTAAAAAGTAACTAACCAACCTATAATAGAATAAACGGATGCCAAATATTTAAAAAAATATAACATTCAGACCATAAACAACAACATAAAATGATCATAAATATACATCATGTACAACAAAAGAATATATATATATACCTGAATAACCTGTAGGTGAACATATTATATAATATAACAAATCTCTGAAATGTATAAGATATACAACACTATAACCCTTGGGTAAACACCCTAATTACAAGTATAAATCCTTAACTAGATTTACAAAAAGGGATGCGACTATGATAAAAACTCTGAACATGTTACACCTACGTAGACACTTGAATGGATAATCATCATTGGCGCCCTTACTGTGGGACACCCACATAATAATAAATAAAGCAAGAGAGAGAATATAAACGGGTCAGAGCCCGAGGTTTAAAAATAGTTCAGCAAGTGAATTAAAATGCATAATAATTATGAATGCACAATTTCATGATATAAAGTGATGCCGCACTCTCTTGAGACTTAACCTTATACCTTAACTATAATGCACACCTAAACGTATGCATTTTAATCTTAAACAAGCTATCCAACTCATCTAGGGATAACTCCATCTCAAATCTACGCATTTACCCCACTCGCGTGTTTAATTATCCAAAACAAAATCATTTTAATCTCATCCTAAATGATTATATGACAATTCATTACTTAATAACTTTGACTAGTTATTTTTATAACCTATTACACATTATTTCCATGTCTGTATAAGATTACTCTCACTATTATACAAGATAAATTATTTCTATCAAGTACACATACATAACACCCATAATATATGTATACTAACCATCCCTCAGAGCTTTAACTCAATGGATGCAATCTCTACATTGCTATCATCTTCCAGGGAATAACTCACATTCCATCATGGGTTACCAGTGGTCGGACTCTCAGACCTACTTGGTATATAAAAAATCACAAATGCAGTGGAAGCGGTTATAGTTCTGCACCGAAAATAAGGCTAATCATACCCAAGACGTCTTACCCCTAATGAATGCCACACGATAAACAAATGGATGCTATGACTTGGAGACTACACACAACCTGCTCTTCGAGCCAGGGGCCTCACCCACATTGTGCAACTTCCTATGATAGCACTAGAGGGGTATGTCCACACAATAGATATATATCCTACACACAAGATATATATACACATCATATATATGCAAACCATCTCATATCCAAATATATCTATCATTAATCTCGGCTACATGTATATACACACCTTACACTAGCCAATAATCCACAAAATTATTCCTAATTCATTTTATGATTTAATCGCTTACTTGAACCTTTATTATCCATTACACATATGACATAAATAATTACCAATTCAACACTTCGCTGGACATACGACCTCTCTCTACTAACCCATCTCCATCCTTAAGAAAATTTCTATCACTAAGAGAATTTACGAAATAAATCGGCATAACAAACTCCCAAATTTGCCTCAATATTAACTCGATGTCTCCCCAACTAGGATATGTCATAACATTATCCTACCTTTTAACTCATAAACATGTTTATCTTATTATTTTAGAGGGTTTCCAAGCACCAAACCCAAATGGAAAGGAGTTACAGAAGAGTTAGAAATCTGACATAATCGAACCAAACCACACGTTCCCAAAAATGAACCGATCCGCTACACTGAGAAGGGAGAACTGAACTGATGACCTTTAAAAATGAACCGGTCCACTGTTAAAACGAACCGATCCGAGGTATGCAACCAAACCGATCCGGCCTGTTCAAATTCTATTCCTACGATATTTTTCTTACATATCAAAATCCCTTTTCTACCTAATTTTAACATCATAGATTAACCTAAATATACTCCCAACCATTTTTACACAATCAAACTCATACATACTCATCAAATGCTAGATTTCAACACAAATATCTTGCGTTTATCATATCTACTCAATATCACCATAATTTATCCACAAATTATGAAATAATTCACACACATAAACATTTATCAAGTTTTATCACTTGCATAAAAGACGTAGAGTCTGAAACTTCCTAAAAGTTACGAATTTAATCGAAAATTTCCAAAACTCCAAGGTTTTCTCCTCTTCTTTTCTTGTTTGTTTTCTTTCTCTCTCTCTCTCTGGAACAATTTTTTTCCTCAAAATGAGATTGCCTAATAACCCACTTTCTATTAACCCTAACTTTAAATAATAATACACACTTAAAATGACTAGTATACCCCAATTCGAGTCAAACTAGCCAAAAATACCCATGAACCCAACCCCAAACGGTCATTTTTACTATCTCGAACCTTTTGAGATCGACCGTGCACTCCAATTTATCATCCGAGACTCCGAATATAAAAATCATCTCCCAACCTCATATAACTCACTTAAATATGCCTCAGTTGAGAAATAACTAATTCCCGTCGCTAATACACACACACACACACGCGCGCGCGCGACGTAATAGCATGCAACATATTTGTATTTACCTTATCACACTAGTAAATATACAATTCGCATATATATTAATTATTCTACCCAAATCAATATTTTTTTAAGTTCTTGTTTTAATTCTCAATTATATTAACACACACACACACACGGTAATTTAATATAAAATAAATAAAGACACGAAAGTAAGGGGTATAACATACTCCCCCCTTACAAAGAAATTTCGTCCTTAAAATATCGGGGTACCTTATGGAAAGAGGTAAGGATACTTGGCTCGCATTTCATCCTCTCATTCCCACGTTGAATCATCGGTGCAATGGTGCCCCATTGGACTCAAACTAAAGGCACTACTTTCGATCGTAGCCTACGCTCACTAGGGCCTAAGATGGCAACCGGTTGTTCTTCATATGAGATATTAGTTTGCAATGCAATTTCCTCCAACGGGATATCCCAATCGGCCCTCTCGCTTCTTCGATACTTTTTCAAGGACAAAACATGAAACAAATCATGGATTCTACGCAAATGCTCTGGAAAAGAAAATTTGCAGGCCACTGGACCAATTCTTTCAATAATTGGAAAAGGTCCTACATACCTCGGCGCAAGTTTGCCTTTCTTCCCAAATCTCATTATACCTTTCATCGGGGATACCTTTAGTAACACTTGGTCTCCCACTTTTAACTCCACGTGTCTACGATCCGCATCAGCATAACTTTTCTGTCGATCTTATACAATGCGTATGTGGTTCCAAACCAAATCAATTTTATACGATCCAAGAAGTTTATTATCACTAACTTCTAACCAATATGAGGGAGAAAGACATGGGCGACTGTAAAATGCCTCATAAGGCGTCATACCTATGGTAAACTGGTAAGAATTATTATAAGTAAATTCTACCATCTCTAGGTATTGTTCCCAACTTCCCCTAAAATCCAATATACACATACGGAGAATATCTTCTAACATATGATTTACTCGCTCAGTTTGACCATCGATTTGGGGATGGTATGTAATACTCAATCGCAATTCAGTTACCATTACTTCCTGGAATCTTTGCCAAAGATCGGGACAAAGATTTTATATCGATCGGACACAATATTGATCGTCACTTCATGCAATCTCACAATCTCTACAATAAAGAGCTGGGCATACTGCGCCATCGTGACTTCCGTTCTCACAAGTAAAAAGTGTGACGACTTATTGAAACAATCCACTATAATCCAAATATAATCATGACTACACTGCGATATAGGTAATCTCGTGACAAAATCCATGGAGATACTTTCCCATTTGCACAAAGGAATCTACAATGGTTATAACATTCCAGAAGGTCGCTGGTGGTCCATTTTCACTAACTGACAAGTGGTGCATTGGGAGATGAACTCAGCTATATATCTTTTCATACCTGCCCACCAGTATTATCGACGCATGTCTTGATACATCTTATCTCTACCTGGATGGATCATAAATTTCAACCCATGAGACTCTGACATAACAGCATACCGCAAATCCTTATCATCTGGGACTACCAATCTCCCGTTGAAACATAATCCACCCTCAGAACTGATAGAGCAGGATTTTGCTCCCTCCGTAAACCATTTGTGCACCCTGTCTTGGCAATACTTATCTTCATCTTGAGATTTCACCACCCGTATCACCATCTTAGGTGTAACTGTCAATACTACCATACATGCTCTAGCCACTGCATCATCCTAGCGAAGTTCCTTCCACTTGGCTTACCATTCTTTTGCTAATTGCCCAGTGGGTAGACGACTCAATGTGTCAGCTACTACATTAGCTTCCCCCGGATAGTATTGGATATTAAATTGATAATCCTTTACAAATTCCAACTACCTACGCTGCCTCATATTTAGATCTTTCTGAGTGAACAAGTATTACAGTGACTTGTGATCCGTGAAAAGACTAGATCTCTCCCCCAGGAGATAATGCCTCCATATTCTCAATGCAAAGACTACTGCGAATAACTCCAAAACATGTGTAGGATAATTCCTTTCATGGGGCTTGAGCTTACGAGATGAATAAGCAATAACCCTCTCCTCTTATTGAAGCACCCCCCTAATCCCTAGAGAGATGCATCCATAAAAAAAAAATACTCCACTCTTGCTTTAGGCAACACGAGAACATGTGCCGACATAAATCTATCCTTTAGCTCATCAAACGCTAATTGACAGGAATCATCCCACACAAACTGTACCCTCTTACAGTCAAATTCGTCAAAGGGCCAGTAATCTTCGAAAAACCCTTAATAAAACGACAATAATAGCTCGCTAAATCCATAAAACTACGAATCTCCATCGGTGTCATGGGCAAACCACACTCCCTCACCGCTGCAACTTTACTTGGGTCCATAAAAATACCCTTCTCTGACACTATGTGACCCAAAACTGCACTTCTCGCAACCAAAACCCAAATTTCTCAAACTTGGCATAAAGTTGATGGTCCCGCAATGTCTACAGGACCTACCGCAAATGCTCTGCGTGCTCGCCCTCTATCTGAGAATAGACAAGGATATCACCAATGAACACAATCACAAACTGGTCCAAGAAATCTCAAAAGACCCTTTTCATCAGATCCAAGAACACTTCAGGGGCATTGTTAACCTAAACGACATAACCAAAAACTCATAGGATCCGTATCGAGTCAAAAGTGAAGTCTTAGAGACATCATGCTCTATAATACGAAGCTGGTGATACCCCATACGCAAATTTATTTTTGATAAGTAAGTGGCCCTTCTCAACTGATCAAATAAATCGTCGATTCTAGGTAACGGATACTTATTTCAGATCGTCACCTTATTCAACTCTTAGTAATCTACACATAATCGAAGAGAACCTTTCTTTTCTTTACAAACAATATAGGTTCTCCCCATGGCGACGTACTCTGATGAATAAAACCTTGCCCCAAAAGTTGTTGGATTTGGTCACGTAACTCCCTAATCTCTAAAGGAGCCATACAGTAGGGATCTCGTGCAATCGGCCTAGTCCCAGGCGCTAGATATCACAACTAGGAGGTAAGCCTGGAATTTTATGAAAAACATTAGCGAATTCCCTGACCACCGAAATCGAATCTAAGGAAATAACTACTTCCTGTGAAGTCTGCTCCTCAATAAAATACAAATGAGCACTTGAACCTCCCTTCAAAGGAGGCATGGCAACTAAAAACATCTCCTGGTCGGGAATGGCAAATATAATGGACCTCCAAAAGAAATCCACCATATCCCGATATTGTGCCAACCAGTCCATACCCAGAATAACATCATACCCAACCATATCTAGCATAAGTAACTCAATAACTAAACACAATCTTCCTACATCTATCTCCACACCTCTACAAATGGAGTGAATAAGCGCCCCATTACCAAAAGGAAAATCTATGCACATCAAAAGACTGTCGATAGACTCTAACAACCCTGTCGATCATGCAAAATGAATGGTTATAAATGAATGGGATGCCCCAGTATCAAATAACCCCCGACCCATACGTCCATGGATAGGGAACTTACCTTCAACTACTGGTGGAGGCTACTGCACCTGTGGTAATGCCGCATTTTGGACATCATAAACTTGTTCATACTACATTTTTCCCTGCTGAGGCTGAACCACTGGAAGAGGTGTTGGGGGTGGTTAAGGTGCCTACTGAATCTACTGAACTCTTGGTGCCTGTACTTTGTCCTGCCATGGGCAATCTTCTCTCCTGTGACCTACGTCCCCATACTGAAAGCAACAGCCTACAAAATTCTCCTGTCTTTAGCCTTTCTCCCTAAATCTGGGTTGCTCTTATCACTGGCCCTGACGACCTCAGTCCGATTGGCCTCCCTCATTATTCCCTTGGCCTGCTTGGCCTTGGGGATCATTATCTGTTACTACTATCGGGCCCTTTAAAAAAAATTCTAAAACCACACCCATTAAATCTGAAGCCTCCTGAATGCTGTCTTTTAGCTAAATCCCCTGAATAAAGATCCTTCTCCTTCTGCCTATTTCCGTGTGGCTGAGCCTGTTATTCCCCACTGGCACCATCTAATTTCGATTTTCTCGATGAGCCCGAGTCCACAAACTTCTTACTCCCCTTCAAATGTAGACGGTGATTCTGATAATGTAACAAAGCAACATTCATTACATCTGCGAATGTTAACAAAGTCAGGTTCTCCAATAAATGTTGACGAATTCTCTAATTCAAACCTCCCATAAACTTTAAAATCCTATTTTCCTACATATTTACCTCATCCGGCATAAAATTTGCCAGGTGGGTAAATTCTTCTTTATACTCAGCCACTATTCGATCTCCTTGAGTTACATCCAGTAATCTCCTTATCATCTCGATCTGAACTGTAGGAGGAAAATACTTACGATCAAAATGTACCCAAAATTCTTCTATGCACATAATATCTCTCTTCTCAGAGGTAGTAACTGACTCCCACCACTAGAGAGCCTATCCCATAAGTTTAAAAATGGCGAGTTATTGTTTCTAAACCTCATTGCATTCAACCATTCGAAGATGCCATTGAATATCCTTCTTCCATTGACTTGCAATAATCACATATGCTCCTCCCCTGGAATTTCGGAAGATGTCCCTTCTGAAAAGCTTCTCGTACTCTCTCCCATGTGGATGGACCCATGTGGGTTTGAGCTACCAGAGCTACAGGCTATTACTGAGCCCGAGGAAATTGTTATGCCATTGCATTCATGGTAGCATTGACTGCTTGCGCCATAATATTGGAAACTTCAGCAGCAGTCATAGTTCCTTGAGGCATTTGGGGTTCTACATTCTCAACCCCTCTGTTTGCCCTGGTCGGGCAGCCTATTTTCGATGACATTTGGAATAAGAACAAATTGTATTATCCCACAGTTCAAGCAATTATCATCGCAGAAGATCGTCAATGCTTAATGAATACAACAGTCCTAATAATAGGGTCTAACTGAAAAATACTATAGTAGAACGTAGAAAATCTGCACAGATCATAAGACTCCAGAAACTGACGCTCTGATACCACCCGTGACACCCCGCTTATAATAATAACGGGTGGCCAGCCCTATACTAAGATAAAATAGGAATCTCAAGTGAATCATTCTCAACATCAACCGTCGAAAAGATTAAAAGGTAACTAACCACCCAATAGAAGAATAAACGGATGCCAAATATTTTAAAACAAATATAACATTCTGACTATAAACAACAACAGAAAGGGGTCATAAATGTACATCATGTACAACATAAGAATATATATACCCGAATAGGCTGTTCGACAACAGATTATAAAATATAAGAAGTTCAAAAAATGTATAAGATATACAACACTGCATCCCTTGGGTAAGCACCCGACTTACAATTATAAATCCTTCATTAGATTTACAAAAAGGGATGCGACTATAATAAAAACTCTTCAACAGTCTTCACATGCTACACCTTCGTAGAAAATGGAATGGATAATCATCATTGGTGCCCTTGCGGTGGGACACCTACATAATAACAAATAAATCAGGAGAGAGATTATAAACGGGTCAGAGCCCGAGGTTTAAAAATAGTTTGGCAAGTGAATTAAAATGCATAATAATTATGAATGCACAATTTCATGATATAAAGTGGTGTCTCACTCTCTTGAAACTCAACCTTATACCTTAACTATAGTGCGCACCTAAACGTATGCATTTTAATCTTAAACAAGCTACCCAACTAATCTAGGGATAACTCCACCTCAAATCTACGCATTTACCCCACTCGCGTATCTAGTTTATCCAAAACATAATCATTTTAATCACAACCTAAATGATTATATGAAAATTCATTACTTAATAACTTTCACTAGTTATTTTTATAACATATTTCAGATTATTTCCAAGTTTGTATAATATTAGTCTCACTATTATACAAGATAAATAATTGCTACCAAGTACACATACATAATAACCATAATATATGTATACTATCTATCCTTGAGAGCTTTAACTCAATGGATGTAATCTCTACAATGCTATAAACTAATAGTGAATTACTCATATACCATCCTGGGTTACCAACGGTTGGACTTTCACACGGACTTAGTATAAACCAAATCACAAACGCGGGGGAAGTGGTCATAGTTCCTCACCGAAAATAAGACGAATCATACCTAATACGCAACCTGCTCCTCGAGCCAGGGGCCTCACCCACATCGCGCAACTTCCCATGATAACACTAGAGGGGTATGTCCACATAATAGATATATATCCTATACACAAGATATATATACACATCATATATATGCAAACCATCTCATATCCAAATGTATATATCATTAATCTCGGCTACATGTACATACACACCTTACACTAGCCAATAATCCACAAAATTATTCCTAATTCATTTTATGATTTAATCGCTCACTTGAACCTCTATTATCCATCACACATATGACATAAATAATTACCAATTCAACACTTCGCTAGACACACGACCTCTCTCTACTAGCCCATATCCATCCTTAATAAAATTCCTATCACTAGGAGAATTTATGAAATCAATCGGCATAACAAACTCCCAAATACGCCCAATAATTGACCCGATGTCTCCCCAACCATCATGTCATAACATTATCCTACCTTTTAACTCATAAACATGTTTATCGTATTATTTTAGAGGGTTTCCAAGCACCAAATCCAAATGGAAAGGAGTTACAGAAGAGTTAGAAATCCTACACGATCAAACCGAACCACAGGTTCCAAAAACAAATCGATCCGCTGCACTGAGAAGGGAGAACCGAACCGATGACCTTTAAAAACGAACTGGTCCGCTGCTAAAATTAATCGATCCGAGGTCTGCAACCAAACCGATCTGGCCTGTTCAGATTCTATTCTTATAAGATTTTTCCTACATCTCAAAACTCATTTTCTACCTAATTTTAACATCATAGATCAACCTAAATACACTCCCTACCATTTTTACACCATTGAACTCATACATAATCATCAAATGCTAGATTTCAACACAAAAATATAAGGTTTATCATATCTACTCAATATCACCATAATTTATCCACAAATTATGTAATAATTCACACACATAAACATTTAGCAAGTTTTTCACTTGCATTAAAGATGTAGAGTCTGAATCTTCCTCAAAGTTATGAATTTAATCAAAAATTTCCAAAGCTCCAAGGTTTTCTCCTCTTCTTTTCTTGCTTTGTTCTATTTCTCTCTCTCTCAAACGATTTTTTTCCTCAAAATGAGATTGCCTAATAACCCATTTTCTATTAACCTCAACTTTAAATAATAATACACACTTAAAATGACTCATATGCCCCAATTCGAGTTAAACTGGCCAAAAAGACCCCGAAACCCAAATAAAAACCCTGGGCAATCATTTTGACTATCTCGAACCTTTCTAGATTCACCGTGTACTCCAATTTATCATCCAAAACTCTGAATATAAAAATCATCTCCCAACCTCATATAACTCACTTAAATATGCCCCGATTGAGAAATTACTAATTCCATCCGCTAATACACACACACGGCGTTATAACATGCAACATAATTATATTTATCTTATCACACTAGTAAATATACAATTCACATAGATATTATTTATTCTACCCAAATCAATATTTATTTTAAGTTCTAATTTTAATTCTCAATTATAGTAAATCACACACATATCTGGTAATTTAATATAAAAAAATAAATATACGAAAGTAAGGAATATTACACATTCTTCTACAATTGATTCATCTTTTAGCATCAAATTCAAGGGTTTTGTCCAATTCAAGTATAGTTCATTATTGCTTTCAATTTCTCTCTTCTTTTTGCTTGATAATTTATTAGTTCTTAATTTGAAATCTTTCATACCTGTTTAGATATAATTTCATCACTCTTATTACATGCAACGTGACAAACATATTTTTTAGCAATTATGTCATGTCTGACTAGATTTTTGAAGGTTGGGATGCATGAACCCAACCTTAAATGGTTCGCATAGAAATAAAAATAATTTCTTAAGTTAAATAATTATTTGGAACTTGTCAGTTCGTTAATACAAACATCGTAGGACTTTTAACCTCGTTTGCCCTATGTAACCGGGGTGTTTAAGAATGCAATGTGCATGTTAACCATCTTGTCAAGTGCTTTATTTTTATTCTTGATTTCATATGGTGCGAGTTTATTCCTTCATATGTGTAATGCTTGAAAAGAATAAAGTTTCTCCTTAATTAACTATTTAATTCTTGACTAATTTTGTATCCGTTGGATTTATTAGGGGTTGGGGGATTGTATTATGACCTTATCTATTTTTCATAGTTATAATTTTGTAGTTTTTTAAGTCTTGCATGTTTAGTTGGTTTTTAATTTAATTTATAGTGCATTATTTGATAGGTATAATTTCAAACTCATAACCTTTTCCTTTGTTTTTCTAAGTCATTCTAGGGTTACGCGTCTTTCATATCTGTCGTCATGATTCTTCATCCTATTTCGTGTGTTTGATACCCATATTGCTCAGATTATTACTTACGCGATTGATTTACACTTGAACCATATTCACACGCACTAGAGACACTTATAAATTCGCGTAAAGTCTTCATTCTTGATCCGATATTGAGTTACTCTCCGTTGTTGTAACTATATGATGTATGTGACAAGCCTCCATGATCATGATACATATTTCTTTTGTTATTATGTTGGGTTTATAATTATATAGTGTTAATATGATAGGGTTCTATTACTTATACTAGATTTGGTATCATAGATTTTGTTCATCACTTATACGTTGAGTTACTTATTTATGCTTTCAATTTTTATTTACATTCATGCTCAAAATATTGCTCAATTGTTTAAACTCCTATATTATTGGTTGTAGACTTGATCAACCTATTATTTAATTTTACTAGGTGTCATAGTTGGTATCAAAGCCTTTCAGATTCTAGTGTCCTAAGAATCTTGAGTGCACCCATTGTTTTTACATTGTGTGATTTGATTGATTTAGAGCCTTATAATTTTGGATTCATACTTTTTATAATGACGACCGCTTAGGGGTTTTGCATCACGGTTCCAGAAGAACTACTCGGATAGACCAAGTATATTAATAGGGTTCCTTATTTGGATTTCCTTTGTGAGACATCCCACGCATAAGGTTGAGTTCAGTAGGGAGTTGGGGACTTTCGGGGTTGAGACCCTTAATAAGTGCTTAGTGTATAGTTCGAAGAGTCATGCTTCCACTCACCATTCTTAATGACATTAAAAGTATGTTTTTTTAAATTATGTTTTTAAACAAATAAAGATTATCACATTTTTAACTACAACATGAGAAGAATTTCTACGATAGCAGAACCTTACGTGAATGGTGTGACATGTGGCATGGATTAACTGCTCTTCTTCACTTGTGCTCGGGTGATGGAAATTACCTTTCTGCATCAGTAGGATCATTGTAAGTATTTGAGGGATATAGATTCTTAAGATTGTGAAAATTAAGGCTATAGTAGGTCCCCTGGAACAAAGATAGGGTAACATAGATCTGGGTAGGAAAGACCTTACCAGCATAAGGAATAATATTAAGGGGAAAAGCATACCCTAAGGGATTTCCAAGAGTAAATAATATGATATGTTACAACAAGTAAAGCCGAGTAATTATGACTAGTAGAGACAAGGCCAATGAGAGTAGGACAAACAATACAAGTTTTAGTAGAAACAATTGTAGAGATAAGTACAGCAGAGCCGCCAATAGGGCATTCATTTTGATAGTTTTTAGTGGACGGTGTACATTTATGGCGAGTGAGACCACCCCGTGAATAACTATCGTAGGATAACCTGCAGTAGTGGGTTTAACACCATGGTATGGATTATGATTATATTTATGAATGGGAATCACGAGTACTAGAAATTAAGGAGTTGTCATTATTTTAACATTAGTGAGTTACACTAGTTATGGGTGATATAAATGTTGTTATCGAGCTTTATCTACACGGGGATACCCTGACAGATGGGGGCTTCCTTATGTCGTGATTGTAGAGGTGTGACAATTTGCTTGGTTGGTTTATTGTTAAACCACCTTGTTGATTTAGACATATGATCTTATGATTCATATGATTTTGATTTTAGTAGTAGCTATATGCACTACACTTACATCAACTGACGTGGGGGTAAGTTATTACGATTTACATATGGGGTGAGGATGTTTCATATAGTTATGCATATGTTTGATTGAGAATCAAAAATAGATTCGTATACTTGGATACGACTTCTAATGAGGAATTTACTATATCGCTAGACTCAATACAGATAGTCCAAGAGTTTACGGATGTTTGTGATGAGGTGCCAGGGTTACCACCATCTAGAGAGATAGATTTTTACATAGATTTGACATCGGGCATCAGGTCCATTGTGCGAACACCATCGCAGGGGAGACCGAAGAGCATCGCCGCTAACGGAAGGACAAAGTTTAGCAGGTAAATGAATTGGGGTAGCTTAGTGATCGAACGCAAATTACGACATGAGAGACCCATGTATATCAGGTCATGGGGGAGTAGATTTCTTATTATTGTGTGAGGACACTACGGGCGACATATTCTTAGACTTCTGAGTAGGAATGTAAGAAAGTTTGAATTTTGAGGATGAAATTCCTTTTGTAGGGAGAATAATGCAATACCCCATGAATTAAAGTAGATTAGATTCATGATATTTAATTTAAATTGACTTTTATTTATCTACAATGACTGATAATCTCACTAATTTATGTGTATTATTTGAAAGTAATTTAAATAAAAAATATGTTAAGAAATTAATAATTATTTAACAAAAGAACATGATTATATTGGTTTATTTGTAGGCGACTTTAGGGATGAGTAGAAGATTTTTTTTCACTTTAAAATATAATTTTAAGGCCCATATCTTAGTATAGGCCCTGGGTTAGTGTTTGGGCCAATTAGAGTCAGTTTTTGTCTTAATGGATTAGGGTCCATTAAGGGACTAAGACTAACTTCACGGATAATTAGTATAAAATAGATATTAGGTTTAGACTAAATCATTTTATACAATTGGAGGAAACCCTAGAGTTAAGGTGAAGAGGCTAAGAGAAGGAGAAGCAGAAATGGGGCGTTTGGCTTAGGATTTTAATCCACTTGATTTAGGGGCAAGTTTATTTATTATAATTATATAATTGAGATTGTGTTACAATATAATTATCCATTTGATTCTTAACTTAATACTAAAATAATTTGAATTAGACAACCAATATAACAATTGTTAGAATCATTTTAACTATGTAATTAGATTAAAAACTCACGTTCTTAATATATTATCGAATTAGGATGATTTATCATGATTTAGAGTAGAGTTTACTTAATTGATGATATGAATATGATATTTCATGTTAGAGGGAAAAAAACACTTAATAAAGTCATGGATTAATCTGTAATTGGGTTCAATTGGGCTCAATTAATTTATTATGGTTCTTGCGATGATAATTGAGTTTATACCTAAAATATATCTAATACTAGGTTAAATACCTTTTTTGTAGTTTAGTTTTGATATTGTCACACTTAAATATGATTATCGTTGGGTTTGGTGGTGAATTGGGAGTTTAAAGGGACATTAATAGAGGTATCGATTATGCGGACATTTTCTAAAGAATATCAGTAACTTTGAGAAAATTTGCGTTGCAGTGAACCTTGGGATGTGACTTTGTTGAAACAATAAATTCCTAAATAAATTTGGCTAAGAACAATTGGGCATTGGTTTCGTAATTTTCGGAGCTGCGATGAATATCTTATGATTATTTTCTCAATAACGCATAGTGCTGAAAATTTTCTAGAAGAATTTGGTATTTTAAGGTTGTTTTTGGCAGAGTATATTTGTAAATTTGTCTATTTGGGAAAATAAAGGTCTTATTTAAATTAAGTTAAGAACGCATGGGCATTAGTTTTGTACTTTTGGAGTTTTTATGAATATCTTGTGATTATTTTCTGAACAACGCGTATAACTAAAATTTCTACCAATTTGTTAAAAATTGACCGGCTTCCCCATTTTTCACTAGGTTTGAACTGTGGTTAGTGGACTGTGTTAACAAACCTAGTTTATGATAATATCTTGTTAGGTAGTGTAACTCACTGGGGAGGGTTCTGGGTCGAGTAATTTCCTTAATTAGTAGACATTAATTAAGTAAATATTTTTGGAGTTAAAATATAAAATCGTATACGCGTGAATTAATTATTTTATGTGGGATTTTAGATATGAATTTTTAACTTAGGGTTATAAGCTCATTGATCTCGTAATATAACTAATTAGTAATATTTGAATCAACTATAAATGATAAGATTTCTAGGTATTATGTGAACTTAATATGACCATACATGGAGAAATTTGATGTATTGGGACCTTAACATGGTCGATTAGTGGAGTTTTGTATGTTGGTACTGTGGTAATTGTTTTAGGCTAACAAAATGAAATTCACGGTAGATTTTCTATTTTTCTCTAGATTAGTGAAAAGGAAATGGGTATTTACTTTGGTATTTAGAGTATAGTCAGATGCTAATCTAAGACCTTTAATTATGTGAAACTAATTACTTAACTAGAAGGTAAGTAACATAGTATTTAGACAATATACTTGCAACCCTTAATAATGTAGGATTACTTGTATTGTGAATTATGTGCTTGACATATCAGGTGTTTATACTCACAAGATGCATATTAGGTGTTTATACTCACAAGATGCATACTATAGGGGATATCCATATGGCTCATGTGATGCAATTATTACAATGGTGCTCTGATTGCGATGATGATGGGTTTACCTATGCGATGATGACGAGTTTACTTTGGTTATGATGACGAGTTTACTTTGGTTATGATTACCATGAAAATACATGCAGATGCTCATCGTATTTGGAGTGAGATACGTTTAACCCGATCCTTTCGTATGGTCTTTAGTATGTGGCTTATGACTGGCGTGGTTGGTTGGAGTCAGTATCCCTCTTGAATGTACTTTAATGGTTATAGGTATGGGACAACCTCTACCCTAACCTAATACTTTTGAGTGATCCTCGAAGGTGGTAGGAAGGGCCTTCATAATCTCTGGCTTGAAATGGAGCCTTACTTGTGGTACATGTAGTGAAATATTCCGGTATTATGTGGATATACATGTAGAGACTTGTTTAACTGATACATTATACTATTGTGTTATATAAATGAATAAAGTAGGAAGCTGAATGTAAAATTCTATGGCGAAACACAAGACTTAATAAGACTTAATCATGGGGATTACATGGCCTTGGTATTAGACCCATGTGATATTAGAGTTGTTTGTTTTGGGTTGGGATAACTTAAAAGCAACTAAAATACTGAATGAAGATGTGCAGTTATATTGTGGCACTAGGTAAATTGTATCGTTATACTACTTAAACGTGTTGTTAACATCTCCCATTAACATTTTTTAGGTTATGGGTCACAGTGTCGCTTCGTTTCGGATTCGGTATTGAGATATTCTCCATTGAGTTACTTATTTATGCTTTCAATATTTATTTGTAGCCATGCGTAGAATGATGCTCAAATGTTTAAACTCGTGTATTATTAATTGTAGACTTGATTAACCTATTATTAAATTTTACGGGGGGTCACATATAGTTCATTTATTAAGTTTACTAAAAGACATTGATGTTATACTCTTAGTTATTAATTATACTATTTTTTGTTAATTGACGTGTTATTTTTATTGTGGGTTATCGAGAGAATCATTATGAATTCTTGTGTATTCTTAGTACATGTAAATATTTGGCCTCTACACTGGTACATTAAACCTCATTTGGTTTTGTTATGTTATCTTTTAACATATCTTATACATTACTATTGTTATTTTTTACGCCACTTATAGTTATAATTTAATCTTATGATAAGTTTCTTTGTAAGTCATTTTATTTGCTTAAATAATGATATTTATATATGAGTATATATGTGTGTGTGTGCGAGGAGGAGGAGAGAGTGAGTGTGTGTGTATGTGTGCGCGCACAAGCGTGTGTGAGAGCATATGTATCTAGTCAAGAACTTTGACAACTATTGTTGAAATTGCGTAAAAGTTTTCTTAGGATTTTATTCTTGAAACCAAGTTTAATGACATTTGTTATTTATTAATAAAAAATGTCTTCATCATTTTGAGATATGAATCATGTTTGTGGAAATGTCTTATATTTGTATTATAAATATATAATATATATCGGTAAATTGTACTTAGTAGGAATTTGGGTGAGTTGGGTATAACCCAGTCACAAAAGATCAAAATTATGGTTTTGGTACAATTAAGAAATTCACAGCCTAGATATGGAGTTAACATCCTACCGATAAAGCTGTGTGTACTAGCTTAGTAGTTTATCTTGACTATGGAAAGGTATATAATGGTTCGAGAAATTGTTTGGTAGTTCAAAGGAGATTATACCACTACCTTAAGAATGTATTGAACATAACTAAGGGTAATATTATAGTATAGGTTTTGACTAAATTAGACTTGCACAATCTCACAGTTAATTAAGGGTGCATAGATTCTTAATCCCGAGAAATATGGGGATTGAAATATTCACATAATTATTGTTTTGATTCATTATGGGTGAGATTCTATTTATTAGGTTAATAATTTATGTAGGTTGGGTAGTAATTGTGTGAATATTTTTGGAATTATTATCCGAAGGAATCCGTGTCAATGGGATTTTTTGGATTGTGACACCCCATTGATAAGCTTATATGTTTTGGTTCTACTACTAAACCTGGACAGTGGAAATATATCATGTAGAGTATCACATAAGCTAAGTTTGACATCATGGAGTAAATAAGATATCGGTGAAAATTATTTCGCTGCAAATTAATTTTCATTAAGTGCTTAATACAAAGAATCATATTATGAGCTCTCTAAATTTGCAAACAAGGTCTCCCTAATCTAGTAATTTTTATGTAATGAAATTGGAGTGAAGTTGTAATTATTTAGCAAAATTAATTACAATTAAACTAGAATATGAAATTAATTACGACGCATATTCTAGGGTTTGCATATTTTTGTTTGGAAGCCAATTAAATTATTTGCCTTGGGTCCTCAATATAGTCCATATACCAAGTAGCAAGTCCATAACTCTCTAAAAGCCCTAATTGGATTAATCTCACTTCATGTAACTATATATAGCTACTGGTAAGGGGTATAATCTTCATTAAGACTCCTAAGGGTTAGAGAAGGTGAGATAAAAATATTGTTCATGTATTTGTAAGGGAGTGAAGAGAGAGAAAATTATTTTCTTTTATTTCACCTAATTTTCATCTTTAAAAATTCTCATACATATAAGTTGATTTGGGTGGATCATATACTATAAGATCAAGGTTGTTATGCTCTTGTAAGCAAGAATTAAAAGGTTTAAATTTCAACATATTTTTCCTCGTCTCTGTCTCCTATATCGGATCACCTAAACCATTCATGAAGGTATGGTGATCTAAACTATGTTCTTGTCTACATTGCTTCTTATTATGAAATATGATGAACCAAAGTCCGTTGGGGAAATTTTTTCTATTATCAATCCCCATCAATTGGTATCATAGACCCAGTTAAGGTTCATTTTATTTTAGAAAATTCACATTGTCCACTGTAAAACCCTAGTTTTCCATGTTGTAAAAATATACATGTTTGTATACAATTACATATTAACATGGTTTTGTAGGGATCTAATCCTTATATACCTTCTATTATGGTCACATGAATATTGTTTTATTTAAATGGATCCTATGGTGGTTTATCCATAGTTATTTTTCTTCGATTTGGTTGCGTAATATAGTTTTATGCAATTCATTTATTCGGAGGACCCTTGTGAGGGGATGTAATAGAGTTTTATAATTTTATATTTGTATAGATGTTGGTAATTGTCATATTGTAGGACCTAAATCTTCTTATTTGATCGCTCGTGGTAGTGGTAGTTGATTTCGATTTGGTGTACCCTTAGAGCAATAGCTTACCATGTCCAGTTTACGTACGAGCATAAACATAGGCACGCGGGATTGATCAGAGTCGCCAATTTGTTTGATATAAAAACAAACAAAAGAGTTATATAGAGGCCTTATGGATATATTATAAAGTTATGGTGGGCTCGCCTTAAACAAGATATTTGGGATGTGGCTTCGGGGACCAAGTTGCGAGTGGGGAAAGTATTAGTCACTCCAGTCATTCTTTATTTCCTTTATATATTAGTTTGTATTATACTGCTTAAATGGGTTATAGGAACTTATCAAGAAACTTTAGGATTTAAACCCAAAAGATGTGCAAACCCTATAATTAGTCCTAAAGAATAATTGACCTAAGAAGCGAGGCACTAGCCGTCAGGTGGTGGAAATTTGAATGTAGTGTTAGCATTCTGGAAGCATGTGAGTGGTTGCTCTTAAAGCCGTGTACATGAATGTTCAAAAATCTCGTGCATATAAATGTGATGTCGTAGGTTAAAGAATAAAAGCTCGGTGTTTTACTCGAGTGTGGACAACGGAGTGTCACTTATTTTTGTATTCTATGATGGCATGAGTGTGGGCTAGTATAATCGCTTAGGCTCAAAAGTAAGGGATTGGTATTGCACATATATAATTGTTTGTCAACAATATCAAAGATTCTGTAGTTCGTATGATACGTTACCAATGTACTCATGTGCAAATATTAGTTTGAAGATATCATGATATATCGTGGGGTGAATGTGGTAAGCTATGGATAAATATATTATGTATCTTTAGGTGGACAATAGGGTCTCGATCGGAGAGAGGTCAAGCATATCGAATTGAAATAATGGTCTATAGGTGTATTATGGGGTGATATATCTAGGAAAATAACAAGGGGTTATTCTCACGAATGGGAATCAATTTTGCACCTACGTACCCATTTGTTAACTGGATTAAAGCCTATGTAGTTGATACTAGGTGTGCAATAAGTTGTGGCTTTAGTTATGGAGATTAAATGTAGAAAATGTGAATATATTGATGTTACACCGGACTCGTCCCTCGTTTATCAATATTTTGGCCTAAAAATATACCCAATAGGGGGTGAATTGAGTATTTAGAAAATTAATGTCAATTTTAAAAATTTCCTAACTTTCCTTAAGGATTAATTGCAATATGATAAATATATTTAAGTATGAGCAATTAATCAACAAAAACATAAGTAGTTAAAAGAGAATATTTACAAAAACTTTGAAAACTGAGGTTTTTACATGGTTTGGCCTTTCCTATTTTGATGTACTAGATGGTACTTGAGAAACTTCATTATCTTATATTCACTTAGGTGGAACCAAAATCTCACAAGGAATTCACCTTACAAACTTCAACCAGTAACGGAACTATACCCCGTCCCTATATAAATGGTACACGCAAGAGCCCAAGGTCTTATCATGCCTTATCTCCCCGAAACTATGGAACTAACATCCATGAAGATATAATAAATTTCAATCTTAAGTAACAATAATGACATATGTAACAAAACGTTAATCAATGTTGGTTTACAAAGAAAAATAGTGAAATGGGTTGATATTATCTCTCTAGAAATATAAACAAACAAGTAATCACAAGTATAATACTCAAATGGGATTTGGGTTAGATATTTATCACAATTGGGTATTGGATATAGAACTTTTCTAAACAGTGGGTTGAGTTAGAAACTTGATTAAATGGGTTTTGGTTGAGACTTTGCTTCAGTGGATTCTTGGGGGTTTAAAACTCACACCTTGAAAAGGGGTCTTGGTTTCTATCTATAGAAACCCAATAGTATATTTTTCTTTCTTGACACAAATTGTATTTATTTGGGGTTGAAACTTTACTCAAAAGAGTTTTGAGTTTTAAAGTTATACTTCAACGGAATTTTTGGGTCTAAATCTCACATCTTTGGAAATGGGTCTTGGTTTCTCTATCTAGAATGCTCAAGTATGAGGCACACAAGCCGTGGTATTCCACTTTGATATTTTTAAGATATTATAGATTCCTTGTGTGTTTGAAGAAGGGCCCCAAAGGATCCTTTTATAGGCTTTTCGAAAACTAATTATTGGAGGGTAGTTTGGTAAATTCTGGCACTTTGGGAATTCAAAATTTATAAACTTGTCATTAAATCTTTACCCACCTAATCATTTTGATTCGAATCAAAGTGATTTTATTCAATTCATATTTCATTGCCCACTTTTCAAATTTACAAAGACCTTTTATTTGAAGTCCAATTTTGAGGCAAATGATTTTACTTGATGTCAAGGCTACTTTGGGTTAGTTTTGTATTTGGGGATGGTTTTAGCTAATACAAGGTCATGCAATTTTATTTACACTATTATACACATTATTTATTCACTCAAATCTCTATGAGGATGTTCTGGAGTTTAATCACTTCTCGTTTATAGTATGTAACAAATGATTATTCTTCTGATTATTTATGTTGATCAATATCTTTGTTTGATATTTGACAGTAGGGTTGTATGTAATTAATTTTTTAGCCATAATGATGAGATTCTTAAATTAGACTTTTATGAATATGTTGATTTTTCCATAGACTGAGTTTGATTCTTAGCGTTGAAATTCTGATGGTTGAGAATGCTTGTATCTTCTTCTTGTTTATTTTATTTTGAGTCTATAAAATTAAACTTATGGATTCATTCTGTCTTATGCTCAAGACTTCTTTTGATGTGCTTTGGTTCATGCTTCCGTGGATATGATGATATTAACTTTTTCAATGGTGCATGCTTGCTTTTTATCATCATATGATATATGGTACGTGCTTGTTTCTTCTTTTGCCATGAATGATACTTGGTTGACTTTATAGATCACATGTTTCACTTTATCACATGTATCTTCTTTGTATTATGATTGTTTTTAGGTTCTTAGTTTCTTGGTTAATACAATCCTAGAAATAGTTATCATAATGTCTCGAGTGCATAATTTTATCTCAAGAACTTTAGAGAGAAGATAGTGAACATGTCATATATCAATTGTATTATTTTTGTATAAAATGTTTTACTTAAAAATACTTTTGTTTCCACAATCTTCCCCTTATTAGTTATGACAATACAATCGATATAGTTTGAGAATTTATTTGAAGTCTCCCCCTTCCTTAAAGACTTAATTTTAAAAATTGATTGTTCCCCCTTTTTATTATTTTTCCTTTTCCTTTATTTTAGTATTATAATTTCTCTCCCTTTGTTATTAGCAAAATGGGACTCTAAATGATGGAAATGCAAAGGCGAATTTTGAAAAGTATTTTTTTTCTCCCAAGAAAATCTCAATATGTTTTAGAAAACTAGGGTGCTTTGTAATACCATTAGGTTCTTGTAATGTTGTTTTTTCTTTTCATTTTCTAATGACTTTCTAGTTATTTACTCCAAAAGTGAGTTAGTGTGGAAATAATGGGAAGCAAGATATTTCATTCATAAGGTATAACATCATACTATCTAGAGTATATCAATAATACTTTTATCAATGTCGTAGGTGTAAGCATTTCTATTCAAAAATCTTATAGCAATAAAGTTATTAACTCAAGCCAAAATTTGACATCTCTTACTCATCTGCCATGTTTAAGATATTTCATATTATGAATCATGTGTCCAAACATTTACTGATGGCATGCATCGTATTTCAAGGTTTTTCAAATCATAAACACGCATGAAAATATCAAGAGGTTAATTAAGGGATAACTTAATAATTAGGTACGGAGGTGGTATGGTGAACAGTGCGGGATATAATCAACTAATACTTCAAAGTGGTTGAATAGTAGAGTCAAAGGCTAATGTAATTTCAAGATTCCACATGGGTTACCAAAGCTACATTTTCCCAATAACTTTATCGTGTTTTCAAAGTAGATGTTCTCCTCCAATCTTTCATAAATTATGAAACAAGGTTTTGTTTTGTATGAAGTCTTAGGGACTATTTGAGTTTTCAAAGTTTATAAGTTTTAAATGGTTTGTTCTGTCCAAATATTCTTTTTATATCCTTTTTTTATTTCATAGAAGTCATAATATCGATGTTTTCCTTTGGATTTCATCTAACATAACTCTTTATGAAAAGGAAACTTTAAATCATCTTTTCTAGACTGATTTTTCTTTTCAAAATTTTTCTTTTCAAATGAATGTGACTTTTGAAAAGTATGAATGAGTTCAAAATGACTTTGGTGAAACCACACTTTAAGTGTTGTGAATCTTAAGATTATTTCTAATGTGAGTAAAATATAAATCGTGTAGAGTTTGTTATGCGAAAGTTAATGAGGGATCAATTTAGCATACCAATATCTTCATCCAGTCTCTTATGTGTGAGGAGATAATGTGACAATTTCACATAAACTCATTTACAACGATAAGACCAAATGTGTTCAGTATGGTCATATTCCATTTGTGTGACAACTTGAGAGTTTTTGTCAAACTATATCTTTTCACTTATTCTTAAAAATTATTTTTCTATTTTAAACACTTTTTAAAGTATTTTCAAATTCAATTTCTTTTCAAACACATATTTGTTAACGATAGGAATCTTCTTTACATTTTGCCAAACATTCCTAAACAAATTACTTCAAATATTTTCCATTTTTTAAAAATATACTCTCACAATTCGTTTCATTATTTAAATAATATTTTCCAAATATGTATCCTCTAAATATTTGTATATTTAACTTTTAACTTGTTAAGATTCAAGGTGCGAATGCATATTCACCAAATTTTGCATTGTTGATATTTTTTAATCTTATGGTTATAAGTTTGAGATGTGATGAGGCTTTGAATATTCAATTTGATTAAACAAGTTTATATATGACATTTGTCATAGTGATTGTTAGATTGATCTTCAGGTTTAGTGTTTGAAAGTGTGTGTGCATCATGTGTGGTAGATTACGTAATAAATGTGTCGGGTGATACTGATTAACTGTCCTTTATTTTTAATTTGATATTAATTTCGAACCAAGGCGGGTTCATTTAAAGATCCGTGGCAAATAAAATTTATGAATTTGGCGCAAATGACCCATTTTCTAGGGTTTATAAGATGGGTAGCTCCTGATTGACCTGGGTTATCCTTAATTGATCATTAAATTGTAATGAGTTAAATTATGAATGACCATGTTCTAATGAATCATTTAACTTGTTGATCAATTCTTTTGGATTTTACTAATATGGGTGGGTCATGGATTACCCATGTTATTTAAATTTAATTTGAATACAAAATTGAAACGGGATGGATTATGAGAAATTAGGGTCGGATAAATCCTTAAAATTGATATATTGACCAATAATTTTTTAACTTATAAGACGGTGGGATCTAATTGAGTATGAAAATTTCACTTTAATCTGAAAAATAAATTAAAATGAGGTGGCTCCTGAACTATATTGACTCAATAAATCCATAAAATTTATGTGGTTACCGATCTTTTTTTGAATTTATAATACCACTGACCTTTGATTAAAAGGGGTAATTTCAATTTAATCTGAACATTCAATTAAAACCAGGTGGATACTTAATTATCATAATAAAAAATCCATAAAATTGATGAAATGACCAATCTTTTTTAAATTTATAAGACTATTGTGATTTAATTAACTGTGTAATTTTAATGAATCTGAAAATTATATTAGAACGAGGTCGATCTTGACCAAATATATATTTAATGACCAATATATTTTTGAATTTATAATATGGGTGGGCCCTGACTGACTGAATTTATTTTATTTTAATTTGAACATTAAATTAACACGGGATGGATCCTTGAAAATGCACGCGTGGGAATCACTAAAATAGCCAAAAGGGGGTGAATAGGTTATTACAATAAATTTGTGCAGTATATAATTTAAACTTCAAATAATACCTATATCTAAGTTATTGATAAATTCTAAAGAGATTTATGTTAATTGCATGCACACTTACACAATTAAGTGATTGTAAAATGAAAACAATCACATAAAGGCACATAACACCGGGTATACAAGGAAAACTCCCAACCCATGGGTAAAAAATCTCAATGTGACTTAGCACATTGAACTTGAAAAGTTCTTTTTGCATATTACGAGAAGGTAAATCGATCTTATGTACTCACAAGAAATTACCTATGAATGTTGTGACTCTCCCCCGTTCTAATGAGAAATCCGAGTGAAGCTCCATCTCTCGAATACACAATTCCATTCTCCGTTTTAGATCCAAATCATAATCCAACTCTATAATAGATTAAGAACATCCTTTTATATCTAGGAGTGTAGATTATGTTGTTGATTTAAAATTCAGATGTTAACCGAGATAAGTGTGGATAAAAACCTCTCAATCATTACTGAATTTAATATCTCCATTTAGATATAAAATTATCTTAACTAGAACACTCAATTTTGAATTAGAGAGAGAAAGTAGTACTCTCTAAAATGATAAAATGTATTTTGTATTAACATTAGTTGGCTAGTTCCATTGACAAAACATTTGAGTCATTGAGTCTTTCAAGTCACATAAACTTGATTAGATGAGTGAAGCATGGTCACTTGAGTTAGAATGAACCTTTGAAGATTTGAAGATTTTACAAGATTCTCATTAAAGATTTATGTTCCCATACATTCACATTGGATTGAAGACTAAATAATTTTAATAGATATTATGAAGTATTTTATGGCTAAACACACACACTTGCACAAACGTGTTTAAAATATAAGGATGATCATATTTGATGGAATGAGTATTTAAAATTGTCTCACGTTTTTTTATAATAATTTGTCTTTGTTTTTTAACAAATTATATCTTTTTGGAAAGAGTTCAACCATAACTATTCTCACACCTTCTTTTAAGTCCGTGCACACAGTGGTGTTCGCACGCCCCAATATATGCCCATGCGCATGTGCTATGGTTAAGATTCCACATTGGATGGAATCGTGCGCATAGAAAAAGTACGTCGTGCACACGACGAAGGTTTATTTTGAAACTTTTCTATAAATAGGTCATTATCCCTCCCATTACATAAGATCTAAAAACCTTATAACTTAAACACACATCTGAGAGCATTTTCGAGGTTGAATGAATTTTTCTTTGCTTATCTATTCCAATTTCACTTGTTCCCTCCAAAATTGAGAAAACTTGGATATATGCTTTTGAGAGAGAATTGAGAGTATTTTTGTTTAGATTCACATAGCCTATTCAATTTACCATGAATTGTCTGATCACATACTACTAGATCTAAAACATGAGGCATTATGATTTATTGGGTAAATTTGAATGTTGCGTTGACTTCAAGGAAGAAAGTGGACTTTGTCATTCCTGACGTGGAGCTCGTTATGGATTTTCATTATCTACGGGGGAGAGTTGCAAGGTTCATAAGTAATTACATGAGTGCTTATGTGAGAGGTATTTTCTTTCCTTATGTAAAATATCTTTTCAAGTATAAATGTGTAATAGTATAGTATACTTAATGTGCTCCAGAGAATAATGTCAAAATTCCTTGATAAAAGCATGTCTGAGTCTTTGTCCATGAAGTCACCGAAAATCTTCATCAACAAACCAGATTTACTCAATGTCAAACCTTAACTACACCACTTAGTAAAAATATGATAAGACTTACTGGACTTAGATTGACCTTGGTTAGTCTGATTTTATAATTGGAAAATATTTTTAATTAGCCTTAGTTTTTTTATTTTGTCAAATACACATGTAAATACACTTTTGACATATATATAAATCTATTTTATAAAGAGATTTCATTCTTTTGTGTATTTTAAGTACGGGTGTCCTTGTGTGGGACATACATACTTAGAGTTTTCCTAAAACTCTTTTTGAAATTTTTTCCAAGGATAAATAAATAAAATTTCCTTAGTCACTCTCGCAATATGTCTCACCGCAATGACTCTCCAGTGACAAAATTCCTCTCTCCAGTGATAGTGTTTTACTCGTCTTTTTATCCCGTATAAAAATCTCTGAGTTTTGTTGTAACTTGGATCGCTTTAGGTTCGCTCTAGCGAAGGATTTGCTCATTGCAGCGAAACGTATCTGATATCACCAAAAGTCACTTTTGCACAAGATTTTCTTTAATATCTTCTTAGTAAGCATGTTAAGTACAACCTTTTGTGTGACTAAGATCCTGATGTGGCTATTTGACACCATAAGAGTGTGAGACGTAACATTAAGTGTTTAAACCTTTTTAAATCCTAAGGCTATAAGTTAAGTGTCTTGTACTCCTCCAAACCAAGAGTGAGAGCTTTGAAAAAATAGTTTTACTAATCAAAGCATTTCATATCATTCGGAGAACACACATTTTTTCACTCATCTTCTTTGAATTCTTCAAGTCATTTTTTTATAAAGATATATTTACTTAACTTGTTTTCTAAAATCTATTTTCATTAATGAGTAAATATTTTCTCTTCCTTGGCTTGAAAAACTCATTTTGAGAGCACCACACCTTTGCAAACACCCCAACACACATATCTATCGGATTCCCTCAAAATCCTAGGTATAGCATTTTGATCGCTTAAAGGTTCCTTCTAGGAATAAGTTTTCTTCGAATTTGAAGAAGATATATTGGCAAAACATTTGAAGATATTGGTTGCGGACCAAAACCTTACGTGGTTGCCCAACATTTCCTAGTTGTTGGTGCTCTCTACGGAGAATATAGTGGGAAATAGTGTATAGTCGGTCTGTGCATCGTGAGGGTGTAAGTTTCTATCTTCTAGTTGATAAAGTCTACAATAGTGAATTTTTTGTTCTTATCGGCCCGAGGTTTATCCCGTTAGTGGGTTTTTCCCTCATATATCCAATCTTGTGCTTATTTTACTCTTTCTGCATCTTTTAGAATCACTGTCTTAAATAAGAAGACAAAACTTGAAGATTCTAAAATTTAGTAAAATACTTTATCACATAGACTTTTGATTCATAAACCTTTTATAATAATAAATTAACAAAACTTTTTCTTAAATTAGGTGAACTAATTTTTATTTGGCTAGCTACCATCGAGAGGCACACTCTCAAAATGAAAAGTGGAGTGCGTCGAGATTTTTTTATCCCTTGGTTGGGTGGTTTTCTCATAAACCTTACCTTGTGGTTGATTGCGAATGATTTCTACTCATATACACACATTTGATCACACACATCATTTAGGTCACATTTGAATCTACCACATTGGATTAAAATTAACTTAGGTGTGTTGAAAGAAAAATTATTGAATTCAAAAAAATGGTCATACAATTTCCTCAAACCCATTCACCCTTTAGGTTTGGGGTTGCTGTTATTTGAGCCTATCACACACTTTTCTCAAATGAAAAATTCCTCAGAAGATGTATTTTGAAATGAGGAAAAATATTCTTTTGAATTGTAGGGAAACAAGGCTATTTATTGGAAAAAATTGAATTTAAGCTCCATCGTGCGCACGGTTGAGTTTTTCTATACGCACGATTTTTGTCTGTAATCCCTCAAATAAAAAATGACCCAGGTCCATGCGAACATGGAAAATCTTATCTGTGCACATGGTTTGTCCTAAAATCGTACTTACCATGTGAATGTCTTGAATTCCTATGGTTCGAACGACTCTAAAAAATACTTAACACTATTTTTAAGGAGATTTTTTTAAAAATAAACATTGATCCCTATGCTCAAACAAATACATCATTCAAAATAATATCTCAAAAACATGTTTTATGAAAGAAACACTTAATTTCAAAATCATTGAGTGTGTGCAATAGAGAAATGTTTAATCGACTCCATGAAAGGATATTCTTCAAACTCAGCAACATAAGGTTCAAACTTTGAGATGTCTTCATGTCAAATCCCTTCCCCACTAGAATAAAGATAACTAAATAATTCACAAAGCACAACCATTTTTATTTATCAAACTAATACAAATTAATATAACCTCCAAGTTTACATGTGGAATATTTCAAAACTCAATTTTTTAAGAACACCCCATCCGTGTACCCTCAAATACATCCTTATGTCCCTGACACTTTCCCTCACACCATAAGACCCTACGTCCTACTCCAAACCTTTATCAAGAGGCTACCATCCTCTCCCTAGACCCATTGGACTTTGGTTAATTCTATAATTTGATAGAAGCTCATTGAATTCTCATTGGACTCTGAATCCCCTTTCCAATGGTCCATACAGTGCACAAATCGGCCTCACGATTCACGCGTACTCACCTTTTTACTCCAAACCCTGATTTAGAGGCCATCGGGCTCTCCCGAGTTCCATTTAACTTTGATCAACTCTCCAAATTGAGTAATATAATTTCACTCCCATAGGTCTCTGAATCCACTTTCTAGCAGTCCATACCGTGCGTAAATCGGCCTCATGGTTCGCGCGTACTCCCCTTTTTGCTCTAAACCTTGATCTAGAGACCATCGAGTGCTACCAAGACCCATTTGACCTTGGTCAACCATCAAAATTGATCGAATCTCATTTCACTCCCATAGGGATCTGAATCGCCTTTCCAAATGTCCATACCGTGCGCGAATTGGCCTCATGGTTCATGCGTACTCATCGTTTTAATCTAAATCCTAATTCAAAGGCCATTGACCTCGGTAAACCCTCAAAATTGAGCTAAGCTCATTTACATATCATAAGTCTCTGAATCCCCTTTCCAACAATCCATACCATATGTGAATCGGCCTCACGGTTCGCATGTACTCACCTTTTTTACTTCGAGAACTCCCATCTAGAGGCCATCAAGTGCTTCCCATCTTCATTTGACTTTGGTCAACTCTCGAACTCAGCAGAGGATCAATGTATTTTTATAGGGATCTAAATACCCTTTGCAAAGATCCCGACCATGCACAATTCGGAGTTATGTTTTGCATTTTATGCCTATTTTTCCAAAAAAATCCGTTTCGGACTACCTATAGTCACGCCATACCCCTTACCTATTGGTAAGGTGTACTCTCCAACAATCCATGTGTATGTCGATAGGCAGGACAGGGCCTATGATGATTGACATCTCCCTAAAACCCTAATTTTTTTTACTATTTAGGGAGGCCATGACCTAATTCTCAAGGGTCTATAGAAGGACTACTCTCATCCTTTTACAACTTATTTAATAAGTATTGGTCATTTGCTCTTTCCTTCATTTTTGGTATATCTTTTGCTCTACTTCATTTCCTTACCTCAAACTAATCTCCCCCTTTTTTATTATAAGTACACAGAAAACATATTTTCATAAAACCTAAAAAGCTAAAATGATGGTTTTCTAATAAATCCTAAAATACAATTTCCCCATTTTTTTCACTCCATACACTTGTGAACACTTTCTTAAAACAAACTAACGAAAATTCTAATTTCTGATTTATGGGTTAAACCCCAACCTTATGCATTATCAAACTACGTGAACTTTGATTCCTTTGGGCTATGTAGGCATCCCAAGTCAATCTCGAGATTCGAGTCCTATTTTCTCATTTAGTCAGTTGATGTTTTATCTCTTTAGTAATATTACGAATACACGTATTCCTACGTATTAGTGTTCACACTCGATATATACACTCACTTACTCATAGTGATTTGTGATTTGACGAACAATAACATTAATTTTTTTTATGTTATTCTTTTGTACACTGCTTAGAATGATTCTTGTATGTCTCTCCCAGGCTAGTAAGATTATTATTTCTCTCATTATTCCAATCGCACACTTGTACGCACATATCACATTTTGGAGAAAAAGAGAATATTATCATATCCTTCACATTCCATAACTTGGTCCACAGAACCTTCAATTCATTTGGTTTCATACGAATCAGTTTGTCTTTTGATGCCATTCTCTCGGGTCAACTACATTCTTTTGCCTGTTATAAACAAAATAGGCTGGCGACTCCATTTTTACATTCCCCCTCCCCCTTCTATATCCATGTAATCCCATGAACATTGCGTGAGTGGAGAAAAGATAATTCCTATCCTTGAATCCCCTCAAGAACAGAGAGATTGAGTTCTCTATTTTCTCTCCCTCCAATTTCTGGGCTAGGTCACCCTAAAGGAATCCACCCCGTATGGCCATAGTGGCGACTCCATTGGGAACCATTTTTAAAGGACTAGACTCTACTTCACATTGGGTTTTGTTTTATTTTCTCTCTACTTTTTTACATGCCTACATATTTTTCCACATGTATGTTTTTTTTTTACTTTCATGCTAACCTATTGTATATATGCCTTATTCACATCATGATGTTTATATCCTTCTCTTTACTATGCTCTTTCTCATTACATGTACATATCATCATCCAATCACATGCTTCACGCTTTACTCACTTGTATATAGTCACCATGTTTCACTCCACTTACTCACCCTTATACGTGATCCACATTACTTGGAGATACCCATGCTTAGTTACACTAGCACACACACTCACATTCTTCTCACTCCTATATAGCTTCACGCTTACTCACATATTTCACGCACCGCTTGTAGATATCCATGTTCTCTTAACTTCAACATTTTTCTCACTTGCATATATCCACATATTCCCTTCACTCACACATATTATAATGCCACTCTCTCACTTTTCACACATTTCCTATTCATTTGGGTATATTCATATGTCTCACATTTTGTATCTATCACCATACTTTGAATAGTCTCCATGCATCATGTACATACTTGCTAGTTTTACTCTCCATGTTTATCCCTCTTATCCCATGCTACTTATATATTTTATGTTTTCCCTTATAGTGGTAGTATTTCTATCGCTTAGCATAAATAAAACTATCCGTAAAATAATAATTAAAAATCATGCATTCTAGTATACTACGTCACTTGTTTATTGAAATATTAACAAAAATTTTGTCCCATACTAGGGGGTCACTTTGTGATGGGTGTCAGTCCTGCGGGGAGTTATTAACCTAAGTGATATGATTTCTAACTTCCATCGGAATAGTACCTTCAACGTATATCGAATGCCCCCCCCCCCCCCCCCCGCGCATTGTACCACTTGATCGAACTCACGACGATAGGTATATAGAAAGGAACCAGTTCACATACGTCAAGTGCATCAAATTTACGCTCACACGTACTGTCTTCATGAGGTATATAATGAGGAAATTCAGATACACTTAAGTATATGACACTCATACCTTGTCTGTTGGTTCCAACGCGAAACCCTACAAAAAATTTGGGTCGCCGTACCACCTGAATGTTTGTGCTATTTCGCCCATTTTAGAAAAAGAATCCTGTCCGTGAGTCTTGAAACAAGTGTACCCTATCTTTTCCCTAGACTCGAGTCATATATTCCATTTCTCTTTCACCCTAGGTAGGACATAATATATGTGGAATATAATAATAATAACCATGCTGAGGATTTTCTTTTCCCCCCATTTTTCAAATATACCAAAAACATTTTCTCCTTTAAAAAAATAATAATATACATATACCAAAAATATTCCTCTTTCCCTCAAAATAAATGCAAAAATAATTTTTCCTCTCAGGTGAGATCGCGTACGCCAATCTTGGCCTGGCTCCCTAATGGCTCAGGTCTTTCATCAAACCAACCTAAATCTCCATTCCTTCCTCTACTGGTTCTAAAGAGTTTGATCTATCCCTCGAAGGTTATTCATGGATTACATTGATCGGATTGCTAATGCCCAGCCATATCTAATGTCAATCCTTGCCCAACTGAGCGCTAAGATCAACAACCTTCAAGAAGAAGTCCAGGAAATGCAACGACACCGAGTTCAAACTACCAGGGCTCCTGAGTCTAAAATTTTCTTTCCCCATGCCATGGATTCGCTAGCTTTAGAACCAGTGTTGGTTACCGAATCTTGCCCAGCCAACATGTAATCGACCAATGCTAATTGATCCTAAGGAGGAAGAATTGAACAAGGTCAAGGAAGACCTTAGGTTACTGTCTAAAATGTTTTATAATGTTTCTTAGAAAACTATAAGGACTACATTCGCATGTCTCCCTATCCATAATTTCGATTATTAGATAAATTCAAAATGCTAGACATCGATAAGTTCAGAGGTAGCAGGTCTCTAATTATGTACCTACGCATCTATCTTCATGCCATTACTCTCCTCGGGGCATCAGAGGAGGGAATGGCCCAAGTGTTCCATAAACACTCAAAGAAGGTCCCCTTCGGTGGTTCCTGTCCCTCGAAGAATCAAGAATTCGTAGTTAGGAAGACGAAGTCAGAGAGTTGATGACTCAGTATAAGTATAATGAAGATCTAGAAGTCACCCGTTGAGACTTGGAACTAATCAATCAAAACCTAGGTAAATCAGTTAGAAGCTTTATTATAAGGTGGAGAGAGAAAGCAACTAATGTGACAAACTGATCGTTAGAGGAAAATCATGTAATAATCGTGAATAACTTCTTTCCCTATATCCGAGCTTCAATGGTAGGTCGGTACTACCCTCATTTCAGAGCCCCCAAGAGGCTAGGGTAAATCAGAATGATGAATCTGAATCGAAAAGGCTGACTGGGTAGTTCACACCTTAAAAGTAGGATACGACAACTAGCATCTCAGTCTCAACCATCAACATATCTCAATCGGCCACCTCTTTGACACTTGAAAGTCATACTAGTCGAGTTAAAAAGGAGTATATCGAGCTTCATGCCACTCTGTCGAAAGTGTATTAAGCCCATCTTTCCCGAAATCTTATTAAACCTTTGGAACCCCAACCATTGCCAAATTCCCTTCCCTGAAATTTTAAACATGATTCCCATTGCGACTTCCACTAAATCGCCAAGCACACTACTGATCAATGCTTACATCTAAACAATGTTATCCAAAGCCTCATAAACAGGGGGATCATTACCCCACCAGCCAATCCAAAGACCAATACCACTCAGAATCCTCTCCCAGCACATAGAACTGGGGTTAATGCCATACTCTCATAAGAAAATCATAATTCAACCCTGCCACTAAAATCAACCCATCAAAACACCCAATTTACCTACCATCTCACTCAAGCCCTTAAAAATCGATCCTTCATTTCTCCTCCATCTTGAGAATTCTACCGACCAAGATCTATTAATACTTACCGGGGATTGTATTACCATTTGTACCTGTTCAGGAGGGGGAGGAATGGAACTACCCGCGATTTTAGATCAGCTTCTGAAATTCGATCTGAAATTCCCCTCACAAATGACCATTGACTATGAAAAGATCAGTACCTTGTTCATAGAAGCCTAAAAGTGGGATCAACAATCTGATGAATGGGTCATAGCTACAGAAGCGTTCAGTCTAGATGACATGGTAAAGGTTATGTCTGATGTATTTTTCTAGTAGGAAGAAGTATTCACTGCCTTCGAACTTCTAACGATTTTAAAACTCCAAAGGCATCTAGTCTTTTCCTCCCAACACTTCCCTATTGATTGGGAAGATCTATATGACAAGGCCATAGATATTGTGGAATGCATGAACTTCTCATGGAAAGACGACATTGTTGCCACTAGATGGGGTGATGACTTTAAGATCTCGAGTAAACAATAGGTTGAGGACTTCCCCTTTTGTGGATTTCTAAAATTGTGGTACAACCCCGTAGAGAAAAAGATGAAACCGAGCTAGCGAACTTCTTTGAAGATGAAGTCGTTTGGGATAAAAAATCATAAGCATGAAACTAAGTCTCTAATAGTCAAATCCATGGATAGCACTAAAAATTCGGAGGGCAGTGATCCCAATGAACTATTTAACTTGTAAATACTGGGGCTAGATCTACACATGATCTACTTGAAGACCGATCCGTCTAAACCATCTGAGAATATGATCATTGTTAATGTACCACTCCTCAACTTGCACTCCATTCATGTCTAGCCTACATAAGTCAACCTGAACCCCACTATTCATCCCCTCCAAGAAACATTTGAAACTAGTGTTTTTGCTTCCAATTTTGATGTAATTATGAACGAGGCATCCTTTGATGAGGCTTTCACCGATGTATTTACATAAAACATTTTCAATGAAATGAATGAATATTTCGAGTATCTTATTGTGCCTTACATTATTTTTCGTGATTCAAATCAAATTATTGATGAAGATGATTAAATAAATGAATAATTCTTAACTGATATCAGTAAGGAAAAAACTGAACAATACAATCGCATTCATACTAATGATGATGAGATCGTTATTATCAACCTCAATTCTTATAGCCATCCGTGTGAGATTAGGATAGGGTCAACCCTCACAAAGCATGCGTGGTCGCAATTGTGACACCCCGACTAATTAAATGCCGGGTAGCTACTCCTTTATTAAATCAATACAAAATGCCAAGTTGATTCAGTTAATAACATCACTGTCGAAAACATTTTAATAATTACTAACCACCTAGTATTTAAAAAGTAAGTTGCCAATTTTAATTTAAGTCTGATTAACATGCAATAAAAGAATAATGGAATAAAAATATAATCCATTCACCATAACGAAGTAATGAAATAACCAACAATAATATAAGAGTCCGGAGGAAAACTCCTCACAACAATCCAACTACTCAAAATAATAAGACAAGTCTGAATCCTGAATTAATTACATGCCCAAAGTCTGAATAACTGAAATAAATGAAATGTCTCTAAGGAAATGGGCAACATGCCCTACAACTGATAAATGCTGAATAGAGAGTCAATATAGGAGAGGCGTCTACAAGCAAGGTCCGGTAACTTCCACAAACAGCTACAGCTCGTCACCTGAATGAGGATCCTAAGCATGGTGTCCTTGTGGCTGGGCACCTAAAAATGGTTTTTACAAAAATAGATTTGATAGGAAATGGGTCAGAGCCCGAAAGTGGAAATCATTTTAAAAACAGCAAGTGTTTTAATAACATTAAAACATTAAATGCAAAATACATGTTAGGACGTGCACTCACATGAAATTCTCACCTCTCGACTACATGTGCACTCCTAACGTACCATAGCCATCTAACTATCATACCTATCTAACCAAACCGTAATAAGTTCTACCCCTTACTACTCGATTTCCATTTTTTTTTACATTCTAGCGTTATCAAAACAATAGAGGGCTTTATCTAAACTCAGATTCTCAATTAGTAATACAATTCATTTCAGGTTATTCCTTTATGTTTTCTCAAAACGTTTCCATATTTACACCCATAATATCACATGAAAGTTCCCATTAATTAAGAGTATATTATTCACGTCATAAATATACAATATACGCACCCCGAGACTAAGCTGCGGTGCACACATACTCTGCTATCCATCTCGGTACATCACGTACATAAGGATCACGCATTCCGAATCTCTCAGGAATCGTTCTTAGATAACAACATCACAAATAATGGAGGCGAACACAGTCACATCACATGGGTCACGCACATACCTGCGCTCCCACGATCAGCAGACTTATTAACATCCCAATAAGTCCTTCTCTGACCTAGGTTCATCAAGGTACCAGTCTAAATCCGGGCAACACAAGGATTAGAGGGCCCTAAGCGAACGCAAACCTCCCGTGATAGCAAGTATGGTAGGTATGTCATACACATAAAATCAATACATATACTAAGTAAGCACACATCTTAGTAATCACCATAATTATTGGTGGTACACTTCTCATTCTCGTACCAACATATAATGCTACACAATTTATATGTTCCCAATTAATATAGTAATTTAGGTCGTCAATAGTTCTCGCATGGTAATAGACACTCACGTCCTACTTCATAATTTCCCTTAGGTTCAACTACACTTCTAGGTTTTACTCCTCATTATACCTCAAATGTCCCTACTATATCAATTTATCATCAGGGGAAGATTATCTCTACCATTCAATAAGGTTACGGGACACGCGAAATCAAAACAGGCTAAAAAGCCTAAACTGTCAACTCGTTAGAAGTCTCGTTCGAACGAGGATGTTCGAACGAGAGTTCGTTCGAACGAACTGGGCCTTCTAACGAGATCTTGTTCAAACGAAAGTCTTCGAACGAACATCCCTCTCGTTAGAACCCAAACTGTCAACTCGTTAGAAGCTCGTTCGAACGACCTGGGCAGGTCTTCTAACGAGTGGCCAGATTCGAGCCGAGAAATTCCTTTACTCGTTTTTCAAATTTTTCTACACCTCAAAACTCATCCAAACATTAATCCAACGAATGTTTAAAGCCACCAATCATCCCTACACATATTTAGGTCATATACTAACGTGATTTGTGGGGTTAATTCATTCTAACCTCATTCAATTATCAAATCTCTTCATATTTCCCCCAATTTTAAGAACATGAACCCTAGAATTTATAAATCGTCCAAGAGCCTAATTAAATCCATTTTTGTTTCATCCAAATTATAATATCATCAGAATAATCATCTAAATACAATCTACATGCAATTCCTCATCAATATACAAGATTCTAGTTCCAAATTTAATGGGGTTTTCATCTAACTCCCAAACAAATACGATTATAACAAATTCCTACGCATGGAAGAAGCATTCTCTGCAATTTATTGAAATTAAACCACTTGCCTTATTTGAATCTCTGATTTTGATGTCGATTTGATGGAGTATTCTCTCTCTCTCTGCAGAATCCTTCTATCTCTCTCTCTACAAGCCTTCTTCTTCAAAGTGCTAAAGGTGGCTAGGGTTTTTGCCTAAGGAACTTTTGGAACAGTTTCTAATAACCCCCGTAGCCCTCTAATCAGTAAATGGCTGGTAATGGGTTAGAGGGTCTTTTAATTTTCCATTTAAAACTCCTAAAATTCGTTAATAAAAAAATCCCAAAATTCTAAAATTACCAAACTACCCTTATATGTTGTCGGTATGGCCTAAAAATGCCCCGGGACCCAAACTAAACCCCGGGCTAGTATTTTCTGACTATTTCGACCCTTCCGGACGCGTTGGTGCACTCAAAATGACCATACGGTTAATATAAATAAAATTCATTTTTTAATTAAAATAAAAATATTCCGGACGCGACTGTCACACGCGTCTCAACAAAATTTCCAAATTGTCGTATTTCAATCTCACAACAAGTTTCATAGTTCAATATTCATATATAGCCATATATACTCATTAATATCAAATACTAACTCGCATCTCACTGGTATTTTTAATCTGGATTAATTTCCAATTAATATGCATTTAATTCAATTAATCCCATAAATAAATATCACAAAAATACGGGGTATTACATACCTCCCCCCTAATAACTGAATTTCGTCTCGAAATTCGGAACTAGAAAGTACCTGGTAAGAACAACTCTGGATAACGTTCACGCATCTCATCCTCGCGCTCCCATGTGGACTCCTTGACATTATGATGTCGCCACTGAACACGCACTAACGGAACTATCTTTGACCGCAGCTTCCGCTCACTTCGGTCCAAAATAGCAATCGACCCCTCCTCGTAGGAACTATCAGGCTGGAGATCGATGTCCTCCAAAGAAATATGTGAATGAGCCAAATCGTCTCTAAGATATTTCCTTAGCGAGGAAATATGAAATACATCGTGAATCCGATGCAAATGTTCCGGTAATCCAAGCCTATACGCAACCGGTCCAATCCGCTCGGTAATAGGAAATGGTCCCACATATCTCGGTGCCAACTTCCCTTTCTTCCCGAAACGCATAATCCCCTTCATAGGAGATACTCTGAGCAAAACTTGGTCCCCCACTTGGAACTCTCTGAAGAACCTCTTCGCATCAGCATAGCTCTTCTGTCTATCCTGAGCTACCCGAATGCGACTCCGAATCAATTCTATCCTCGCCGAAGTATCCTGAATCACCTCCGGCCCGAGTAGTTTGTTGTCCCCCACCTCCAACCAACATGCTGGGGAACGACAAGGTCTACCGTACAACGCCTCAAATGGAGCCATGCCAATGGTGAACTGGTAGGAGTTATTGTAAGCAAACTCCACCAGTGGAAGATACTGCTCCCATCCACCCCCGAAATCAATGATGCACATACGTAGCATGTCCTCTAACATTTGGTTTGTACGCTCGGTCTGCCCATCGATCTGCGGGTGATACGCCGTACTCAATCGCAATTCGGTGCCCATGGCCTCCTGAAAACTCTCCCAAAATCGTGAAACAAATATCTTGTCTCGGTCAGATACGATGTTTAGGGGCACACCGTGAAGTCTCACTATCTCTGCAATAAAGAGCTGGGCATACTGTCCCGTAGTGTAGTCTGTCCTTACGGGTAGAAAATGAGCGACTTTGGTCAACCTGTCCATAATTACCCAAATGGAGTCGTGACCTCTTTGTGACGTAGGCAACCCCGTGATAAAATCCATGGATATGCTCTTCCACATCCACATCGGAATCTCCAATGGCTGTAGGAGTCCTGCCGGTCTCTGATGATCCATTTTTACTAGCTGACAAGTGGCGCATTTCGAAACAAACACGACAATATCTCTCTTCATCCCGCTCCACTAATACTGTCGTCTCATGTCTTGGTACATTTTGTCCCCACTGGGATGTACCGCGAACCGTGAGCCGTGCGACTCTGCCATCACCTCGTGCCGCAATTCCTCCCCTTCCGGAACTACCAATCTCCCATTGAAGCGTAATCCTCCGTCTGAGCTAACGGTATAGGATTTGGCTCCCTATGCTAGTAATCGAACTATCTGCTCCTGACAGAACGAGTCACACTACACCAAATCCTGCGAATGGTCACGCCCAGTGGGTCACGGCCCAAGTCCGCAACCAGCTGGTCGCGGACTTGGGCCGTGACCCACTCAATATTTGGCGTGACCATATTTATTATCACACTAAATTATCGATGCTCTCGAAGTGGTCACGGCCCAAATCCGTGACCACGGTGGTCGCGGACTTGGGCCGTGACCAGGTCGTGACCATCTTGGGGCCAAACTCGCGCCAAAATTCCCTCCAAGCTTGGTCGCGGATGGGTCACGGCCCAAGTCCGTGACCCATGGCATGATGAAGAAGAGAGTACACACATTGAGGGTCACGGCTTAGGGCCGTGACCATTTCTGGGTGTGGGTCACGGCTATGGGCCGTGACCATCCCTCATTCAAGCACTAGGGTTGATAAAAAAAGGTCGCGCATCACAGATTGAAGGTCACGGCTATGGGCCGTGACCATTTCTTGTTATGGGTCACGGCTATAGACCGTGACCAATAGGCGGTATACCTACCACTTAGCTTCATTAATGGGTCGCGGTGGATGGGTCACGGCTCTAAGCCGTGACTAGTGTTAAACCTAAAACAATGCAACTCGTCTCAAATTTTCAATTACCCCGCTCTTCTTGTTCCCCAAACTGTGAAAAAGACAGAGCCAACGTCGAAAATGGCACTCACCTCCTTCAACGATCGTGAAAATGGCACTGATTGCTTAAAAAAAAAAAGCTCTGATCTACCGAAAGTGGTTCCGGTAGGGAGGTTTGGAATCGTCATCACAGCACACTCCCGCAACCGCTGGCGGTAGCGGCAACGGTTTGATGAGCAACGACACCTCACCAATGGACTCAACAACAACAACAAGTACAGACGATCCAAAGCAAAACCTAGATCAAGTCATCGACTCTATTCAAAAAACACTCGGAACTCTCACCGTCTCTTCCTTCAACGCCGCCTCCCAACTCCCCCTCCTCCAACGCCTGTGAAAACCCTAACTCACTATTCTTTACATTTTTATCTTATTTCATGTTTATGTATATTTCCAATATTCGCAGAAACACGCTTGTTATGGAGCTTGACAATATGTCCAAATTGTCTGACAAATGTAACATTCAGATCCCCATGGAAGTTCTCAAGTAAGTGATACTTCTCTTTATTCATCCCTCCTTCGGTTTTTGATCAATGAATATTATTATGTTTTTTAGTTTAATTGATGATGGGAAGAATCCGGATGAGTTTACCAAAGATGTATTGAACGATTGTATTGCCAAAAATCAGATCACTAAAGGCAGAACTCATGCCTTCAAGGTTAGCCTTTCCGCTCTCAATTTTAAGATCTTGATGCCAATGTGTTTTAAACAACACGTGTTTCACAATTCAAGTATCATCTGAACGAGTGTGTGTTGTTGACAATTCATTTTATTAAATCAAAATAACAATACATATATATGTTTAGGGGTTTATGTGAGAAAAAGCATTGATTTCATTTTTGATTCGTCCCAAATTAATAGTCACTTTCCTTTTGTATTGACCAAATTAATAGTCGCATTGATTAGTTGAAACCGTCGGGGGGTTTGGAATCGGCCTTTCCGGGTGAGAGGCGGTGGGCGATAAAGGTTGGACGGAGGTTGGGGTGGTCGCAGGGGAATTTCAAATCGGGGAATTTCAAATCGGGGAAGAGGGTGTGAGTTCTTATTTTTTTTATGTTGTTCATGTGTTGAATTTTTTTTACATAATATTTGAATAATAAAGAGGGTGTGAGTTCTTGAGTGTTGTTTTAATTTACTCTCCATGTTGTTCAATGCATTCTGAGATCCATTTTTCAGATATGAACATCATCTCTCGGTTTGTCTTAAGGCTTTACAGTAAACCAGTAAGTTCAATGCCTATAATTTTCATAGCTTAGTTTGTATGACATGTTTGACTTTGAGTGCATTTGAGTTTAATAAGTTTTATGGAAGTAAGGTAATATAAGGGTTTGTGAAATTAGAGAGTGAGGGTTTGTGATATTTGCAGACGAGGATGGCATGTGATGGGTAACCGAGCAAATATGCATATATCCAATGTTCTGCATTTTTTTAATTCATGTCCTGCAATATCAAATGCGTATTTGCTCGGTTTAGATTTATTAAAGTGGGAGACTGACTAGCCACTCTCGCTTTGCTGATATGACTTGGGTTTAATCGGGTATTGTTCGAGACTTATTTATTCGTGAAAGTATAACTATAAGTTTTTTAAAGCAAGTAAACGAGTTTTATTTTTATTTTTTATGTACTACATGAGTATTTAGGCTTTCGGTAGTTATATATTCTCATCTTTTATATCTGATTTTGTCCCACTTTGTAGGTTATCAATTTGACTATGTATTTGATTGGACTATATTGAAGTATCCTCAGATTGGTGCCAGTTCTAGAGGACGAGTCGGTGTTTGTATAATTTTCTTTCGTGTTTTTTTCTTCTTCCAAGGATGTTACTTATTTAATGCTTTTGTTTTCAAAATCCAAATGGAAATGCAGGTTTAAATGCAAGACCATCTGCGAAAAGGACCTTAGGTACTCTCTCTCTAAGCATATTCAGATTTGTCCGCGAAATGTCATGTCTTTATATAATTATTCTTCTAATTATTCGATTTAGTGTTGTGAGTCTAATTTGAACTTTGCGGAATGGCTATGTTCCTAATTCAACCAAAATTGTAGTTTTACTGGAATGGCTTTTTTGGATTCCGTTAGATTTTTTTTAATAAAGCTAACTATGCTTCTGGGGAATATATTGTATATTTAGTTGGGACTCATTTTAATATCAGTGTGCTATAGCTCCAATTTATATTTCTAAAAAATATTGTGTTATGCATGCTAGACGGCCAGTAAAAAACATTCCCATGTATGCTCCAGCACAGTTCTACATTGACAATGTGTTGTTTCGGATCAAGGAGAAGAACATTCCCTATTGCTATTGTTGCAGGTTAGATCTGCTATGCTTTACTTTAACAAAAGTAGTTATATAATTGATATGCATTATCTATTAAATCTTTTAGATGATAGAAGGAGTACGGGATAATTATTGGTTTTGTTTGGTTTGGCTGTTGGATAATTATTGGTTGTTGCTTGTTGTTGGATAGTATGTTAGAAGGAGCATGGGATAATTAGAAGGAGTACGGGATAATCATTAGATAATATGTTGAAAATATTTTAGACTCCCGGTTTGGGAATACGACGATAATTTGAAAATGTGTAGACTTAAGCTTAAAAGCATGGCGTTAGAGGGAAGAAACCCGAAACATCCACCAAACGGTCCCCTTAGAGGCATCAACACCTTGCACGGAACCAATGTAACTCGTACGAATAGGCCACACAATCACGGGTCTCCCGATTTTAGAATCAGAGGATAATTTTGCATATATCATAACTTAGGGTTAAAAACATGGCGTTAGAGGGCAAGAACTCGAAACAGCCCCCGAACGGCCCCGTGGGTGGCACCAACACCTCCCACGGGACCAACGTAACTCGTGGGAACGGACCCCGCAGCCGCGGGTCTCCCGGTTTGAGAGTACGACGGCAATTTGCTTATTTCCACACTTAGGATTAAAAACATGGCGTTAGAGGGTGAGAACTCGAAACAACCCCCTAACGGCCCCGTGGGTGGCACCAACACCTCCCACGGGACCAACGTAACTCGTAGGAACTGACCCCGCAGCCGCGGGTGTCCCGGTTTGAGAGTACGACGATAATTTGCTTATTTCCACACTTAGGCTTAAAAACATGGCGTTAGAGGGTGAGAACTCGAAACAGCCCCCGAACGGCCCCGTGGGTGGCACCAAAACCTCCCACGGGACCAACGTAACTCGTGGTAACTGACCCCGCAGCCGCGGGTGTCCCGGTTTGAGAGTACGACGATAATTTGCTTATTTCCACACTTAGGCTTAAAAACATGGCGTTAGAGGGTGAGAACTCGAAACAGCCCCCGAACGGCCCCGTGGGTGGCACCAACACCTCCCACGGGACCAACGTAACTCGTGGGAACGGACCCCGCAGCCGCGGTTGTCCCGATTTGAGAGTACGACGATAATTTGCTTATTTCCACACTTAGGCTTAAAAACATGGCGTTAGAGGGTGAAAACTCGAAACAGCCCCCGAACGGCCCCGTGGGTGGCACCAACACCTCCCACGGGACCAACGTAACTCGTAGGAACTGACCCCGCAGCCGCGGGTGTCCCGGTTTGAGAGTACGACGGTAATTTGCTTATTTCCACACTTAGGCTTAAAAACATGGCGTTAGAGGGTGAGAACTCGAAACAGCCCCCGAACGGCCCCGTGGGTGGCACCAACACCTCCCACGGGACCAACGTAACTCGTGGGAACTGACCCCGCAGCCGCGGGTGTCCCGGTTTGAGAGTACGACGGTAATTTGCTTATTTCTACACTTAGGCTTAAAAACATGGCGTTAGAGGGTGAAAACTCGAAACAGCCCCCGAACGGCCCCGTGGGTGGCACCAACACCTCCCACGGGACCAACGTAACTCGTGGGAACGGACCCCGCAGCCGCGGGTGTCCCGGTTTGAAAGTACGACGGTAATTTGCTTATTTCCACACTTAGGCTTAAAAACATGGCGTTAGAGGGTGAGAACTCGAAACAGCCCCCGAACGGCCCCGTGGGTGGCACCAACACCTCCCACGGGACCAACGTAACTCGTAGGAACTGACCCCGCAGCCGCGGGTCTCCCGGTTTGAGAGTACGGCAGTAATTTTCTTATTTCTACACTTAGGCTTAAAAACATGGCGATAGAGGGTGATAACTCGAAACAGCTCCCGAACGGCCCCGTGGGTGGCACCAACACCTCCCACGGGACCAACGTAACTCGTAGGAACGGACCCCGCAGCCGTGGGTGTCCCGATTTGAGAGTACGACGGTAATTTGCTTATTTCAACACTTAGGCTTAAAAACATGGCGTTAGAGGGTGAGAACTCGAAACAGCTCCCGAACGGCCCCGTGGATGGCACCAACACCTCCCACGGGACCAACGTAACTCGTAGGAACTGATCCCGCAGCCGCGGGTGTCCCGGTTTGAGAGTACGACGGCAATTTGCTTATTTCCACACTTAGGCTTAAAAACATGGCGTTAGAGGGTGAGAACTTGAAACAGCCCCCGAACGGCCCCGTGGGTGGCACCAACACCTCCCACGGGACCAACGTAACTCGTAGGAACTGACCCCGCAGCCGCGGGTGTCCCGGTTTGAGAGTACGATGGTAATTTGCTTATTTCTACACTTAGGCTTAACATGGCGTTAGAGGGTGAAAACTCGAAACAGCCCCCGAACGGCCCCGTGGGTGGCACCAACACCTCCCACGGGACCAACGTAACTCGTGGGAACAGGCCCCGCAGCCGCGGGTCTCCCAGTTTGAGAGTATGACGATAGTTTGCTTATTTCCACACTTGGGCTTAAAAACATGGCGTTAGAGGGTGAGAACTCGAAACAGCCCCCGAACGGCCCCGTGGGTGGCACCAACACCTCCCACGGGACCAATGTAACTCGTAGGAACTGACCCCGCAGCCGCGGGTGTCTCGGTTTGAGAGTACGACGGCAATTTGCTTATTTCCACACTTAGGCTTAAAAACATGGCGTTAGAGGGTGAGAACTCGAAACAGCCCCCGAACGGCCCCGTGGGTGGCACCAACACCTCCCACGGGACCAACGTAACTTGTGGGAATGGACCCCGCAGCCGCGGGTCTCCCGGTTTGAGAGTACGACGGTAATTTGCTTATTTCCACACTTAGGCTTAAAAACATGGCGTTAGAGGGTGAGAACTCGAAACAGCCCCCGAACGGCCCCGTGGGTGGCACCAACACCTCCCACGGGACCAACGTAACTCGTAGGAACTGACCCCGCAGCCGCGGGTGTCCCGGTTTGAGAGTACGACGGTAATTTGCTTATTTCTACACTTAGGCTTAAAAACATGGCGTTAGAGGGTGAGAACCCGAAACAGTCCCCGAACGGCCCCGTGGGTTGCACCAACACCTCCCACGGGACCAACGTAACTCGTGGGAACGGACCCCGCAGCCGCGGGTGTCCCGGTTTGAGAGTACGACGGTAATTTGCTTATTTCCACACTTAGGCTTAAAAACATGGCGTTAGAGGGTGAGAACTCGAAACAGCCCCCGAACGGCCCCGTGGGTGGCACCAACACCTCCCACGGGACCAACGTAACTCGTAGGAACTGACCCCGCAGTCGCGGGTCTCCCGGTTTGAGAGTACGGCAGTAATTTTCTTATTTCCACACTTAATTTTTATATTTCTACTTGGTTACTGATAATTTTAACTCATATATGCCATTTTTCAGTTTGATTAATTTTTTTTGTAAAACTACTTGGTTACTGATACTTTTATTTTTTGTATCCTATCATTTGTAGGATTTTTGCACCTGGATCAAATGAAGGAGGCAATGGTTTACAACATCATGATTATTTATATGTTGTGGACATTCAGGATAATGTTTTTTATGTGTTATAGCCGTGCAGGCTTTTATTGTTTAGTTTTATGTCCGTGCGGGCTTTTATAATTTGATTGTTGAATTTTATTGCCGTGCGGGCTTTATAATAAGCAGGTTTTTCATTTACAGGTTTTGGAATGTCAAGAAAATAGAGGAAACTCTGCCCAATTTTTTTTTTGTCTGTGAATTATTAAGACGTGTAATATTTTTAAGTTTGTATATATATTTGTTTATTAACAACATTCTCAATTCGCAATTTGTGATTTTTTTTATTGTTTTGCCTATAATAAATATTTGTAACACCTCGTAGCAACCGATGATGCACTCACAGGAACCCCAATTTTAGGATTGGGCAAAAAAAATACATTTTTTTTAAATTACAGATAAATATGGTCATGGATTTTGTCCATGACCATTTTTATTTTTTTTTGTCGCGCTTAAAAATGGTCGCGGTCAAAGTCCGCGACCATTTTTTTTTATTTTTTGTCACGGTAATGGGTCGCGGACTAGGGCCGCGACCAATTTTTTTTTAATTTTTTTTGTCACACACATGGGTCACGGCCAAAGTCCGCGACCAATTTGTCACGGTCGTGGGTCATGGACAAGGACCGTGACCAATTTTTTTAATTTTTTTTTGTCACGCAAATGGGTCGCGGACTTTGGCCGCGACCAATTTGTCACGGTTGTGGGTCATGGACAAGGGCCGCGACCAATTTTTTTAATTTTTTTTTGTCACGCACATGGGTCGCGGACTTTGGCCGCGACCAATTTGTCACGGTTATGGGTCACGGATTAGAGCCGCGACCCATCACGGCATGGGTCACGGCCTAAGTCCGCGACCATCTGCCGTGACTCCTCTCGGCCGTGACCATTTTTTGGTCACGGACTTGGGCCGCGACCCACGAAAATGGTCACGCCCGAAATGGTCACGGCCCAAGTCCGCGACCCACAGGTTTGGTCAGGGATTTTGGCCGTGACCAATCGCCAGTTTTGGTGTAGTGTCATTTGCCTGTGCCCTTACTACCTTCATGACAATCTGAGGTGTAACGGTCATCACAGACATGAACGATCGGGTCACTGCATCCTGGTGTCCCAACTCCTTCCACTTGGCCTTCCACACTCCTGCCACCTCATCTACTGGCCTACGGCTCAACGCGTCTGCTACCACATTAGCCTTTCCCGGGTGGTATTGGATATCAAACTGATAATCTTTCACGAATTCAAGCCACCTCCATTGCCGCATATTCAACTCCTTCTGCGTGAATAGGTACTGTAGGGACTTGTGGTCCGTGAACAATCGAAACTTTTCCCCCAAAAGGTAATGTCTCCATATCCGAAGGGAAAATACAACTGCCGCCAACTCCAAATCGTGAGTGGGGTAATTCTTCTCGTGAGGCTTTAGCTTACGGGAAGCATAAAATATGGCCTGACTCTCCTACTGTAATACACCTCCAAGTCCTTGTAAGGACGCATCGGTGTAGACTAGATACTCAACTCCCGGTCTCGGCAATGCTAACACAGGTGCTGAGGTCAACTTATCCTTCAACTCATCGAATGCCAACTGACAGGCATCACTCCAGATGAATGGCACACCCTTACGAGTCAAATGTGTCAAAGGACCTGCTATTTTCGAAAATCCCCGAATGAACCTCCTGTAGTATCCTGCTAATCCCAAGAAACTACGGATCTCCGTCGGTGTCGTGGGATGTCCCCACTCCCTCACCGCGGATACTTTCCCCGGATCAACAGATATTCCCCGGTCGGAGATAATATGTCCCAAAAACTAGACCTCCTTCAGCCAAAACCCGCACTTCTCATATTTTTCATACAGCTCGTTCTGACGTAGTGTCTGTAAAACTTGCCTCAAATGCTCGGCGTGCTCCTCCTCTATCTGGGAGTAAACCAGAATATCATCGATGAAGACAATGACAAACTGATCTAGGAAATCCCTGAACACCCTATTCATCAGGTCCATAAACACGGCTGGAGCATTGGTCAAACCAAAAGGCATAACCCGAAACTCGTAAGAACCATATCTCGTTAAGAACTCAGTCTTCGAGACATCCTCTTCCCTAATACGTAACTGATGGTATCCCGATCTCAAATCAATCTTCGAGAAGAAAGAAGCTCCTCTTAACTGGTCGAATAAGTCATCGATTCAAGGCAACAGATACTTATTCCGTATCGTGACGTTATTCAACTCTCGGTAGTCCACACACAATCTCAGTGAACCATCTCTCTTCTTCACGAACAACATAGGGGCACCCCACGGTGAAGTACTCCTCCGTATAAACCCCTGACCCAACAACTGCTCAATCTGATCTCGTAGCTCTCGCATCTTTGCCAGAGCCATACGGTACGGTGCACGCGCTATAGGTCTCGTATCTGGCAATAAGTCTATGACAAAGTCTATCTCTCGACTGGGGGGTAGGCCTGGTATCTCCTGAAATACATCCGAATACTCCCTGACAACTGGGATCGAATCTAAAGGAATCACAACCTCCTTAGAGGTATCCTCCTCTATGTAGTACAAATGAGCGGTCGAACCTCCCTCTGGGCGAGGCATCGCCACTACAAACATCTCTTGCCCCGGAATGGCACAAACAATGCTCCCACCGAAACAATCAATCATGGCTCTATAATCAGCGAGCCAATCCATACCGATAATCACATCGTGTACATGCATATCTAATACCAACATGTCTGCAGGTAATACCAGACTACCAATCTCTACCCCCACTCCCCGGCATATAAAGAAAATAAGCGACCCACTCCCCAATGGTGAGTCTACACACGTCACTGTGCTCTCTGCTGTGGCTAACAACCCTAAGGCTTTCGCAAAATGTGTAGCTATAAAGCAATGCGTTGCCCCCGTATCAAACAAAACCCGACCCATAGTACCATGGATAGGAAACATACCCTCAATCGCGGGTGGTGCCTGTGGAGCTGCTGCTTGGTGGACGTTATAGACACGTCCATACTGTAATTGTCCCTGCTGCACAGGAACTGCTGGAAGGGCTGGAAGGGCTGGCACCTAGGCTGGAGCTGGAAGAGCAGGTGGAAAAAGTGGCCTCTGTGGCTCATGTCGAGCACCCTGCTGCTGCTGCGGAGCCCTGCCCCTATCAGGACAGTCCTGGCGTTTATGGCCAGTCTTACCACAAACGAAACACTTCCCCGGGAAGTTCCCCCCTCTCTGCCCCTGCTGCCCCCGGCCCTGGTGGCCGTTACCGTTCCTCTACTGGCCCTGCTAGCCCTGCTGAAACTGCTGTTGACCATTCTGACCCTGCTGGTTCTGATGGCCGTTCGGACCCTGATGGCCCTGCCGGAAACCTCCCTGTCCGTGCCTGAAATTTCCTGACCTAAACCTCTTGTGATCCCCCTGCTGGGAACCCTGATCGCCCTGTCTCTGCCCCTGAATAGAATGTGCCCCACTGGCACCATTTCCCCCAGTCCTGCCCTGATGGATGGACTCTCCTGACCTCTTGCCTTCAGCCATGTGAAAGCGATGATCCTGGCAGTATAGCAGTGCAGCGTTAACCACATCAGAATAAGTGGCCAACGATAGGCTCCCCAACAAATGCTGACGGATCCTCCAAGTCAACCCGTCCGTAAATTTCTGTATCTTCTTCTCCTCTGTCGGTATCTCATCCGAAACAATGTTTAGAAGATCAGTGAATTCGGCCTCAAACTCGGCCACAATCTTACCCTCCTGCTTGAGGCTCATCAACTTCCTCCTCATCTCCATGTGAACAGCTGACGGAAAGTACTTGCGGTCGAACCGCACCCAAAACTCCTGGATAGTGAGAGTATCTCTCTCCTCCACGGTGGTAATAGACTCCCACCACTGTAGTGCAGACCCCACTAGCTTAAAGGTAGCTAGTATCTGCTTCTAGACATCGGTGCACTCATACATCCTCAAGTGTCGCTGAATATCCTTCCTCCACTGACTCGAAACTACCACATCGGAGCTACCTGCGAACTCCGGAGGGTGCGCTTTCTGAAAAGCATCATGTACACGTTCCCAAGCAGATGGGAATGCATGAGCCTGAACTGGCGCGGCTATCGGCGCCTGAGGTGGTGCCTGCTGAACTACAGCTAGTGCGGCATTTACCGCCTGGGCCACAATGGCTGTAACCTCGGCGGCATTCATCGTGCCCTGAACTGGTGCGGGCTGTGGTTCTGGCGTAGCATCCCTGGGAACCCGTTGTGCACGTCGTGGAGGCATCTGAAATAAGAATGAAGTTTATAAGTTCACATTTATAAACTTAAAATAGCTGAAGAACGTAGCATATACAAAAAGGAATACAACAGTCCTAAAATATAGGGCTCTAAATCAAAGAAAGCTCAGTGGAAACATAATATGCCGTACAGATCCTAATGGACACTAGAACCTGATGCTCTGATACCACCTGTGACACCCCGACTAATTAAATACCGGGTAGCTACTCCTTTATTAAATCAATACAAAATGCCAAGTTGGTTCAGTTAATAGCATCACTGTCGAAAACATTTTAATAATTACTAACCACCTAGTATTTAAAAAGTAAGTTGCCAATTTTAATTTAAGTCTGATTAACATGCAATAAAAGAATAATGAAATAACAACATAATCCATTAACCATAACGAAGTAATGAAATAACCAACAATAATATAAGAGTCCGGAGGAAAACTCCTTACAATAATCCAACCACTGAAAATAATAAGACAAGTCTGAATCCTGAATTAATTACATGCCCAAAGTCTGAATAACTGAAATAAATGAAATGTCTCTAAGGAAATGGGCAACATGCCCTACAACTGATAAATGCTGAATAGAGAGTCAATATAGGAGAGGCATCTACAAGCAAGGTCCTGTAACTTCCACAAACAGCTACAGCTCGTCACCTGAATGAGGATCCTAAGCATGGTGTCCTTGTGGCTGGGCACCTAAAAATGGTTTTTACAAAAATAGATTTGAAAGCAAATGGGTCAGAGCTCGAAAGTGGAAATCATTTTAAAAACAGCAAGTGTTTTAATAACATTAAAACATTAAATGCAAAATACATGTTAAGACGTGCACTCACATTAAATTCTCACCTCTCGACTACATGTGCACTCCTAACGTACCATACCCATCTAAGTATCATACCTATCTAACCAAACCGTAATAAGTTCTACCCCTTACTACTCGATTTCCATTTTTTTTACATTCTAGCGTTATCAAAACAATAGAGGGCTTTATCTAAACTCAGATTCTCAATTAGTAATACAATTCATTTCAGGTTATCCCTTTATGTTTTCTCAAAACGTTTCCATATTTACACCCATAATATCACATGAAAGTCCCCATTAATTAAGAGTATATTATTCGGGTCATAAATATACAATATACGCACCCCGAGACTAAGCTGCGGTGCACACATACTCTGCTATCCATCCTGGTACATCACGTACATAAGGATCACGCATTCCGAATCTCTCAGGAATCGTTCTCAGATTACAGCATCACAAATAATGGAGGCGAACACAGTCACATCACATGGGTCACGCACATACCTGCGCTCCCACGATCAGCAGACTTATTAACATCCCAATAAGTCCTTCTCTGACCTATGTTCATCAAGGTACCAGTCTAAATATGGGCAACACAAGGATTAGAGGGCCCTAAGCGAACGCAAACCTCCCGTGATAGCAAGTATGGTAGGTATGTCATACACATAAAATCAATACATATACTAAGTAAGCACACATCTTAGTAATCAACATAATTATTGGTGGTACACTTCTCATTCTCGTACCAACATATAATGCTACACAATTTATATGTTCCCGATTAATATAGTAATTTAGGCCGTCAATAGTTCTCGCATCGTAATAGACACTCACTTCCTACTTCATAATTTCCCTTAGGTTCAACTACACTTCTAGGTTTTACTCCTCATTATACCTCAAATGTCCCTACTATACCAATTTATCATCAGGGGAAGGTTATCTCTACCATTCAATAAGGTTACGGGACACGCGAAATCAAAACAGGCTAAAAAGCCTAAACTGTCAACTCGTTAGAAGTCTCGTTCGAACGAGAGTTCGTTCGAACGAACTGGGCCTTCTAACGAGATCTCGTTCAAACGAAAGTCTTCGAACGAACATCCCTCTCGTTAGAACCCAAACTGTCAACTCGTTAGAAGCTCGTTCGAACGAGCTCGTTCGAACGACCTGGGCAGGTCTTCTAACGAGTGGCCAGATTTGAGCCCAGAAATTCCTTTACTCGTTTTTCAAATTTTTCTACACCTCAAAACTCATCCAAACATTAATCCAACGAATGTTTAAAGCCACCAATCATCCCTACACATATTTAGGTCATATACTAACGTGATTTGTGGGGTTAATTCATTCTAACCTCATTCAATTATCAAATCTCTTCATATTTCCCCCAATTTTAAGAACATGAACCCTAGAATTTATAAATCGTCCAAGAGCCTAATTAAATCCATTTTTGTTTCATCCAAATTATAATATCATCAGAATAATCATCTAAATACAATCTACATGCAATTCCTCATCAATATACAAGATTCTAGTTCCAAATTTAATGGGGTTTTCATCTAACTCCCAAACAAATATGATTATAACAAATTCCTACGCATGGAAGAAGCATTCTCTGCAATTTATTGAAATTAAACCACTTGCCTTATTTGAATCTCTGATTTTGATGTCGATTTGATGGAGTATTCTCTCTCTCTCTGCAGAATCCTTCTATCTCTCTCTCTACAAGCCTTCTTCTTCAAAGTGTTAAAGGTGGCTAGGGTTTTTGCCTAAGGAACTTTTGGAACAGTTTCTAATAACCCCCGTAGCCCTCTAATCACTAAATGGCTGGTAATGGGTTAGTGGGTCTTTTAATTTTCCATTTAAAACTCCTAAAATTCGTTAATAAAAAATCCCAAAATTCTAAAATTACCAAACTACCCTTATATGTTGCCGGTATGGCCTAAAAATGCCCCGGGACCCAAACTAAACCCCGGGCTAGTGTTTTCTGACTATTTCGACCCTTCCGGACGCGTTGGCGCACTCAAAATGACCATACGGTTAATAGAAATAAAATTCATTTTTTGATTGAAATAAAAATATTCCGGACGCGACTGTCACACGCGTCTCAACAAAATTTTCAAATTGCCGTATTTCAATCTCACGACAAGTTTCATAGTTCAATATTCATATATAGCCATATATACTCATTAATATCAAATACTAACTCGCATCTCGCTAGTATTTTTAATCCGGATTAATTTCCAATTAATATGCATTTAATTCAATTAATCCCATAAATAAATATCACAAAAATACGGGGTATTGCAGCAATTCACAGAGCTTCTAAAAGAGTTTGCGGAAGTCTTTGCATGGTCTTACGATGACATACCTGACATTGACCCTAAAATAGAACAACATTAGATACCTACCTTCCTAGAGGGAAAACCTGTCAAGTAGAAACTAAGAAAGCTCCGAACAGAGTGGTCCCTAAAAGTCAAAGAAGAAGTGGTGAAACAGTTAAACGTAGGCTTTATTCACGTGGTCGAATATCCTGCATGGCTTGTAAATATCTTCCCTATACCGAAATCAATAGGTAAAGTCCATATGTGCTTTGACTATCGATATTTGAATAGGCATCCTCGAAGGATTATTATCCTTTGCCTAATATCGACATAATTATAGATATCAATGTTAGTCACACCCTCAAGTCATTTGTATATGGTCTTGATGGGAATAATCAGATAAAGATGTGTCATGACCATCAAGAAAAGACCGCCTTCATCACCCCATTGGGAACCTTTTACTACACAGTCATGCCATTAAGTCTCAAGAATGCCGGGGCTACCTACCAAAGATCCACTATAACCCTTATGCATGTTCTTATCCATAAGGAAGTCGAAATCTATCTTGATGATATGATCATCAAGTCTAAGACTCGAAAATTGCCACAATCCTATCCTAAGTAAATTCTTTGAACGACTACGACAATACCAGATGCGACTCAAATCACAAAAATGCGTATTTGGCATCACAAGGCACAAACTCCTCGGATTCATGGTCAGTAAAAAAGAGATTGAGATAGAACTTGTCAAACTAATAGAAATACTCGATATGCCACGACCCTGGATAGGGAAAGAAGTGCATGGATTATTTATTAAGATCCAATACATTAAGCGGTTCATCAGCCAACTAACCTCTATCTGCGAGCTTATTTTTAAGATTCTCTATAAGGATTCAACTGAAGTTTAGAACGAGGCATGTTAGGAAGCCTTTGATAAAAAATGATACCTCACCCGACCTTCGATACTCACGCCTCTACAACAAGGTCTACAACCCCTCCTATACTTATCTATCACTAACACTACAACAGTGGCTATAATGGCCTAGTACATCGAAGAATCTCAAAAGTAGAGAGCCATCTACTAAGCTAGTCGAAAACTAGCCGGGTATGAGGTAAACTACACTACATTAGAGAAGGTATGTGTCGCCTTAGTCTGGATCACGCAAAAGCTCGAGCACTACATGCTCGGCTTCCTATCAAACTGGTGTCCCGATTAAATCCAATGAAATACCTATTAGAGAAGCCCGCTTTGTCTAGTCACGTGGCCCACTGGCTATTGCTACTAGCTGAATTTGACATCACATATGTCAGTAGAAGGATATGATGGGAAGAGCCATTTTCAATTACCTTGACAACAACCCCATGGAAGGTACTCAGGTTTAGATTTTTGAATTCCAAGACGACTACATCCTCTGCACCTCTCACGAGGACCTCAGATGGAAGATGTTCTTCGATGGAGCTATTAACAAAAAAAAGGGAATGGTATCGGGAAATTATTGATTGCCCCCGATAATTCCACACTCCCATTTCCATTAAATTGTATTTCCCTTACACCACTAACATGACGGAATATGAAACATGTACCATAAGGCTTCATATCGCCCTCGAGAAAGGAATCAAATGCATGCATGTCAATGGAGACTCAGCCATCATCGTAGGGAAAATCCTCAGGAAATGGAAAGTGAAAGATGAGAAGTTCCTACCCTTCCACGTGCACCTAAAAAAGATCGCTTCTTAATTTGAAGATGTCACTTTCCATTACCTCCCTCTCTCAAAGAATATCCTAGCCAACGTACTGACAACCCTGCCCATAATAATAATAATAGCCCCCTTTCTAGTCCAAAAACAGGTTGCATCCACTCACTGCTACCACATTAAGCTCGTTACAGAAAAAGATCCGGCTATAGTATGATTGTGGTATTATGATAGTTGGCGCCTCCTTAAACATGGAAAGAATCCTCGATACACTGATAAGAAATACCGTGTGACCCTTCCCTGGTTGGCTGCCCAGTACATTGTTATCTGCAATAAGGTGCTCTTTAAAAGGAATTTTGATGGAACCCACTTACATTACATAGCAGAGACTGGGATTAAAGACATAATGCAAAAGATTTACATTAGGAATGTGGACCCCATATGAATGGTCACATATTTTTCTAAAAATATCATCTATCAAGGATATTACTATACCATCATGGTTCAATACTTCACTACTTACATTCGAAGATGCCTCAAATGCTATTAATTTTTCAACCTTCAGCACTTGCCTCCTCGGGAACCGTACAACATGACTTCTCCCTATTCCTTCTCCCCTGGGATATAAACATCACAAAAAAATCACTCATAAGGCTTCAAGCGGGTATGAATTCATCCTCATCACCATTGACTATTTTATGAAATGGGTCAAAGATGACTCTTACGCGGTATTAAATGTAAACAAAGTAGTTAAATTCATAAAAAAGAACATCATCTTCTGCTACGGAGCTCCTCATGAGTTGGTATCATATAATGGGATTTATTTCAAAGCTAAGGTCATAGGACCAGTTAACAAGTAGGGAATCCAAAGGCACAAGTCCTGTCCTTACTGACTATAAACCAATGGGGTTATCGAAGCTGACAAAAAAAAAGCCTCAATACCATCATTAGCAAGATGATCGAAAGCCGGAGAGACTAGGTCGATCGATTCTCATATTCCCTCTAGGGTTGTCGTACCTCCATCAAAACAACCATTGGGGCTAATCCCTACACTTTGGTATACGATATGGAGGTGGTCCTCCTTGTCGAACTTAAAATACATTCTCTATAAGTTATGCTCAAAAGTAAAGTTAGTGAAGAAGATTGGAATCAAAAGAGCTACGAAGAACTCATTCTCCTATATGAAAGGAGGTTTAAAGCCCTATATCATATACAAGGGAACCACCACCATATTGCATGATCATTCAATAAAATAGTTAAGGACCGCGGTGTCCAAGAAGGGGATATTTGATCCAAGGAAATCATAGAACCTGTCTGGGATCCGAGATAAAAATTCAAGCTCAATTAGACTGGACCCTACATTGTAAAGAAAATCCTATCAGGTGGCACTTCTATGATCGCAGACCTCGATAGAGAGGAAATGACGTGTCCAATCAATTAAGATTGTTCTAAGGAATATTACCCCTAGTACGAACTCTCGTCATGCTATGACTCTTCTCACCTTCCCACTATTCTTAAAAAATCTCTTCCCCTCTTTACTCAGAACTGCATAGGACTTAATCCTCTCTAAAAAAATCACCTTTTTTTAAACAAAGAACTCACAATTTATAAACCCCATAGAGGTACATAGGCAACCCATAAGACACACATGGGGACGGTTCTTTCTCTTTCACAACATGCTACTCTTTTCTCCCTTCTAGGAAGATAGTATCCCTCATCATTTATGTATGCCTTAGCGATTAGTATAGATAGTTCAAACAAAGAATTCAAGAAAGACACGCCAAAATGCATTGAAATCATCATTGTATTTTATTAAAAAATAGGGTAGGGCAATTACATGAAATATCAATAATAGGAATGAAAAACAACCAACATTCTTACAATCTTCACAAACCTAAACATTTTAAAATCTATGCAACCAACATACATATTACCAACCCCCTCATACTGAAGACCTAATTTCAACCATCGGACGAACCCACTTCATCAATGTAATACCCTGTTTAATTTAGCACTTTAGTTGATCAAGTCTAAATATAAAATCATACGGGATAATATAACAAAATAATATCATTCTCAGCATGAAGATATCAAATGAAACAGTAGACAAGTAATTTGTAAGAAACATAAAAATCCCCAATGAAAACTCATAATGTCCAATATTCAAAACTATAAATAATAATGTCCCAATAGTATTATGTAAATACAATCCCCAATTTTTTTTTTATGGAGAATACATGCTAACTAAGTCTCAACATTCAAGCTAGAACATCTCAAATGAAAAGAAAAATGACAACTTGAAAAGATAGAGATCCGTAATATTTCTGGAGCCGATATACTTAAAAGAGAGATAACTAATGCATGTTGACTAGATCAGAGTAGCTAAGTGGGAGGTGCAGTTCTAGCTCATGAGTTCCACATAAAAGAGGGGTTAAAACCCTATCTAGTAACTTAGCTACGCAACTCAAGGCAGTTATATATATATATGATAAAATCACAGTTTAATAAATTAATGAACGACCCAACCCATAATGTCGTCTCACAATATATGAGAATTACCTAATTTCATATCGTTAATTTATAATTATCATTATTTAATCAATTAGTAACAAACATGCTCAATAGTTAATTAACACGTAATCGACATGTGTCCCTTCCTCTCGACCATCTTAAACAGATGCAGTCCGCCAAGTTTAAGTAATCACATGTATAAAACTCAATCACTTTCATTAATAAATTATGCTCATTAATTAATTACCACATAACCGACATGCGCCCCTTCATATCGGCCATCTCATAAACATGCAGTATGCCAAATTTAAATAATCACATTTCATGCCCGGACGCTACTTGCTATTTACATATCCGGGAATACACATAACCCAATAATTTATAAATATCACGTCTCACGCCCTGACACCACCTTTTATTCGCATGGTTGGGATTCACATATAGTAATAAACCATACATATCACATTTTATGCCCTGACGCCACCTGTTATTCGCATTGCTAGGAATCTACATATCATAATATCGGGATGTCCCTCTACGTTATCCACCCGTTCATTTCCATTTAACATGTTCGATTAATATTGACATTTTAACACGTAATTATTCACTCCAAGAAAGCTACACAAACCTCAATATCCCAGTTACCCCAACTCGGTTGTGTTTTTTAGGATTCATTATATATATTTTAAATGATTTTATAAAGAGATAAAGGGGAAACCATGATGCAAGGGATTCCTCATAACGAAAAGCATAATTTTGAAAACTTATAATTTTATTAATGATTTAAGTTGTCGCCACAACCCGTCTCTAAACTTCGTGCATGAGGCATCTCACAAAAGTGAAATTCAAATAAGGAACCCCCTTGATACACTTCCGTTTCGATAGGGTAGTTGTTAATACAATTTATTTAAGGTTTATTATGCGATAGTAAGCCAAGAATTTAAAAGTGAATGTATGAATATTTGAATGAATCCATCACTACTATTCAACAACCAAACCAAATAATAATAGTTTCCCATACTCCTTCTAACGTCTACACAACAAAACACTCATCAACAATAACATGGTCTCAAACATGGGTTCATATTAAGTTCTTACATAAAAGGGTCAAAAATTATTTTACGTGGGTATGCTACATCATAAGGGGTCCATTAATGTGTATCAATTATCCCAACTCATTTACAATATATTTATATTGGTTATTCTAGCATGAATAAGAGTCTCGTAACAAATTCTCATCAATTTAGAACATACATAACAAAAGTACTACTCCTAAAGAGAAAGGTACAGCCCCACCGAGCAATTGCACTTTTAGAACATTTTAATTCTAAATTAATTCATCATCGTCTATTCTCTTATCTCAGAGTATCAATATCTACAAACGGGGTCTAAATCCAAAATTATCATTTTCATGCGCTGGGGCCAATAATTGATTTTTGCAAACTCATAGACTCAACATAAATTTTTAAGCATATAAAACTATTTAAATTCACCTAATATAACTTAAATTAGGATTGCACAATTTCCTAAGGGTCACTAGTAAACTTTAACATTTAAAATTTAGTTTAGGTGAATTTAGCAAATATACACATAAAAGGACAGGAGTAAAAAGATACTTGCCTCAAATACGCTTCCCAAGAAACCCTTGAAATTGACTCTGGAATGGCCTTTGAAATAGTTTGGGGTTTGGTTTGTAAATGAAAAAAATATTTGGGTGAAAACTAGAATTGATGGGTGTCTTAGAACAAGGGTTTGGTGTTAAAAGAATAAAACAAAATAAAAGTTTGAGGTGGTAAATTTACGAAAAGAAAAGGTGAACGAAGGGCGGGGGGGGGAGGAGGAATTATTTCCAATGATTGGAAAAATGAAATAAATATTAGGGAGATGAATCCAAAAGAAATATTGTTCCCCGTTTTTTTTACGCCGAACCCAAAACAAATGTGTTCCCCCTCCTTTGACCGTTAACCTCGTCCAATAACTACAGCCAAGGCAAAGAAGAAAGCAACCCTATTATTACTCCCCAGAAGACAACTTTGGTGCCCAATTTCTTCCCTCAGTTTCTGTAACTCCCAAATGTTGAGTTTCCCCCAATGAGCTGCCGATAGCCCTTGTTAGTTTTAAATGGTTTGAAGGAAATAATTATTATCTAATAAATGGTATCTTTTTTCATTTAGCTCTTTTTTCTCTCTCGGGAAACTATGGAATGGGGGACTGAAATGAAGGGGAACCAACTAGATGATGTCTGCGCCGCAAATATAAAAAGGCAAGGCCCAATGAGCCTACCTTTTACCCTAGACTCTCAACTTATGTCATAAAAAATAGTAATAGACTATTATAACCAAGGATATGAGCTACCCTCACCATATAACATTCGTCTAAAAGAAGAAATATGGCCCACACCAAGCTCTAACCTTAAATCTTATTTGCGTAATAAAACAATCGGTCCAAATATTCACGGCCTAAGAAATTTTACACAACCTTGTTTATAATTCACTTAACCCATGAACCAATTAATTAATTAAATTGAACCAATAGTTGATTAAAATTAAAAGTGACATTAACTCAATTAAATTAACTCCTCTAACACATTATTAAAAGTAACCTTCAAATAGTTAATCCAACCCCTTTAATCAATAGTCCAATTATACTAAAATCAATTAACGATTAAAATTAATATTTAAATTATTATTTACTTTTTTCGGTATTTGATACATTACTTTAATCTCTCAAGATTATATTAGGGTTTTTATTTAAATTAATTAATATTAATTAATTCTTTAAATAGCGAGGTAATACAATCAACATTTCCTATCCCCAAAGGGCCCCAAGAAACCCAATCTTGGTTACGATTTCCTATCCACTATATGCGACGGTAGGCCTTAATCAGCTTGGATTAAACCATGAAACCTTCCTTTAAAGTGTCAAACATCTAAATCCATCTTTGACCAGTCTCATCAGCAGAAATCTTCACAACCACCCTCTTCCACAACCACTTTAAAAAATCCTCGAATATGAACCCAGCCTCCCTAACCAACTGAGACGGATGGGTAGACGGTTGACGATGCTTCCATAAGGGCCCAAAAATCATTCTCAGTGACTCAATGTGGTCCTCCACGGGAAAAAAATTTGTTATATGCAGAGGAATGATCTAATATTAGCCCACTTGGCACAGAAGATACCATTGGAAATAGAAAAAGTCTAGCGAAGGCCCACTAACTTCACATACTGGTAATCACCTAATTGCAGCTAATGCTACAGATTTCCCCACCACGTTATGAACTAATAAAAACTCTGGACCCATGCTCTACGAGCCAATTCACCCAATTCTCCCGGGAGAGGAAAAAATCGAAGAAAGATTGAGAAAAGAAATTAGGAACACCCGTCATAGGTAACTCAAGCGGAGATTCCAGGTGTAGTCTCTCATTTAACCACATGAGTAGCATCACATGGCTCGCCAACAAAAAGTGGGCCCCACCTTCTTTCTAGGAATCTAGTCCATTCTAAGTCTTTATTAGTATGACAACATCTGGATTACAGTGATAAGACATCCACAACACTATGGTGACTACCTAAGGGTCAATCGTCATATCACTGGTCATTAAATGCAGCCTAGTAGTCAATCCTAGGGCCACAACACTAGAAGAGCCATTACAGCATAATCTCTTTGGCACACCGAGTTTAATACTACTGGGAGAACAATACTTTCTTCGTGCACCAGTGGTTGGGAAGTTGGTGGAGAGATGTGGAGCAACTTGGCTAAGAAGACCCAAGGGGAACATGACAACTACAATATGGTTGCCGCAACATTTGGGTTCATACCCAACATCGCAGAAAACTCTTCATAAGTGGGGCATACTTCATCCACACCAACGCTAAAAACATACTTTTTAGGATACCAATTTTTTTAGCGCCACTTCCAAGAGGTTATAATCTATAGGATAGTTATCCCATAAGGAGTCATGGCGCAAATTAAAAGCTTTATATTTGATATTTTAGAGGCACATGCTCTCCAAACCTTCAACATAAGATGTAAAGGTTTCAGTCATGGAAAGCGCCATTTCAAAGGAAGAAGAAAGTTACAAAAGAGAGAATATTGAATTGTGGTGATGAAACCCCCCCTCTCTAAACCCCTTTTATACCCATAAGCACCCATAAAAAATAAGAAGCTCGACCTACTGCCATGACCCCTGTTCCTAAGTACTCCTAAGTATAGAAAATGTATAATAAAAGCTAAGAAGGTGATTTGAACTTAACACATATGCCGATAGGTAGGACAAGGGGTATGTCGATCGAAAACCCTTATTTTTAGAAATTCCCTACTTTCCTCTTTTATATATATTATTCCAAAATAAAGAATTTTCTTTGTAAAAAAATCAACCCGTTGGTGAAAAGCTTTTTTTGAGTATTTCTTATATTTATTATATCTTATCTTTACAATAAATAAAACCTCAGTCGACAACTAAAGTACATATAGACTAGGTCATTTAGCCCAAGATAAATCAAAAATGAAAAAAAAGCATATTAAGTATACTTGTTAGAATGGTACTTCGAGGTATAAAGAGATCAGGAGAAGCAAAAAAGAAAAGAAAAGATCATGATAAATCGGGACGAAACCTGGACTTCCCAAAAACCTCAACCATCCAATAAACCACCGCGTCAGGCACCTCGACAAACACGTTTCCCCCGTCTACGTGTGCTAGATCACCCATTACCCAAATGGAATCCCCACACGCTAAGATATAGACATAGAGATTTATCTTGTTTTCTCTCCTTTCCAATTTTGGGGATGGCCCAAGCCGTAGGAATCCACCCCGGATGGCCACAGTGGAGACTCTGTTGGGGACATTTTTTAGAGGCGTAGACTCTATTTCACATGAGTTTTACTTCATTTGCTCTCACTTCCCTCTCTCAACTTTTTGTCATGTGTACATATGCCTCACTTGTATGTTAATTTTCTTACATGTTGTATATTTGTCCATTTCATGTCATGATGTTTATATCTACTATGCCCATTTCTCATCACATGTATATACCATCTTCTTATCACATGTTTCACCCTTTACTCACTTGTATATATTCATCATGTTCTGCTTTTTACTCACTTGTATATATTCACCATGCTTCAATCTACTTATTCTCATTTGCACAAGATTCACACCACTTGTATATATGCATGCTTAGTCTCACTAGGACACACCCTTACATTCTTTTCACTTGTATTTATATTTGCACTTACTCGTATGTTTCACACACCATTTGTAGACACTCATGCTGAGTCTCACGTGAACACACTTCCACATTTCTCTCACTCGCATATATTCACATACTCTCTTCACTCACATATATTCATATGTCTCTCTTACTTTGCATATATTTCCCACTCATTTATTAACATGTCTTACACTTTGTATCTATCAACATGATTCGTATCATTTCCATTATTCATGTACATACTTTCTAGTTTTACTCTCCATGTGTATCCCCCTTATCCTATGCTACGTGTATATTATCCCTCATAGTGGTGGTATTTCTCACATTTAGCATACATAAAATGTTCCATAAAATGTTAATTAAGGCTCATGCATTCTTACACACTAAGTCACACTAGCATTTTAATATTAACAAAAAATTTGTCCCGTACTGCGGGGTCACTTCATGACGGGTGTTGGTCCTGCGGGGCGCAGTTAACATAAGCGATATCATTCATGCGCATTGATCTTGTACCTTTGACATATATAAAATGGTATCCCCTCCATTGTACCGCTTGACCGAACTAATAACGGGAGGTATATAACAGGAACTTGTTCACCTATGTCGAGTGTATCAAATTTGCTCGCACATGTACCGTCACCACGAGGCATATCTTCAGTCAATTCAGGTACACTCAGCTATACCAAATGGCTTTTCCACACTTATCGATAAATGATTGCCCTTATAGGCAAGAGGTATATCATGGAAGTCATTCTAAATGGGATAGACTTTCCACTAACCCACCAATTGAATCAACCTAATATAGGCGTCTACCCTAGGACACTCATACGTACTTTGCTAGTTACAAAGCGAAACTCTGCCAAAATTTCAGGTTGTTGACCACGTGAATTTCATGCTATTTTGCCCATTTTTAAAATAGGACCCTCTCCGCAAGTCATTAAATAAGTCAAACCATGTCTTGAATCATGAACCCCATTGTTTCCTCAGACCCGGGTCATGTCCAACATTTTTTTTGCATCTTAGGCAAAACATAATACAAGTGGAAGCTAAAAATAATAACCATGCTGAGGATTTTCATTTTTCCCTCTTTTCAAAAAGTACCAGAAATATTTTCCCCTTTTCAAAAAAAGAAAAAACATATATGCCCAAAATATTCCTCTTTCTCTAAAAAACACAAAAATAATTTATTCTCTCAGGTGCAATTACATCCCCCGATTTGTGCTTGGCTCCCTATTGGCTCAAGTTTCCATCAAACTGCCCCAAAAATCTACTGCTTCCTCTACTGTATCCATAGATTTTGAGTTCTCCCTCCCAAGGTCATTCATGGATAACATTGACCACGCTGTGAATGCCCAACCAAATTTGATGACAGTCCTTGCCCAGCTCGACACTACTAAGATTGATAACCTTCAGGTAGAAGTTCAGGAAATGCAACAACATCGGGTTCAGACTCTTAAGGCTCCCGAGCCTAAAATTATCTTTCCCCGTGCCATGGTCCACCATATCCAGAACCATTATGGGTTGTAAAAGAGTATCAGAATGCCCCGCTTACCCTAGCTATCAAAAGGTCTCCGCTAACTCAGCTGCCAATACCGAATCTTTCCCAGCCAGGGGCTAACCTACCAATGTCAGTTGATCCCAAGGAGGAAGAATTGAATAAGGTCAATGAGGACCTTAGGTTGGTATATAAAAGGTTCAACCAAGTTAAGATCTTAAGGAACTATATAGACTACACCCATATGTCTCTGTATCCCAAGGCCTAATTATCGAAGAATTTCAAAATGCCAGACATCGAGAAGTTTGGAGGAGGCGGGCCTTCAATTGTGCACCTACACAGCTATCATCATGCCATGACTTTCTTTGGGGTGTTAGAGGAGGTAAGGACCCAAATGTTCTAGTAAACCCTCAAGAAAAGTTCCCTCGGGTGGTTCCTTCCCCTCAAAGAGTTTAGAATTCATAGTTAGAAGATGTAGCTTGAGAGTTCATAACCCAATACAAGTGTAATGAAGAACGGTAAGTTACCCGTCGAGACTTGGAACTACTCAAATAAAAACCGAGTGAATCACTTAGTAGCTTCATTGGAAAGTGGTGAGATAAAGAAGCTACTATGAAAAATTAACTGGTAAAGGAAGAGTATGTAAGAATCCTGAAGAATAATTTATTTCCTGACATCCGAGCTTAAATGGGGGGATATTACTACCCTCAATTCAGAGCCCTCCGGGAGGCTGGTGTAGAAATTACAGATGGAGTTGCAAATAAAAAGGTTGAATCTAAATTGAAAAGGCTGATCGGGCAATTCACACCTCAAAAATATGATAAACTGGCCATCTCCTCAGTCTCAAACATTAATAACATATCCAAACCTTCCACCTCTTTAACATCTAAAAGGTTTCCTAACCCAACCAAAAAGGAGTATACTGAGCTTCATGCTCCTCTGTCGAAAGTGTACTAAGCCCTTCTTACCCAAAACCTCATCAAACCTTTGGAACCCCAACCATTGCTAGATCCTCTTCCTGAAAACTTCAAACATGACGCCCATTGTGATTTCAAACATGACTCCCATTATGATTTCCACAAAATCGCTACGCACACCATTGATCAATGCTTCCATCTCAAGAATGTTATACAAAGTCTCATAGACACAGGTATCATTATCCCACTAGCCAATCTAAAGCCCAATACCACCTAAAATCCTCTCTCAACACATAGAACTGGGGTAATTGCCATCCTTTCAGAAGGAGATTCAGAATTTGAACCATTGAAGAGAATTAGTTCCATTGAAACACCTAATTTACCTACCATCTCACCAAAACCCCTAAAATAATTCCCTTCCTTTCTCCTACATCATGCAACTCCTACCGATCAAGCTCTGTCACTCCTTACCAGGGCTTTTATTGTCTTTCTTACCCGCTTAGAAGGGAGAGGCATAGAAATTCCCGTGATTATGGATAAACTTCAGAAGTACGGGCTAAAATTTTCCACAGAGATGACCATTGACTGTGAAAATATGAGTGACTTACTTATGGAAGCCCGGAGGTGGGCTTCGCAATTTGATGAATGGGTTGTACATGCAGAAGAGTTCATTGTGGATTACATAGTACAGGTTATATCTGATCTATTTGTCAAAAAGTGATAAGTATGCACTATCTCCGAGTTATTCATAATTTTGGAACCTAAGGGTACTTGGTCCCTTCATCCTACCACTTCCCTACTGAATGGGAAGATTTGTATGATGAAGCCGTAGAGGTTATTGAATGTATTAATTTTTCATAAAAATATGACATCATTACCACTAGATGGGGTGACAATTTTAATAACTCAGATGATGATTCAAACAGAAGGGAACTAACACAGTCGCCTCTTTATAAGGGATGATTTTCTTTGAGGAATTGCTAGGAGGGGTCAACAAGTTCTCCAATGAACCCGAAGTAGATGAAGATATGGAGTTCTTATTATTTCCTGACTCCGTGAACTACATGACCTAATCTAGGTGACATTATAGAGATATAATTCCTCCGTCAGCCAGACTAAAGAATGGAAAAGGATTCATTGAGAAACTTCCAATGCCAAAGATGATAATTAAAGAAAGTAGGGTCCTTGACCAGCACAAAAAGACTCGGGCCAATATCACCCTATGTGGGATTTTTATGTCCTCCCAGCTACATAAAAATGCCTTAATAAAATTCCTCACAAGACCTACTATTCCTCGCACTACTACTCATTAAAAAGTCGTTCATATGGTTGGATCCCTAACTGCTAGCACACTCTTATCCCTCTTCGAATAAGAAATTCTAAAATTTGATCATGATCACAACTATGCCCTCAACATCTTCGTTGAAGTCATAGGGAAGATGCTTCCATTGGCATTTGTAGATAGCCAACCGCTGTCAATGTATGCCCACTCTGAACTTTTAAATCTATGGGGATAAAATTCAGTGACTTTACGTAATCATCTACCATTATACGCGCTTATGATAATACTCATCAAGAAATTATGAGTTCCATAAAGGTTACACTAGAGGCTGGCCCTGTTCGTCCTCATATGGAATTCACAGTCATCGAAAAACTCTTTTTCTTTGATGCGCTCCTTGGCACCAGTGGCTCCATAATATACAACGGGTATCTTCTTCTTTCCAACAAAAATTGATGTTCTTTGCCAATGGTTAATTAATCACCATTCTCGGGGATAATGACAATTCAGATGGTACCAACACCAGTAGCCTAATACTAGAGATCCAGCACGGCGCCAATGACATATTTCTTTTTAGATTTAAGATTGATCCACCTCCCACCTCCCATCTAGTTCGGGGTAATTTCAAAGACTAAGTGTATATGGAGAACAACCCCCATGGGAATGTCAATGTAGTTTAGATGTTTAAAAGCATGCACTTCATGCCCGAAATGGGGTCTGGTTGATGCCAACAGGGAATTCTTGAGCTAATAATCCTGATAGAAGTTGTTCCATGAGGCATGGGAAATTAACTATCACCAGCTAAACTCGAGCTACTTTGCTAGCCATATCAGAATAAAAGCTTAGAAATCAGTAAGAGAATATCAAGAAACTCCCTGAATGAGAGGTTTGTTAAAGAATGTGAGAATTTACCCTTTTACGGGATTCCTCGAACCACCCCATAGAGAAAAAGATGAAATCGAGACAAAAGATCTTCTTTGAAGGTGAAGTCATCTGAGTGAAGATTAGAAGCATGAGGTGGAGCTACTAATAAATAAAGACATGGAAAGAACCAAGAATTTTGAGGGTAGTGATACTGATTAATCGTTTGACCTGTATACACTAGGGATTGAACTCTGCATGATCCACCTGAAAGTCGAACTGTTTGACCCATTCAAGAAGATAACCCCTACTGAAGCACCACTCCTCAACTGGCATGCCATTCATATCCAGCTTGCACAAGTTAAGCTAAACACCTCTATTCATTCCCTCCAAAAAACACCTGGGTCTACTATTTTTTCTTCTATTTTATGTAAATGTGAACGAGGCCTTCTTTGATGAGGTTCTCACCATTGTATTATATGAAACATTTTTAATGAAAGGAATGATGATTTTGAGTATCTTGTTGTGCCTTACCTTAATATCCTTCATGTTAATCAAACGATTGGTGAAGATGATTTAATAAATGAACAATTCTTAACTGATCTCAATAAGGACAAACTTAAATAACATAACTATGTTCAAACTAATAATGATGAGACTATTATTACTAGTATCGATTTTAATATCCATCCGCGCGAGATTATGATAGGTTCCACCCTCGACGAGCATGAGCGGTCACAATTCGAAGAGTGTCTAAAAGAGTTTGTGGACATCTTATCATGGTCCTAAAACAACATGCCTGATATTGACCCAAAAATAGCACACCATGAGATTCCTACCATCCCAGAAAGAAAACCTGTTAAGAAGGAACTGAGAAAACTACGAACGGAGTGTTCCCTTAAATTCAAAGACAAAGTAGTGAAACAGTTAAACGTAGGCTTCATTTGCGTCGTCGGATATCCTATGTGGCTTGTAAACATCATACTCGTGTTAAAATTGGGAAGGACCGCATGTGCATCTCGAGATTTTAACAAGGAATCCCCGAAGGATGATTATCTTTTACACAACATAGACACGATCATATATAACACTACTAGTCACACCCTCAAGTCAATTTGTCAGATATTTCTTCGAGTATAAAAAGATTAAACTGCATCCTGACCATTAGGAAAATATCGCCTTTATCATCCTGTAGGGGACCTTTTGGTACACAGTCATGTTGTTCAGTGTCAAGAACATTGGGGACACCTACCAAAGGGATTCTATAACCATTATGTACAATCTTTTCCATAATTAAGTCAAAGTCTTTGTTGATAATATGATCATCAAGCCAAGACTCAAAAAGGTCACATTCTTGCCCTGAGGAAATTATTTGAGTGGCTACGACAATACTAGATGCAACTCAATCGACCGAAATGTGTATTTGGTGTCATAAGGGGCATATTCCTCGTATTTATGGTCAGTGAAAAAGGTATTGAAGCGAACCCTTCCAAACTAAAAGCAATACTTGCTATGTGTAAGGACATATTTTCATAGGTCCGTTAACAATTAATTATGTCATATACCGCTACACCGTCGAAGAGCATTCAAGATCCATATACATCAAGACGGATCCGAATTAATAAAGTTCTTCATAAAAAAGACTCCAAAAAGTTTAGTTTGGTAAGGTTATGTTTTAAATACCTTAACTTTCCACTTAGAGCTTTTGGGATATTTTTACAAAATATTTTCTAAGTGTTGGAGCGGACTTTTTTGTCAAAATTTAAGAATGAGTATTTTTTCTAAGTTTTGAAGCATCATTAAAATAATATTTTTTCGCAACAGTCATTCGAGCGACAGAGAAATGCCGTTCGCGCGAGATAGCCATGTCGCGCGATCTCGTTTGAATGACAGTTGTCCTTCGTTCGAGTGACATGCTCATCTCATTCGAATGAGCTCTGTTTTTGAGGTGGCACAATTTTCTATAAAATCTCATTCTGGGGTTTCGTTTTGTTTAAGAAGTCACAACATTTTACAGAACAGAAAAACTGCAAAAGAAGAATTATTTAGGCTTCTTCCTTTAGGGTTTTAATCCCTTTTTGTTTTCAATTCACAAAACTCCCATATGCTCTAGTGAATTATTTTGGTTTTCAAAACATACTTTGCTCTTGTTTATACTTTGTGGGGAGAGATGTACAACCGATAGGTGCATGCTATTGTGGAGGGAGTCCTTATAAAGTACACTCTTGTGGAGAAGCCGTTTTTTTTCTTCATTGTTGCTCTCCTGAAAAGGGAAAATTGCAGCCATAACTTGTGGAGGAGTCGTCTTCTTCTTCACTACTGCCCTCCTGAAAAGGGAAAGTTTCAGCCGAGACAGCAGAACCGACACCTGCGAGTATTTCGTATATCAGCCTATTTCATTGTAATCCATGTAAGCCGTTTTCTTACAAATTAAAGTGAAATAAAAGGTTTTGCCCCTTTGGGGGATTTTTCTTGAAATTGTTTGTTTTATTTTGCATGCTTTATTTTATTGGATAAATAATCTAGATGCATGTTTTAGGGTTTAACTAAAATTTGGGAATAATTAAAATTGAATTTTATTCGAGAAGTCGTAATATTTCCGCTGTAGCGTTTTCTTACAAATTATAGTGATAAAAAAGGTTTTGCCCCTTTGAGGGATTTTTTCTGAAATTATTTGTTTTATCCTGCATGGTTTATTTTATTGGATAAATCATCTAGATGCATGTTTTAGGGTTTAACTAAAATTTGGGAATAATTAAAATTGGATTTTATTCGAGAATTCGCAATATTTCCGCCGTAGCGATTCTACAAATTGGTATCAGAGCCTGTTGCACTAAGTTATTGTGTTTTGATTCTGTTTTTCATAAAAAAATAGCTTTTGGTGGTTTTGATGATCTTAGATGTCAATTTTTTGAAAATCCTATTTGAAAAGGTCGCACAAATTATTGCTTTATATCCCCTGTTAAGAATGACTCTGAGAGGTTTCCTTGTTGTGAGGGTGTTGGTCACACGTTAGATGAGTGTACCACAAATTTAAAGAATAAATTGAATAAACCGGTTTCTCATGTTTCTACCCTTAATGATAGTGAGTCTGACGATGAAGTGTTTTATGCTTCTAGGTTAGAGTTTCCCACCCGTGTGACTAGTGATAAAAGTGAGGTGAGTGAGGATGACACGAGTGAGGATGAGCATGACTTGCAAACGGCTTTCAATGAACTTTATGCTTAAGCTTTGAAAACAAAGAAAGAAAATTTGAAATTGAAAGCCCATTTACAAGAGAGTGCCCTAAAAAATAATGATGTTTTAGTTGAAGAACTTAGGGCACGTGAGAAAATTTTGAGAGAGAAGCTTGAGTATGTCTAGGGTGTGAGAGATAGTCTTCGTGGTATGATGGAAGCCATGAAAAAGGAGCTTCTTAAGTTTGAGGATTCTAGACGTTTGCTTGAATGTAGGATAGGTGAACTTGAGATGAAATTGAAAGATTCAAGTAAGGTAAAATTTGACTTGGAATATCGTTTAGAAAAACTTGATAAGATTTTAGGCATTGTCGAGATTAAAAAGGATAAGGGTGGGATTGGTTTTGAAAAATATGTTTCACCCATTCCCACACGTGTGAGAGAGCCCCATAGGATTGTGAAGAAAGTGGCACCTAAGTTTGATAGGAAAGAGACTCCTAAGAACATTGTGAGAGAACAACCTAGGGTTGATAAGAGAGAGCCTCCAAAGGTTGTTAGGAGAAATACACCTAGGCACATCGTGAGAGAGCCTCCTAGGATCATTAGGAGAGAGCCACCTAGGAAAATTCGGAGAGAGCAACCGAGAAATTTGAGGAGAGCGCCAGCTATAGGTAACACAGACCACTCGATTTACACTTGCACACATTGAGGTAGGCAAGGTCATATTAGGTGTTTATGTTACAAACTTTTGAAAGGACCTAGGCAGGTTAATAGAAGAATAAATTCGATTCCCCACACCCCCACACCTTGTTACACATCGAGTTGGGTCAGGAAATCGGATTTAGAGGCTTATGGTTTATTTGTCCACGATTCCCGTTTGCTTGCATGTGATTCACCCCATGTGAAATCTTTTGGTTGATTGTGTTGGATGTTTGTCATACACTAGTTGTGGTTTCATGATATATATTTGCTAGTGTGTTGACATGTACTTTTTGTATAAATTTTTGCTTTTGAAAAATACAAAAAGATTTCATTTTCATAAAATTTTTGAAAATCCAAAAAGATTTTTGTATTTTGTTTGCACCTTTTATGGATGAACACTTAGGATGACCAATTCACAACATTATTCCATATTTTTCATGTGATTATTTGATAGTGTTTTGAGACAATAGGTCAATTCATCCATGTGCTTTATAGTGTTTGGAGTCATTGAGATGTAATTAGTTGTTACCTCCTATATAATTTACTCATGATTTCCTTTATTGCACACATGCACGAATTTGTTTGATTATTGTGCTTGTCGTATCACATGTTGGTTGGATGTTTTCATCTCAATCATGTCCTTAAAACGAACCAAGTGCAATAATACGAGAGTAATAAAAGTAGTGGATGTAAGATCCATTTGCCCGTGAGGAATTTTTTTAGTTTAAAAAATGATGAGTGAACACGGGAAAGGGATGCGAGTGATTAATAATCACGTCGTGAATGCCACCATTTGAAAAGAGCCCACACAAAAAATTAAGGCAATAAAAAGAAGAAATATGCCAAAATTTTGGGCCAACAGGTTTTCTCTAAGTTGGGAATTTAGTACCTCTTTAGATATAAAAAAAAATGTCATTATTTTATATGAGGGAGTTTTGGATGGATATATCAATGGGTTTGCACGTCCTTTGAAAATTTCTCGAAATGGCACTAAATAGTTTTGGATGTTATTGGTGTGAAAATCATTTGAATTTTATTTGTTTATTTGTATAAGATGATGTCATCTAAATTCAACAAATTTTTACACCTAAGGATACTTTTTATGCTCATTCGTTAGGAGTACATATATGCATCGTGCACATATGATTGATTGAGTTTATTTACCTATAGAATGTGTTCACACCCATTAATTACGTTTCCATGACTTCGTTGTTTGAGTTTAAATCAATGGTGTGTGTTTTTAGTATCCTATTTTTGTATAAAAAATTGAAAAATCTAAAAATAGTTTGTGGATGTTTTTGGGACATACCTTTGCATGCGCGTAGTTTTTTCTTTGTGTGCTATGCATTTTTTCATGACACTCCATGTTTTGATTTTTTTCTTCTTATCTGTCTATTTGGGACATCATAAAAAGGGGGATAAAGAATTACCATTTTATGGGGGAGTTTTTGCATTATGGGGGAGATTTGATTTACTAATGATTTATTCTTATATCATTTCAAACTCAATGTGTCACGAAGGTATTTTGCTTTATCTCATGTAGGGCTGTGTTTTTTTTTTGAACTTTCCGATTTTTCCAATTTCCGATCCGATTTTTTCCGAATTTGGAATGAAATTTTAGTTTGTCGATTTCCGATTTTTCCGAAAAAAATCGGATCGGAAATAATTCTGAATTTCTGATTTTTTTTATTTTTCCGATCCGATTTTCCCGAAACTATGCCGATCCGATTTTTTCGATTTTTTTCCGAATTATTTCCGATTTTTTCGGAATTATTTTCCGATTTCCGATTTTTTCGATTTTTTTTCCGATTTTTTGAAAGTTTCCCATATCCCACATCGGTTGGGAGAGGGAGAGGGCTCCAAAATATGCTCTATAAAAGGAGAGTATTCTCCTAACTTCTTCACAAATGAAAAATGATCCAAATCCTCATGTGTTTACATGTTGGGTTAAGCTATTTTCATTGTTTCTTTAAAATGAGAATTTCGAGTAATCGAAAATCCATAATTTATTTTTTTGAAATTTTGGAATTTCCGAAATTTTTGGATTTTTTATATTTTGTGAATTTCCGATTTTTTTCGATTTTTGCCGATTTTCCGATTTTTCCGAATTCGGAAATTTTTTTAATTTTCCGAAAAAATAGGATCGGAAATCGGAATAGTTATTTTATTTCCGAAAAAATCAGAATTTTTTCCGAATAGGCATTTTCCGATCCGGCCGAAACACAGCCCTAATCTCATGTGTGTAAGTACAAACATTAAGATCATGTTGTTGCACACCCTGATGAGAAACGCTTTGAGAAGATTTGACGAAGATGATTGAAGAACAGTTTGAGAACTTGCAAATTTATTCATGGGAGGGTAGATTTGTATAGGCATTTTGGTTTCTGATAATTCAGATTTTTTTATTTATGTACCGGCATAGACATAGGGGGTGATTTGTAAGGACATATTTTCATAGGTCCGATAACAACTAATTATGTCACATACCGCTACACCGTCGAAGAGCATTCAAGAGCCGTCTACATCAAGACGGATCTGAATTAATCAAGTTCTTCATCAAAAAAGACTCCGCAAAGTTTACTTTGGTAAGGTTATATTTTAAATACATTAACTTTCCACTTAGAGCTTTTGGGATATTTTTACAAAATATTTTCAAAGTGTTTGAGCGGACTTTTTCGTTAAAATTTAAGAATGAGTATTTTTTTTCTAAGTTTTGAAGCGTCATTAAAATAATATATTTTTTGCAACAGTCGTTCGAGAGACAGAGTAATGCCGTTCGCACGAGATAGCCATGTCGTGCGATCTCGTTCGAACGAAAGTTGTCCTTCGTTCGAGCGACATGCTCATCTCATTCGAATGAGCTCTGTTTTCGAGGCGGCGTGATTTTCTACAAAATCTCATTATGTGGTTTCGTTTTTTTAAATAAGTCACAAAGTTTTACAGAACAGAAAAACTGCGAAAGCAGAATTCTTTAGGCTTCTTCCTTTAGGGTTTTAATCCTTTTTTTCAATTCACAAAACTCCCATATGCTTTAGTGAATTGTTTTTGTTTTCAAGAACATACTTTGCTATTGTTTATACTTTGTGGGGAGAGCTCTACAACCGACAGATGCATGCTATTGTGGAGGGAGCCCTTATAAATTTCACTCTTGTGGAGAAGCCATTTTTCTTCTTCATTGTTGCCCTCCTGGAAAGGGAAAATTCTAGTCGTAACTTGTGGAGGAGCCGTCTTCTTCTTCACTGTTGCCCTCCTGAAAAGGGAAAGTTCCAACCGAGACATCGGAACTGACACATGCGAATATTTCGTATGTCATCCTATTTCATTGTAATCCATGTAAGCCATTTTCCTACAAATTATAGTGAAATAAAAGGTTTTGCCCCTTTGGAGGATTTTTCCTGAAATTGTCTGTTTTATCCTGCATGCTGTATTTTATTGGATAAATCATCTCGATGCATGTTTTAGGGTTTAACTAAAATTTGGAAATAATTAAAATTGGATTTTATTCGAGAAGTCGCAATATTTTCGCTGTAGTGTTTTCTTACAAATTATAGTGAAATAAAAGGTTTTGCCGCTTGGGGGGATTTTTCTTGAAATTGTTTGTTTTACCCTGGATGCTTTATTTTATTAGATACATTATCTAGATGCATGTTTTAGGATTTAATTAAAATTTGGGAATAATTAAAATTAGATTTTATTCGAGAAGTCGCAATATTTTCGTTTTAGCGTTTTCTTAACAAATTATAGTGAACTAAAAGGTTTTACCCCTTTGGGGGATTTTTTCTGAAATTGTTTATTTTATCCTGCATGCTTTATTTTATTGGATAAATCATCTATATGCAAGTTTTTGGGTTTAACTAAAATTTGGGAATAATTAAAATTGGATTTTATTCGAGAAGTTGCAATATTTCCTCTGTAGAGATTCTACACTATGCCACCACCCCAGAGGGGAAATAAGTGTGTGAATTCAGAGGTAAGATCCAATACATCAGTTAATTCATCATCCAACTGAGCTTTATCCGTGAACCCATTTTCAAGCTTCTCCGAAAGGATTCAACTAAAATTTGGAACGATGTGTGTTAGGAAGCCTTTGATAAGATAAAATAATATCTCACCCGATCTCCGGTACGGATGCCTCTATAATAAGGTTTCCCCCTCCTTTTATACTTAACTGTCAACGACAACGCATCAGGAGCTATACTGGCTTAGTACATTAAGGAATCTCATAAGGAGAGAGAGATATACTACGCTAGTCAAAAGATAGATGGGTATATGACTCAGCCCTTATCATGGGGCATATCCTTAGGAAATTGAAAGTTAAAGATGAGAAGCTCCTACCCTTCCATGCACACCTAGAAGATCTCGCCTCCTAATTAAAAGATGTCACCTTCCACTATATCCATTGCTCGAGGAATAGCCTAAATGACGCACTAGTAACTCGGCCTTTATGGTCGACATACCTAAAGGGATAATAATGCCCACTTTTTAGTCCATATATAAGTTGCACCCACTTACTGCTACCACATTGATCTCTTTACAGAAGAAAATTCAGACATGGAAGGATTGTAGCATTACAACATTTGATGCCTCGTCAAATATGGTAGGTATCCTTGAGATGCTGACAAGAAAGATCGGGCAACCCTTTACTAGTTAGCTACTCAGTACATCATCTAGGAAAGGCCACTCTTCAAGAGGAATTTTGATGGAACCCACTTGCAATACATAATAGAGGCTGGAATCAAAGGCATGATGTGGAAGATCCACAATGGGGAATATGGAACCTATATTCACGGTCACATTCTTTCCAAGAAAATCATACGATAAGGATATTATATGACCACTATGGTTTAAGACTGCACTACTTATATCCGAAGATGCCTCAACTGATAACAATTTGCTAAACTTCATCACTTGCCTCCTCAAGACCTATACAACATGATTTCTCCCTAGCCTTTTTCCACTTGAGGCATAGAAATAATCAGGAAAATCACTCCCAAGGCTTTAAATAGGCATAAATTCATCCTGGTCATCATCAACTTCTTCACAAAATGAACCGAAGTTGAGTGGTAAAAGTATTGAATGCGAAGAAAGAGACAAATTCAACAAAAAGAACACCATTTATCGCTACGAAGTTCCCCACGAGTTGGTGTTAGAAAACGGGCTCCATTTTGAAGTTTAGGTCACAAACTAGTTGACTAGTGCAAAATCCAAATGCATAAGTCCTCTCCTTACCGACCACAAACTAATGTGGTTATCAAAGTCGCCAACAAAAGCCTCAAGGTTATTATTCGCAAGATGACTTAAAGTTGCAGAGATTGGGATGAATGGATCTCATATACTCGTTGGGGATGCCGTAGCTCCATCAAAACACCCACCAGGGCTAGTCCCTACTCTTTGGTATACGGTACGGAGGCAGTCCTCCCTGTCGAACCTAAAATACCTTATCTACGGGTTATGCTCGAAAGTCGAGTCAGTGAAGAAGATTGGAATCAAAAGATCTATGATGAAATCGTTCTCTTAGATGAAAGGAGATTGAAATCCCTATATCATATATAAGAGTACCACTATCGTATTCCATGATCATTCAACAAAAAGGTCAAGGATCAAGGTGTCCAAGAAGGGGATATTTCACCCGAGGAAATCGTAGCTACTGTCTAGGATCCGAAAGGAAAATTCAAGTCTAATTAGAGTGGCCACTACTTCATAAAGAAAATTTTGTTTGGTGGCACCCTTCAAGAACGATGGCCTCCCTCATCATTTAAATCACAAAAGGATTATGTATAATTTAGTGATCAATGTAGATAGTTAAAATAAGAGAATTCATCGAAGACATAACAAAATATGTTGAAATCAACATTTGTTTTTATTAAAAACAAGGGTGCAACGATTACATGAAATATCAGTAATATGAGTGAAAAATGATATACATAAGTGTAAACTTGTCCTCGACGAGACTTGGCCCAGCACTAACCTCTACCTAGTGTCCGTTAGACTCATCTACATATGGGCCCATGGTAATATGCCCACACTAACTATTCTAGGCGTTTGAGACCTCAACCTCATAACAATTGCAGTTACACACAAAGGTTTACTCTGCGGTCCATGTCGCCTCTATATCTTGGCCCCGCCATATGTCATCCTCTTGAACTAATAGTCCGACACCTTTATGAGTTTTCTAAGATGATCTCTACAGTCTCAGAGTTATCTACCTGGAAGACCGCCTCCATAATCTCGACTTGACTGAGACCAATGGAGCCGACTTTAGTATCTCATGTGGAACAACCGACTGCTGCATCATCAAACCAAGTGGACTATGTAGTTGTAAAAGTTTCCAATCCACGTGAGGGAATATATCATCATCATGACATACTTTTGTAGAGGACATGTGTCACTCTTCTATTGGATTGCTCATTTCATGCATACCAGGTGCATGCTTTGGGGGGTACACTGTGCACCCCCAAGATTATATATACATACTTCATCTTCTTCACCAAGGATCGAGCAAGTATTAACTAGAAGAAACTCTATCCATTTGTAATCCAAGATAAATAAAGCTTAAGTGAGTATAAAACATGGCTTTTAGTGCCCAGTAGTTATATAACATTCTCACCCCCTTGTACAGTGGAGTAGGCTCAAGCTTAACCACTTATATCTATGTGTTTTTCAACTCTCTCAGCCCTTTGTTTACATATAATATCTATGTGATTGTCTCAATTGTTAACTTAGCTAGACCTTGAGCTGAAAATACATTTGAAGTGCTGATTATCAACATCATCATTTTAAAGTCATTTGTGGGAAGGTATTTTTTCTTCTTTTTCATTTTCTTAGCTTAGACTTCACTCTTTGCCTCTGGTGGTGATCTATATCCACCGTTGTTGTACCTATATCACCATTGTAAGAGCTTAGATGGGTATTTTTCAAGCATCCTTTTGCTCACAGCTCATTTCTAGCCTTTATTTCTTTAATCTATCTTTACTTAGGAGTAGATTTCACCGGATACATCATCTTATTTACCTCCCAATGCAAGCTCAAGATACAACTAACCACCACCTCAGTTAGAAATGGATGATGTAGCCATGGCGCTGTGATCCTTGGTGGCCATCCAACAGAAGATGCAGGAGTAGTTCAGGGAATTTAGCCATAGTATTTTAGGAAGATCTCCCGACGATCTGGAGGTAGAAATCATTACTCCTACCACCAAAGAGATGATGGAGAAGACGATAGGGGGACCACCCCCGACCCAATCGAAGGAAGTTCAACACCATTAGTGGTGGAGGGATGTTGTTGATCCTAGTCTTATTTATCTAAGAAAACAAGTCCAAGATTGTCCAGAAAACCAAGTTTGCGATGAAGAGGAGTATTGGGAGACATATGAGGTTTTCAACGACCCAATTTGCCCATGCACGACTTACCAAGGACAAAATTCATGGCCAACCCCTGAAGGCTAACCAAGGGTCTTAGGTTTTCATAGACTCAGAAGGGGGTCGGTATTTGACAATCTCGCCCCCATAGGATAAGAGTGAGATCGACACTCTCTCTCACAGCATTGATACATCAAGAGTAAATGTCAGATGTTGTGGAAATTAGCCCAGGTAAAGCCGAGATAGGGAAGAGTAGAGATAAGATAATATCAAATAGAGGATTGTAGAAAAAGAGGTAGAACCAATTGTAATTTTGGTGGAAGGAGGTAATGATAATGTAATTGCTGAAGGCAAGCCTTGGAATAACTTCATTCAGAGGCTGAAAGACAAGATTGACACTCTACTCAAGAGATGAGACCTCTTCCATCGAGGTTACATAGAGGGGTCTCCCTTCATCATGAGGATCGTAAGTTACCCTACTCCTGCAAAGTTTAAGCCTCCTACTATGAGTCCTAAGTATGATGGGAGTTCAAACCCAGTATATCACATAGATATGTACCATTAAAAGGGAGATATATACTCCACCCCTCATGAGATAGGGTGAAGGGAATTCTCTAGCACTCTCACGGGTGCTACTCATATGTGGTATACAACCTTACCCAAAAACTCCATTAGAAAGTTTAAGCAGTTAGCTAAGAAATTTATACATAATTTATGCTTCGGTATGAAGCTGCTAAAGAGGGTAACTCACTTATTGAATGTGAAGCAAGGTAAGAACGAAGCTCTAAGGGACTACATTTATCGGTTGAACAAAGAAAAACTATAAGTGGAAGATTATGTGGAGAGTATCGCTATGACAACCCTTATCAGCGAGCTACAGCGGGGCAAAATCCTTTGGAAACTTTTAGAAGATTCTCAAAAACCTATGAATGAACTCTTGGCCTCGAACAGGAGGATCGTGAATACGAAAGAAGCCATGGCTGCAAATAGGGGAGACACACAGGAGTTTGGTGGAAATAAGTCCAACTAGTCAAAGGATAAAGGGGAAAGAAGAGGTTTGCTGAAGACAAATTCGCTAAGTATAATCCTCTAATGGTGACCCCTAACTTGATTCTCAATGAGATCAAGGAAGACAAAGAACTTTGATGGCCATAAAGGCTCAAGTACCCTCCTCACATGTGGTCCAATAAAAAATGGTACGAGTTTCACTAGGACCATGGGCATACAACCGATAAGTTCTTTGCCCTGAAGGATGAGATAGGAAAGTTGTTGAAACAGAGTAAACTTCGAAAGTATATAGACAATAATGTTGATAAGAATGATTCTAGAAAAAATCACAATGGAAGGAAGAATGATAAATCAAGATGAGAAGCCCATTCTAATGATAACAATTTTGATTATAACGGGGAAGCCGACCCCGACCTTTTAGAAAAAATCCCTCATCCAAAAGGTCGATTGCATATGATCTGGTTTGATGTTAAGATGATCTGCGGAGGATTGGGAGGTGGCAGCACAGAGTCGACCGATCGAAAATAACATGTGGTGGAAGCCAAAATAGCACCAAAATGTATGGGTGTGAATTCATTCGAGGCCAAGCCAAAACCAGGGAAGCTAAAGAAGGTAGATATTGACACTATAGTTGTCGGCTTTTCCAGACTTGACTTTAAGGGAATCCTGGCTCCGCACGAGGACCCTTTAGTCATCAGTAGGAGGGTACATGGATATGATGTTTCTAGAACTCTTGCTAATGGTTGGAGTTCAGTAAACGTAATGTATTATAATTATATCAATGGGTTGAATTTGAGGAAGAAAAGACTCGTCCTTTATCACCAGTCACTAGTAGGCTTTAGCGGAGAGAAAGTTCACCCCATGGGGTTATTTGAAATGGACATGTACATGGGAACTTGGAAGAGGTGTCTCACCAAGAGAATTAGTTTCTTTGTTATGGACGAACACGTGTTCTCGTCCTATAATATAATTTTATTAAGAGTATCCATCAAAGTGTTCGAGGTCATACTTTCCACGGTTCACCAGATGGTAAAATTCTCGACTCCCTATGGAGTAGAGGAAGTACAGGGTGACCAAGTGGAGTCTCGCGAGTGCTACTTTTCCTAGTTCAAAAAAAGGGATGCGTATAATAAATCAACCACTACATACAATATTGACACTCTCGACCCGAGAGACGAGAAAAAGCTACAAAGGATGAACTGGATGATGAGGTAGAATTCATTGTCCTCAACAAGGACGAGCCAAAAAAAATAGACCAAATTTGTTCTTCCCTAAATGTTGAGATCAAGGAGTAGTTAGTAAAACTATTAAGAGGAAGGAAAAGTATTTTTTGATGGAGCCAAGAATATATGTCGGGGATACACCCCAAAATTATCTGTAAGCAGGGGAGAAGAACATATGTAAGGGACCAATATGTCATTTATGAATTTAAATATCCCGATTGATTGTCCAACGTTGTTATTGTTCCCAAGGACAATAGGAAGTGGATGATGTGTGTCGACTTCATAGACTTGAACAAATTTTGTCCTAGTTTTCCCTCACTCCAAATCAACCAAATGGTTAATGCCACAGATGGACATGAACTGGTGTTTTTTATGGATGCATATTTGGGTTATAATCATATCTTGATGCATGAGGCCGACGTCGATAAAACTTCCTTTATCACAGATAAAGGAACTCACTTCTATAAAGTAATGCCATTCTGCCTACAAAGTGCATGTAATACCCCGTGATTTTTAATGACTTTTAAAATGGGTTATATTTTAAATTAATGGATTAAGTGGATTTTATTATTAATTAATTCATTTGGGTTTTATCCGAATTGTGGATATTAAAATGGATAATTCTGCATATTACTTAAAGATATTTAGGTAATATATGAATGTGGTGTCATTGTTATGACTGTGTGATATAATTTCGGTAATTTGGATTTTTAGTCAGACGCGGTATGGGACGTGTCGGGACTAATTTGTTAAATTAAAAAGGAAATTTATTTTCTATCGACCTTATAGTCATTTCGATTGCGTCGTTGTGTCCGGAAGGTTCGAAATAGTTAGAAAAGTCTATTTGGATGTTGGATTTGGGTCTCGGGTCATTTGGAAATGAAAAGACAACCCAAAAGGGTATTTTGGTCATTTTTACATGGGGGATGAATAGTTATTTCGGGTTTTGTCCTATTATAAGTATTGGCAGATTAAGTGTACGTGGGTTATACATCTCCTCTTTAAAAATTAGAGAAGTCATCTTCCTAGAGAGAGTGAAATGGTGCTTGGGAAGAGAAGAGTTCACTTGGGAAGGAGAAGAACTAAGAACCAAGAGTCACCACCACCAACCACCACCGAAAGCTCACCGGAAAAGGGAGAACCACCTAAGATATACTAAACCAAAGGATCGGACCTTCAGTAAAGTCAAGTGTTTGATAATGGCAATTTAAGTTTGTATATTGTCCATGTTAGAATAGTTATGAAAAGAGAAGATTATTCATGTTTGGAAGAAATAATGGAGTTATTAAATGGATTTCTGGAAACTGAAATGATATAGGAATTAAAATCATGTTGTAGGTTGATAATAATCCACGAAATAGTCATGAATCTATTGAAGAAATTATGAAAACCATTGATGTGTTCTTAAAGATGATATGTTAATAATTTTCTGGAAATAAGGATATAAACATGCATTTCAATCCAATTTCTTGATGATTCTAGGATGTTTAGATCAATAGAAATCATTTGTATATGTTGATACATCATGTAGTAAGAATTATAAGTCATTTTGGATGGTAATATAAAGGTTATAATGAATAAAAATGGTGAAACCCGTAGTTGGAGAAAATGCAGAAAACCAGGCTGTGACCTGAGGGATCGATCGATCGACCCCCTGCCTTCGATCGATCGACCTCCCCAGAATTCCTAAAGTTGTTTCTTTTTAAATGTTGATTCTTATCCCAAACCTTTTGTAGATCTTTGGTGATTATTAATTGGATATTATGGGACTTAGAAAAGATCAGTAGACCCTTGATAAGATTTGAATTAAAGTGATTGGGATTTAATTGATTAGAATGATGATAATTAAATTGACAGATATTTCGGTCGCTAGATTTACGTGTTGGATTCTAATTGGTATGCATGAGGATTAAAGATAGGTCCAGTAGGGCAGATTTAATATAAGTGAGGGTAGCCTTAGGGTTACAATTGGAATATCAGAGACTGAGTTTAAGCTCATTATTGATTGTGCAAGGACTAAGTGTAATGCGAGCGCTTAGCGGTATGGCTCCTGGATAGAGATGGGAATTTAGAACGCATTTGGTTGAAAGAGGGTATGAGGTAATCCCGATCGCGTATTTGAAGTTGACGGACCTCCTCGATTGACAAAGTTAAGCAGTAGTGTATTGGAGGGGTTCCTTGTTTGGATTTCACTTTGCGAGATGCTCCGCGCATGAACCTTAACGACGTCGGGAGTGGAGAGATGCTATAGGATGCGAGGATAATTAAATTATGAAGTAAAGATATGATATTTTAATACGTGGAATTTAAAAGAGATATAATGCTACGTATGGGAATAATCTAAGGGTAATGTGAATACCTTTTTGATATTATATTATAGGTATGATTATGCCTATTTGATTGATTTATGATTATGTGTATGACATACCTAGCTTACTTGCTATCGACGGGAGGTTTACGCGTGAGGGCAGTCATATCCTGATGAATCCATGGGATCTTTGATTTGTCGCTCGAGAACATCGGTCTATGAAATACTTATCGGGGAGTTGATAAGTTCGCTGACTATGGGTACGTAGGTATGTGCGTGACCCATGGGTATGAGAACTATGTTTACCTCCAATGACTGTGTTGTTGTTTGTGGTTCGAGGTATCCTCATCGAACCTTTTGTCTCCTATTCGGCGACCAGCGATATTGGGACATGATAACAGAGTAATGCATTGCACCGCAGCTGTGACTCGGGGTGCCGTATTATATATGAATATATATATATATATATATATATATATATATATATATATATATAATGGATTAAATGAATGAATGGATATATTGTGGTTAAATCATCTACTGTGTGATAAATTGTAGATAACGGTGAATAGAGAAAGATAATTGAATTAAGTTAATGAATGTTTATTGAAAAGCCTAATTCATATTAATGAGAAATGATTCATGTTAATGAGAAACGATGAGAAATGTAAATGAATAATAATGTGACGTATGGTATGGGACATACGGGGATTATGATATGGGAGTGGAATTATAATATGGAGAATAGAAAAGAGAAACCATTAACTACGAGGAAACGTTAAGTGTGCACTCTAGATGAGAGGTGATAATAGCAAGTGAGAGTGGGATCTAACATGTACATAATAAATTCTTTATTACACTTGTTAAATACTTATTGTTTTAAAAATCATTTACACAATCGGGCTCTGACCCATTTCCTTGCACATTTTCTTTTCTATTGTATCTTCTATATTAGGTGTCTAGTAATAGGGACGCCAACCTTAGCGGATTATGACAGGCTATGGATTTATGGAGTTTTTCTTAGACGCCTATCATCTTTTTGATTCACAGTATTCTTAATTAGGGCATGTCGCCCAAAGGATTCAGCTATCTTTTCCTATCGGGGTCAAATACTATTGTATCCGTGTCTTTTTAATACATTTGATATTGTTGGGATTAGTGTAATGGATTTATATTATTTGGGAATGTTTATTCCAATTTCATTTAAATTCTTTTGTGTTATCTATTTGGTTATCAGTGTTGTAGAATAAAATGTGCTGTGTTATTCTTAAACTGGAAATAGATTTTGTTGAAATTAAAATTTGAAAAGTTTTTAACACCAGCTTAATTGAGTATTGGGTGAGTTGTAAATGTTTTCGACAGTGATGCTAAGAATGAGTCAACTGTATATTCTCCTCCAATGATTGTGTTGTTGTTTGTGGTTCGAGGTATCCTCACCGAACCTTTTGTCTCCTATTCGGCGACCAACGATATTGGGACATGATAGCAGAGTAATGCATTATACCGCAGCTGTTACTCGGGGTGCCGTAATATATATGAATATATATATATATATATATATATAATGGATTAAATGAATGAATGGATATATTGTGGTTAAATCATCTACTGTGTGATAAATTGTAGTTAACGGTGAATAGAGAAAGATAATTGAATTCAGTTAATGAATGTTTATTGAAAAGCCTAATTCATATTAATGAGAAATGATTCATGTTAATGAGAAACGATGAGAAATGTAAATGAATAATAATGTGACGTATGGTATGGGACATACGGGGATTATTATATGGGAGTGGAATTATAATATGGAGACTAGAAAAGAGAAACCATTAACTAGGAGGAAACGTTAAGTGTGCACTCTAGATGAGAGGTGAGAATAGCAAGTGAGAGTGGGATCTAACATGTACATAATAAATGCTTTATTGCAATTGTTAAATACTTGCTATTTTAAAAATCATTTACACAATCGGGCTCTGACCCGTTTCCTAGCACATTTTCTTTTCTATTGTATCTTCTATATCAGGTGTCCAGCAATAGGGACACCAACCTTAGCGGATTATGACAGGCTATGGATTTATGGAGTTTTCCTTAGACGCCTATCATCTTTTTGATTCACAGTATTCTTAGTTAGGGCATGTCGCCCAAATGATTCAGCTATCTTTTCCTATCGGGGTTAAATACTATTGTATCCGTGTCTTTTTAATACATTTGATATTGTTGGGATTATTGTAATGGATTTATATTATTTGGGAATGTTTATTCCAATTGCATTTAAATTCTTTTGTGTTATCTATTTGGTTATCAGTGTTGTAGAATAAAATGTGTTGTGTTATTCTTAAACTGGAAATGGATTTTGTTGAAATTAAAATTTGAAAAGTTTTTAACACCAGCTTAATTGAGTATTGGGTGAGTTGTAAATGTTTTCGACAGTGATGCTAAGAAAGAGCCAACTGTATATTCTGTTTTAATTTGGTATGGGGCTGGCCACCCGGTATTTAATTAGGCGGGGTGTTACAGTGCGGGGACAACATATCAAAAGTTGGTTAGTAAAATGTTCGAAGATCAAATAGCGAAGACGATGGAAGTTTATGTTGATGTTATGCTCACGAAGAGCCTAAAGGTTGAGGACCATGTGGACGGCATGGAACGCACTTTCGATACAATGGATAGGTACAAGATGAAATTGAATCCGACCAAGAGTGTGCTCGATGTTGGTGCTGGAAAGTTCCTCGGCTTCATTGTGAATCAAAGGGGGATAGACGCCAACCTAGCAAATATCAAGACACTTATTAACATGTAGACAGCAAAAACCATCAAAGATGTTCAGAGACTAACGGGACTGGTCGCGACCCTCAATCATTTCATCTCCCGAGTAATGGACAAATGTTTGCCATTTTTGAAGATAGTGAAGAATGTTAGAAATCTTTTCAAGAATTGAAAACCTATATGCGGTCTCATGTGCTACGGTCTCCGCCGATCCAGGGGAAAAAATTATTTTCGTATCTAGCAGTGTCAAAATCGGTTATTAGCGCAGCAATCATCTGACACGATAAAGGGATTCAAAAATTGGTATACTTTAATAGCAAGGCCTTATAGGGGACCAATCTCAAATATCTAAAGACAGAAAAACTAGACTATGCTCTGATACATGCTTTCAGGAAAATAAAGCCGTACTTTTAATCCCATATAATGGTGGTGCTTACCGACACTCCTTTGAGGGAGGTCTTTCATAAACCCGAGAAATCGGGTAGGTAAATGGCCTGATCAATTGAGCTAGGGGATTTTGACATCATCTACCAGCCCAGGAATGCAATCAAAGGGAAAGCCTTAGAAATTTATGGTCGAGTTTACATGGGATGAAGACGATAATTAAGTTATCAAATAAGTAGAGACACTAGCAGCAATGCGAAAGAAGGTTGTAACAGACCCCACATCGGTCAATGTCGTGAAAGTTGATGTTGTTGAGAAATGTTTCTTATTGAGATATGGAATTTTTCATGACGGTCCTTTTTCGGGGGAAGGCTCAACCTAGAGACTATTTGTAGACAGATCATCTTGTGAAAATGGCACGGGTGGGATGCTGATATTGTCATCCCTGGATGGAACAAATATTGAGTATGCCCTGAGAGTCAGCTTTAAGGCATCGAATAATGAGCCAGAGTATGAGGCCTTGCTGGCAGTTCTCTCTCTTGCCAAAGCATTAAACGTTGGCCAAATGATTGCTCATAGTGATTCACAGTTGGTCGTCAACTAGATGTTGGGCATTTATGAGGCTAAGGATGAGAAGATGTCCAAATACTTATCTAGAGTGAAAGAGATGATAAAATTCAAAGAAGTTAAGATCAGGAGGGTTCTTAGGTTGGAAAACAGTCTAGCGAATGCTCTGGCTAGACTAGCATCAACTATAAGAACCGGCTACACAAGACAAGCATTGAAGAAGATGAAAATGGACTTATGTTCTACTCAAACCTAAATTTTGGAAATCATGGATGGATTCATTGATAAAATACATTTGGGATGGTGAGCTCCAGGAGTCTAAGGACAAGAGGAAGAAACTCAGATACCGAGCTGCAAAGTTCAGCATAGTTGGTGGCGTACTCTATAACAGAGGGTTTTTGCTATCGTTACTCAGGTGTGTTCACCCCACTAAGGTAGATTACATCCTGTGAGACATCCAAGAGGGTTCTTTCACAAGTCATATAGGTAGTCGATCACTTGCTAAAAGGATCGTCACCCAGGGTTATTTTTAGCTGACACTTGCCCAGGATGCGGCCTAGTACGTCAAAAAGTGGGATAAATGTCAAAGATTTGCTGGCATTCCTCAACAACCTTATCAGCCTCTATCGTCCATAACTGTGCCTTGGCTATTTACAGTTTGGGTGATTGACCTAGTGGGTCCTCTTCCAAAGGCAGCGTGAAACTAACAATATCTGATAGTGGCCATTGATTATCAAAATGGGTGGAAGCCGAAGCAATGATTTCCATTATCGAGGTTAAAACGTTTAAGTTCATTTGGAGTAATATCATTTATTAATATGGTTTTCCCTATACCCTAATATCGGATAATGGTAAACAATTCAAGATCCAGTCATTGGTAGCATACTATAAGAGGGTCGGCATAAAATATTTTTTCTCTACTTTTGGGCCGACCACAAGACAATGGATAGATTAAGGTCACTAACTGGACAATACTTAACGGGATTAAAACGAAGTTGGAAGATGCCAAAGGTCTATAGGCATAAGAATTGCATGGGGTCCTATGGGTTTATAAGACAACTGAGAGGACACTGACAGGTGAAACACCATTTATAATGGAATACGGGTCTGAGGAAATTATCCCTTCTGAGCTCGAACTTCCGAGCCATAGCGTTTAAACTTATAACTCGGATGCCAGATAGAAGGCTAGATCTAGACTTAATTGAAAAAAGTCGAGAGGATACAGAAGTCTGACAATCAACATACAAACAGAGAGCTGCCATATTTTACAACAAAAGGGTTAAGGCCAAGCCGATACTCATGGGTAATCTAGTTTTGAATAAGGTCTAGCAAAAGACAAACAAAATCCATCCTAATTGGCATGAACCATATAGGGTGACTGAAGAGGCCGTGCTGGGCACTTTTAGGCTGGAAAACTTGGAGGGTGAGCCCTTCTCCCACCCCTAGAATGTCGACCATTTGAAAAGATATAATCAATAGTTATTTTTATCTCGGTGTAGCTTTCTATTTCAGTTTTAGTGTATTTCGATTTCAATTTCATCTGTACGACGATGTGATAAATGAAAAAATAAAATCCAAGTCTTGACTCATATTTATTCTACTTGTTTCCAGCATGGTTGGAATTAAAATTAAACTAAGGAACATCATTTTTATGGTGAATTAGTTTATAAATCCCTCTCGGGGGTATGAGAGTGTATGAGGAGTCTTGTCTCCTCCATACACTCCAAATAATGCCGAGAGAGGGGGTTAATGTCATAACATCACTCATGTGTTGAAAAAAATAAGTTCAAAAATCATTCTTATATGGTTGCTTCAATATCATCTTATGGTGAATTAAATATCATAACACTCTTGACGATATAAGAGTGTATGAGGAGTCTCGTCTTTTCCATACACTCCCAAAAACGCCGAGAGGGGGGGATCAGTGTGGTAACATCACTCATGCAGTGAAAAACACAGGCTTAAAAATAATTCTTATATGGTTGCTTAAACATCATATTATGGTGAATTAAATATCATAACTCTCTCGTAGATATGAGAGTGTATGAGGAGTCTCATCTCCTCTATACACTCCCAATAATGCCGAGAGGGGAATCGGTGTGGTAACATCACTCGGGTGGTGAAAACCCCAAGTTTAAAAATAATTTTTATATGGTTGCTTCAACATCATCTTATTATAGTGAATATAGTGTATTAAAGGAAACGTGCAATCATAAGCACTATGTCCAGGACACCATTCAATAGTGATAAGATAAGAAAAATTCGAAACCACGCTTGGTTAAAAAGTAAAACACACAATTGACACAAGATTGTATAAATCCGCACATAGAATATATATCAACACAGAGATAAAAAAATTATTAAGTGTTGTTAAGTATTAAAAATATTCAAAAATATGAGACTTGTTCAAACCTTAATCACATCAGATAAGGTATTTAGACTTATACGTCCACCCAATAGAAAATAAAGATCAGGATCCCTTGTCCGTATCGGCCTCATCTTAGACGGAAGTAGCTACAGAAGACTTTGTTTAAACTCAATCTTACACATTGCCACCTTCTGCTACCCCAGTGTCATATTGAACTATGATATTGGCCATAGTGGCCTGGGCATAAGCCTTAGTTTCCACCTCACCAAAATCGACAGCAGCTACCAGGTCAGCAAAGTCAAAGGTCTTCGGATCCTCTGCTGGTTGCGATTCGTCCTTACCGAAGTCGGGATATTTATTAAGGACCCAATGATAAGTCCTCTTGGCTCACCTCTCCAGGTACTATAATCCATAACCAACAAATTCTTCAGATGCTTTGAATGCTTCAATATCTTTCCTAGGAGATTCCTTAGTCTCGACCTTGTGCTTTTTCTGAAGAGCTTTAATATCAGCGGCATGGTCCTTCTTCTGGATTTCCAATTCATCTGTCTATTTCTTCTCCAGCTTCTCAATTTCCTGCTTATGGATCATATCATCATCTTTGAGCTCCTTCCTCAGTGATTTGTCGGCCTTAATGGCCTCATCTGTTTACTGGACCACGGGAAGGTTTTCCTAAACCCATTGGTTTAGTTATGAAGAGCAAGAAAAGATTGCAAAACAAAAAAAGAAGAAGTTAGTAAAGATAAAACAATACTTGAAAATAATGAAGAGCAATTTGAAATATTGCTACCTGGGTGGCCTTGTGAAGGGTAAAGTCCCCTAGCCGAGACAGGTCCATGGCTTGAAGAATTTTTTTGTCAAAGTCAAACAGTATGCACCTAAGAGCTTACTTGTCTCTCTTTTTGTCACCTATCAGAGAGTAGGTGGAGATTGTCAGCTGAGACAATCTAAAAGAAAGTGTTGCATCACTTAAAATGGGGATATCTTGATCAGTGGCGGCCTCAGATGATCCATCCTTCTTGTTATTCTTTGATGATGGAGACCAGTATTACTATCATCGGTTTGCTCTTTTCTCTTCTTACCTCCCTCGGCCTGGCCGATCTCGTCAGTTATTATCTTCTTAGCTAGGGCTGAGGGGGTGGCCTTCTTGCCAGTTATTTTATTTAGCATATTGGCTAAACTTGGGGAAGACATCTTTCAAATCTCCTCAGGAGTGTTGGTTGGACCACCTATGTACAGAAGATAACAATTAGTATTGGCTCTTAAATACAAGACGATAGTAGAGTTGTAAAAATTTCTAACTTACACAGCTCAGCGAGGGGGTCAACCCCCAGACCTGTCTTCTCTAAAAAGGCAGGGGTCTTCAATTGTCGAACTCGACCAGGCCATCCTCTTTACATTGAGTCCGTATAGGATTTATTTTTTCTCGACCATCAATACTTAGGTCGGGATCAAGCCTAGAAGACATAGATGTGTTTCCCCCTTTTGGGGAACCCTTGGTTCGTTAGCACTGCATGGAGGGTCAATTTCAAACTCCAAAGCCCCTAACACAAAGAAGTATTAGGGATTCCAATAATGGTTTGAAGTCTGATTTACAATAAAAACTTTCTTATTGGACTTCCTTACTTTAAGGTGGATGTATTTTGGCGGAGCATTAGTTGTGGACATAGTGTAACAAGACCAAAAAATACTGACAGGAAGTTTGATATCATAAAATAATTTCCACAGCTGGATAAAGTCGAGAATAATTATTCAAGCATTAGGGGAAAGATGAGATGGGGATATTCCCATGCTAGAAAGAAGGGTTTTGACATTAGGGTGGATCGATAATCTGAAGCCAACCCTAAACATTTGTTCGTAAAGAGCTACCTCACCCTCTTGATTGTCATAGGCTCTCTCATCCTCAGATGGGACTCTCATGTTAATGGAGGATTTTATCCTCTATAGATGCCTCCATAAAAGAATATTTGTCTCTTGGATAGTGCTACGAAAGGTTGCAGCATAAAATGTGTCAAGTGGTTCCTCCTCCTCCTCCTCATCATCATCCCCGTCCTCAACATCAGTGGCAGGAACACCACTTGGGAATCTTATTGAGAACTTGACGCTAGTCATTTTCAACGAAGGAAAAACCATTGGGGGTTGTGTTCAAGTAACCTCAACTCTCAGCTCGTCATTGTATGAGGCCTATTAAGGGTTTTCTCTATTGCTGGACTCGACAGAATCAGTACCTTCTAGATGAGATCTGGTAAATTGCATAGCCTTGTCAAAAGAGTCTGCCTTCTCGAACTCCAAAGATGTAGAGGCGATATAACTTTCAGATGAAGACACAGACTGTGACCTCTGTGAAGAGTTGTCAAACCTTGTGCCACTTTTGATATCAATAACACTATTCTCAATCGGAGATGGATATGTGCAAAGTGGGGGATAGCGTACTATAAATAAGGGAAGTGGTTCAATTATAAGTTTAGATTCGGCCTCAGCTCTGCATTTAACCTCGGTCTTAGCTTTGCATATATCCTTAAGTATCCTCTCCCTCAAGTGTGGATATTGTTAACCTAACTCAGATAGTCTTTTGTACATTAAACAATAACAAGTTTAACCTAGATTGAACCATCATCAAAATTAAAGTTTAATTGTTTTCAAGTGGTGAACCAGTCAAGAACCAGTATGAAGGTCACCAGAGGTCCCTAAAAAATCAAGTTATCGACAGATAAACTAGGAATCTCTAAAATCTACCCCTCTTAACTCTTTAAAACCCAAAATAACCCTCAAAGTCCCTATAAAATCATAAAACAACCATAGATGGTTGCTAGAAAACTCAAATATCGCCGAAAAATAATTAAAACCAAAGAGAAACAATCAAATACAAATCGAACAAAGAAAATCAAATAAAAGGGTTACCAGAATGAAAAAGAAGACTTTGGGGCGAGAATGAAACTCTGGACTCGCCTGAAAAGGGATGGTTTAAAAAGGGAGTATGAACGTCGAAGGTTACAGTAAAAAAGAACTTTTGAGTGGGAGAAATCATGGAGAAGAAAGACAAAATGGTTTGATTTGGGGGTATTTAAATGGGGTAATCATTACGCGGAGTTTTTGAGACCGACACATTAGGGCACAATTCCCTAAACAGGCCTGATGTCGCCACAACTTTGCCTACTTGCCAATCCACACGCTCACTAACATGTGTCCAATCAAGGACATCTGAATATCATATCCGTGTGGGACATCAAAAGGAAATTCAGGACCTCTACATGACCCGTTCACGTCTCCAAACAACTTTTGACACTAGGGGGTCGAACGACTATACCCCTCAACTTTCCCTTCACATTGAAGACTAAGGTCTAGGGGTGATTGATATACATAAGCGTAACCTTGTCCTGAATGAGACTCAACCTAGCACTGACCTTTGTGTAGTGTTCATCAAACTCATCTACATATGGTCCCATAGAATAGAGGCCCACACTAATCAATATCGGCCTCCGAGACCTTAACCTCATAACAATTGCAGTTAGGGGTGCACAACGAAACTGAAAATTTGATAAATCGAACCAAACCGACTGCATTGGTTCGATTCAAATAATTTTTTTTTTCTCAAAGGTTCGATTTCAATTTTCCAAAAAAATTGATACTTCAGTTTGGTTCTCGGTTCTGGGGAAAAAAAATAATCCGATCCAAAAATTAATCCGAACCGAATCTGGTACCGAACCCGGTACCAAACCTGAACCGATTATATAATATAATATATAATATATATAATAAGTATAACTAAAAACCCTAAGGCCTTATGGGCTATATAAATACTAACTCCAATACCTTTTGAAAATAATAAGTCGTTATTTTCCCATTCTTTAACTTTAGCCAAACTTTACTCTCTCTCCCTCTCTCTATGAATAACTTTTGTCCCTCTCTTTCTTTGATATCAACCGTTATGTCCTTCTCTTTCATTTATCTCCCTCTCTCCGCTTAGTAGATTGTAGGATCTCATTTTCTGGAGAAAGATGAAATCGATATGTTTTGTTTTACCCTTTTCATTTTCGTATTTTACTTTTTTTTCCATTTTCAAACTTTCGGCCACCTACTAACATTTTGGAGTTCTGAGTTTTAATCACAAATCTTTAACACTTTGGAGTTCTGAGTTTTAATCACCAGCTAACACTTTTGTGTTAAGATTTGAACGGATCTGAATCGTTTGTGCAAGTTCTTTTATTTTTAATTCTTTTCTTGTGCGTATATGTCGTGTACACTCAGTTTGTTTTTGGTTCTAACATTCATTTTTTGAAAACAAATACAAAAAAGTGAGCAAAAATAGGATAAATCTTTGGGTAAAAATTTTTACTGAGTAAACAAACGGAGAAAACTGATCTGATAAGATAATATTTTTACTGAGTAAATAAATCGAGAAGACATTTTCACAGTCTCTTTGAAAATAAATCGAGAAAATTGAGTAAAATTTTTTACTTTCGCCCACTGATCTGAGTAAACATTTTTACTTTTTTTCATAATCACAAAACTTTTGGCCACAATTTCCAAATTAAGACAGATTTATAAAACCTAATTTTTTCTGTTACATTTCTGTTTTTAATTTGTTAGTCTAAACTCATTTATTTCCATTATTTTTCTAGGTGTCAAGTGTGGGTGATAATACAAATCCATCTAGTAATGCACCTCCTTCAAATGACCAAACAAATGCAACACCTACTGTTATATCCCAAGCACCATCATTAGCTCCGGTAGCTTCTAAAAAACCCTATAAATATAATGTTTGGGACCATTTTAATAAAGTTGAAAATGAAGATGGAAGTAAACCGAATAAGGTTTTGTGTACTTATTGTTCAACTGAATTTGCATATTCTGGTCAAAATGGAACCGGCACTTTGTGTAAACACTCGTCAAAATGTAAGGAATATCCCATAAAGGATAAGAAACAAAAGATCTTGGATTTTCAAAAGGATAAGAATGAAGGGCAAGAAGAAGAAAGGAAACTCATTTCTTGGAAATTTGACTAACAATTATGTCGTGATGCACTTGCTAAAATGATTATCATAGATGAGCTACAGTTTAAGTTTGTTGAGCATGAGTGTTTTCGGATTTTTATGGTCGTTTATCAACCTAAGTTTCAAAATGTGGCACGCACTACAATAGCTAGGGATTGTTTGGATTTGTATGTTGGTTTAAAAAAGGATATGAAAAATGCTTTGAGCATTACAACGAATCAAATTTGTCTCACCACCGACACATGGACTACTTTGCAAAACATGAGCTATATGGTACTTACGACCCATTTTATTGATTTTAATTGGAAATTGCATAAAAAATTCTGAATTTTACCATCATTCATAGTCATAAGGGTATTGCAATAGGACAAGACATTGAGTCGGTCTTACTTCAATGGAATATAGAAAAAAAATTTACATTGACCATTGATAATGCTTCTTCAAACGATACCGAAATTGTTCACTTGAAAAAGAAACTTTAAAAAAATTCTTTTGTTTTATATGGAGAGTTTTTTCATATGAGGTGTTATGCCCGCATTTTATACTTGATTGTGAGATATGGGATGAAAAAGGTGGAGTCATGCATCGCTAGAATTCGTGGATCAGCCGTGAGGTACATTAGAGTTCACTCCAAAGGGCAACACTATTTCAAGATAGTTGTATTCAAGAAAAGTTGCCCTCAAATACCACACGTTGCCTTGATATTCCTATGCGGTGGAACTTTAGTTACCTCATGTTGGAAACATCAATTAAGTTTCAAAGGGCATTTAAAAGGATGGTGGATGTTCATAAAACAACTTTTTCTTCCGATCTTAAGGAAGGTGCTCCTATTGATAAAGACTGAGAAATTTCAAGGGTTTTTGCAAAGCTTTTGAAAGTTTTTTATAATATTACTAAACATTTTTCGGGGTCTTTGTATGTTACCGCCAATCATTATTTTCATGATATTTGTGCAATTGAAGCACTTTTGTCCCAATGGAGAAATAATAGTGATTTGACATTGAGTATAATGGCAATAAAGATGAAGGGAAAATTTGATAAGTATTGGGGGAACATTGATAAAACTAATATGATGTTATTAATTGTGGTGGTGTTAGATCCTTGTTGCAAGTTGAAATGCGTGAAATTTTTCTACTAAAAAATGTATCACTTTGAAATGGTTAATAATTTGGATATGTGAATTAGAGACCTTTTGACTAGAATGTTCGTTTATTATCAAATTCTTGAAAGTATGGGTTCCCACTCACTAAGAGTAACTCAAACTTAAAGTTCAAATGAAATGGTGGTCGATCAATTAAGTGAAGTTGTGGAATATGATGAAATGAAATCTTTTCAATAATTAGAAAAAGAAGAAAATGTTGATGCAAAATTCGAGGTTGATAGATATTTAGAAGATGTGGAAAAGGATGTGTCTTACTTTGATATTTTAAGTTGGTGGAAACTCAATTCCTCTAGGAATCTGGTTCTCTCTTTAGTTGCAAGAGATGTTTTGGTTATTTCGGTATCCACGGTTGCTTCGGAATCGGCTTTTAGCAGGGCTGAAAGTGTACTTGATCAATTTCAAAGTTCATTAACTCCTAGAATTGCGGAGTTCTTAATATGTTCCCAAGATTGGTCACGTTCATCACCAATTCCTATAAATATTGAGATAAGATTGGATGAAATGAGTGATCTTGAGTCCAGTAAGTTAACATTATTTGTTATTAAACATTCTCGTTAAATATTTGTTTTGTTATTAAATGTTCTCATTATATATTTGTTCTTTATTTCAGTCAATACGAAAGATCTCGATCTTGTTAATGTGTTCTCAAATCCTCCATATTAAGGTAAATGGTGTTGTTTTTAACTCATTTTTCATTAAATATTTATTTTTTGGTGTGCTTATTTTTTGTTAATTTTATTTATAGTTAACTGGCGCTGTTTGGAAGCCGTTTGGGTGTTGTTTGGAAGCTGTTTAGGTGCTATTTTGATACTATAATATTGTTGTTTTTAAGGACTTTTAGTGTTGTTTTTTAAGGACTTTTAGTGTTGTTATGTAATGACCTTTGGGTGCTATTTTGATGTTGTTTTTTCAAGTGTAATGTGAACCATCTATGTTGTTTTTTCAAGTGTGATGTGAGTATTTATCATTGTTGTTTTTTAATGTTGAAAAGGAATTGTTAAATATTAAAATATGATAAAATAATAGGGATATATTTGAAAACTATATTTGAATATTATGATAGATCTCTTTGGAAGGACAAATGTTGTTTTTACATTTAAACACTATTTTTGAAAGTTAATTGAATTTTTTATTTTAAAAAGTGAATAGAACCAAGAACCAATCAGAACCAACCCAAAAACCATCGGGTTGTTTCCAAAAAAATCGGTTCTGGTTTCGGTTCCAAAATCCTAGAACTGAACCACCTCGATTCTGGTTTTAGTTTAGTAATGAAACTGAACCAACCCGAACCGTGTGCACCCCTAATTGCAGTTACACACAAAGGTTTATTCTACGGTCCAAACTGCCTCTATGTCTCAACTCCACCATGTGTTGGCCTCTTACTGAACCGATAAGCCAAGACTTTCATGATTTTTCTAAGACGATCTCTATCGTCTAGGAGTTAGCTACATGGAAGACCACCTTCATAGTCTTGGCTTGGCGCAGACCAATGAATTCGACTTTAGTACCTTATGTGGAATACGCGTCTGGTGCATCATCACGCCACATGGACCATTCCTCTATAACATATTTCCAACCCAAGTGAGGGAATAATTCATCACCGTGACATACTTCTGTAAAGGACATATGGCACTCTTTTGGTGGATGTCTCATCTTGTGCATACCACGTGCATGCTTGGGGGGGGAGGGGGGGGGGGCACAATGCACATGCCCAAGCCTATATATACATATTTCATCTTTTTCTTCAATCAATTGTTAACTTTTTAGAAACTCTGTCCATTTGTAATCCTAGAGAGAGAAAGGTTGAGTGACTGTAAAACATGTCCTTCAGTGCCCAATAGTAATATAACACACTCACCCCCTTGCACATTGGATTTGGCTCAAGCTGAACCACTTATATCTCTGTGTTTTTCGTCTTTCTCATCACTTTCTTTACATACATATATCTTTGTGATTGTCTCCATTATTAACATAGCTAGATCTTGAGCTGCATATACATTTGAAGTGGTGATTATCTACATCATCAAAAAATAACCCACATCATTACAAGCTTCACAAAAAGCCAAAACATATCAAAACATAATCTTCTTATAAGATTTTCATTACCACACAACCCCATACTTAAAACCTACCTTTAGCTATCAGATGAACCCCCTTCGTCGTCATTATCTGTCCCCAAAGTGATCCAAGAATCCCAATCTTGGTTGTATCTATATTCGCTCCGTGCGACAATAAACCTTAATTATCTTGGACAAAACCATGATGCCTTCTTCCAAAGTGTCAGACATCACACGTCATCTATGAACAGTCTCTTTAGCAAGAATATTTGTAACCATCCGCTTCCACAACCACTTTAGATAATCCCCAAATATGAACCCAATCTCCCCGATAGATTGAGTTGGATGAGTAGACGATCAACAACGTTGCCATAAAGGCCCCAAAATCATTCTCAGCAACTCAGTCAGGTCCTCCATAATAAAGAAGTTAGTTATAAATGGAGGAACGATTTGGTCTCATACCACTTGGAACAGAAGCCATCATGGAAGATAGAAAGAGGTCTGACAATAACCCACCGAACACACATACCAGTAATCACCCAATTGTAAGACATGCTACAGATTATCCCACTACTATACGGACCAAAGAATAATGTTAGCCTCATGCTCTATGAGATGATTCACCTAATTCTCTATGGATGGGGAAAACTACAGAATTGTCGGGAAAAAAAATTGGGAGTGCTTGTTTGAGGGAGCTCAAGAGGGTCTTTCAGGCACAGTCTCTTAGTCAACTACAAGAACTACATCATAGGGCTCCCCCCAAAAAAGTTATCCCTAACTTCTTTCTAAGAATTAAGTCCATTCAAACTCTCTGCCAGTATGATAATAGTCGGATTATAGTGGTCACACATCCAAAACACTATCTTGACCACTTGAGGTCAGTCGTCATATCACCAAAAGTAGTGAAGCCATTATCAATACAGTCTCTTCGATACATCAGATTCAGCACAATGCAACAAAGGAGACTAGATCCACTTGACATCAAGCTTTTTATCTCCTCATCCATAGACGAACCAAACCAGTAATAGTCTAGACTAAAATTTGATACAAGAAGAGTGCCACGAAAGATTAAAAAGTAGTGTACCTGAAATAACATGCTGACAAGAAGGACATGGATATGTAGGTCACATCCTATTTTGGGAACCCCCATTTTTCTCTTTTAGCCTTTTTTTATTTCGAAATAAGTCCCTTAAAAGGTAAGCACTTTTTAATCAAAGCCTCTAAGGCCTTCCTCTATTCAAACATGCAATAAAACACATATATTCTACTTCTTCTCATAATTAAACCTCAGAAGAAAATTAAATTCCATGTAAAGGAAGAAAATAAATCAATATAATCAAATAAAAATGCACTTTTTTGACTTTTTGTGTCTCTTTTTAGTTACAAAGAAAAGCCACTAAACCAAACATATAATATCGCCAATGCCAATCTCCCTCTGTCACAATGATGGATCTCCAAAAGAAAGAACCAGAAACGGATATCATCTCACCCTCCATTACCCGCCTCATAACCCTCTCCCCTAGGTAGGAAAAGTACTCGAACTCATGCGCAAATAACCTTTGCATCTGGGCATACATGCTTGTGATCCCTGCAGCCATCTAAGACAGATGCTAAGCGTTGATGGTCACCTATTTCCCCAGCAAGATTCAGTAATTTACCAACTACAAACAGAGTATTGAAACCATAAAAAAGACAAAAACTGACAGTAACTCTTCACCTCCACCAATAATCCCAGAAGTCTGTGCCCATTATCGATAGGCACCTTTATGGCTATGCTTAACGACACTCCTTCAAAATTTCATCATGAAACTCCAGAAAAATCCTAAAATTGCCCAAAAATTATCAAAAATTCCTTGAAAAATCCTTGCAAGGTCGAATGCATCATGGCTCTGAGAAAACTCATTAAGAATCACTAAACCACTCATAAAGCTCTCATCAATAGCACAATCCCCTACAAGATTAGATATAAAAGGCATCATCACTTAAAGAGCTCTCATCACTAGCTTACTCATCAGCATAACCTAAACTTTGATAGCGCCTGCACTCATAATAGTAACACCCTCCCCTATAGAGTTAGAATTGAAGAAAGCTCCCCATTAGTAACTATTTAGGTCCAAAAAATTGACATAAGTCCGTACAATTTACCTCGACCCTATGAATACATCATTTTAACTCTTTAGATATAAATAAATGACCTCAATCCTTTGGATCGTTCATCTCAACTCTATAGGTCCATAAAATTGATCTCGACCCTCCTAATTGGTCATCTCAACACTTTAGGTCCATAAAAATGACCAAGGTCTTTATAATCAACGTCAACCCTCTGAATCAGTTGCCTTAATTCTTTAGGCCCGCAGAACCAACCTTAACCCTCAGAATTGGTCGGCTTAACTCTTTAGGTTTGTAGAACTGACATCAACCCTTTAAAATGGTCATATCAACTTTATAGGTCCATAAAATTAACTTCAACCCTATGAATTGGTTGTCATAACTTTTTAGGTCTGCGAAATCGGCCTCGACCCTTTGAATCGGTCGTCTCAACTTTTTAGGTCTTGAAAATTGACCTCGACCCTCTGAATCAGACGTCTCAATTTTTTAGGTCTGGAAAATTGACCTCGACCCTTTGAATCATCCTCGGCCCTTTGAATTAGTCACCTTAGCTTTCTAGGTCCTCAGAATTGATCTCAACCCTTTAATCAACCATATGTTAAACCCCACTAAGCTACCCAACCCTTAAACATCATTGAGGTGTCTATCTTTTGACAACCTTCACTTGTTCCAACCTCTCCTATCGAGGGGCTCTGTGGATACCCCATCTTAGTACCCTATAAATAACTTCTGAGTTCCCTAACACTTATCCCCCTAGGCCTGTAAACGGATAGGATTTGGATGAGATCAGGAAAATCCAAATCCATATATGTTTATGTTAAACGGATTCGGATCCAATCCGTTTGTTAATCGGATCTGATCCGGCAAATCCATATCCGTTTATGATAAACGGATTCAAATCGGATCCGATTATCCGTTTATGTTAAACTTTATTTGCAACATTTTTATTTTCAACCCTTATTTCATAAATTTATTTTGCAAATTTTCCCAAAAACTTATAATGAAATAAAGAACTATTATAATATATATTTAAAATATTATTAAATACAATATATATTTATTAAAAAATATATTATATATAATTTATATATGTGTATATACATTAAAAATATTAATCGGATCAGATTATTAACGGATCTGAGATTATGAATCCAAATCCACTCCATTTAATAAATGGGTAATCGGATAATCGGATAATCGAATTTTAGGCATGATCCATATCCTCTTAAATGGATCGGATTCATATTCGAAATTTGGATAAAATTCGATCCATTGACAGACCTATATCCCCCCCCCCCCCCCCCCACCATAAGACACTAGTTCTTAATCCAAACCCTCATATAGAGGTCACGGGCCAATCTCGAGCCCAGTTTGACCCTGGTTGACTCTCTAACCTAAGATAAGCTAATTGGACAGTCAAAGGTCTCTGAATCCCCTTTCCAATTGTCCATACCGTGCACGAACCAATGCATACTCACCTTTTTTCTCTAAATTTGTATCCAGAGGGCACCGAGAACGTTTGAGCCCTGTTTGACCCCTAGTAACCCTCTAACTTGATCAAAGTTCATTGAACTCTCATAGGGATCTAAATCCCCTTTCTAACGATCTATATCGCGCGTGGATCAACCTCAAGGTTCACACGTACTCACCTTTTTACTCCAAACCTTGATCTAGTGAACACTGGGCTCTCTCGAGACTGTTTGACTTTGATGAACTATCCAACTTGAGAAAATCTTATTTAACGCTCATAGGAATCTGAATCCACTTTCCAAATGTCCATATTGTGTATGAATTAGCCTCACGATTCGCTCGTACTCACATTTTTAATCCCAACCTTGATCTAGTGGCCACCGGGATCTTTCGATCCCCATTTGACCCTGGTCAACTCTGCTATTTAAGCGAATCTCATTAAACTCTCATAGGGCTCTGAATCCTCTTTCCAACGGTCCATACCGTTCGCGAATCGTCTCATGATTCACGCGTACTCACCTTTTGATCTAGAGGCTATCGGGCGATCCCGAGCTGCATTCGACCTCCAAACCAAGAGAATCACATTTAACTCTCATATTAATTTGATTACCCTTTAAAATATTCCACGTGCACGATTCAGCCTCACGATTCGCGCGTACTTAATGTTTTAATCTGAGAACCCCCATTGAGAGGCCATCGGGTCCTTTGAGCCCTTTTTCACTTTGGTCAACTCTTGAACCTGGGATTTGCTCAATGTATTTTTATAGGTCTCTTAATACCCTTTCCAATTGTACTATCCGTGTATGATTCGGACTTATAATTTGTATTTTATGCCCATTTTCTCAAAAAAGTCCATTTCGAACTGCATATAGGAACCCCAGACCCCCTGCCTATCGATAGGGTGTACTTTACTTCGCCAACAAGCCAAGGGAATGCTGATAAGAAGGACATGGTCAATGTTTTTTGACACCCCCCTTACCTAATTTTTTTAACAATTTAAGAAGGCAATGACCTCATTCACAAGGGTCCCTTTCTGAGGTCAGAAACATTCTCCTCGAAATCAGTTCACTAAAATTCCATTTTTCCAAACATTCTCTCCATTTTCTTACATCATTCTCATTCATCTTTCATCATTCTATTTTCTCCTACCTCATCATCACTCAACCACTTAAAAATCAGTCGAAACTACTACAAAATTAAAATTTAAGTCCTGTAGAAGGTCTACTCTTATCCTTTTACAACTCATGTAATTACTATTAGTTATTTACTTTTCTTTCCACTTTTGATTTATCGTTTATTTTAATTCTTCACTTCAAATATGATCTCCCTTTTTATTATTTAGTCAACACAAAACTTGTTTTCATAAAAGCTAAAAAAATTAAAAAGGGTATTTCCCTATAAATCCCAAATCAGTATTTCCTCATTTTCCACGCTCCTTACACTTGTGCAAATTTTCTAAAAAAACAACTAAAGGAAGTTCTAATTTTGAATTTATGGGTTAAACCCCGTCACATTATCAAACTAAGTAGACTTTGATGCCTTTTGGCTACATAGGCATCCCTAGACAATCTTGGGATTCCTATTTTCTCATTTAGTCACTTTTGTATTCTCGTGTTTAGTAGTATTACGAATACTCATATTCCTAAATATTAGTGTTCCCGCTAGGTATACACATTCACTTATTCATAGTGATTTGTGTTTTGACGTACATTCACATTATATTTTTATATTATTTCTTTGCATACTCCTTAAAATGATTTCGCTCCATCTTTCCCATGACGTGAGTCGAGCGATTTCTTTCTCTCATTATTCATACTGCACATATGTACACATGTATCACATTTGGGAGAAAAGGAGAACATTGTCACATCCTATGAGACATCGAAAGGGAAAAATGTGTGTCTAACACTTTTCCATTCCGTAACTTAGTCCTCGAACCTCAGAGTCATTTGGTTTCATACGCATTATTATGTCTTTTGATGCTATTCTCTAGGGGTGGCTATATTTTTTGCCCGTTTTGAGCAAAATAAGCCGAAGACTCCATTTCTACATTTTTCCTCCTCTTTGATGATGATCAATTTATATCCGTGGCAGATTGTAAAGATAAATGCGAGCAACAGAAAGAGTATTCCTTATCGTTGAATCCATGCACACACAAAGACAGATATTTATCTAATTTTTTATCCTCTCCAATTTTGGGGTCGGCCCACGCCAAAAGAATTGGCCCCGGATGGCCACAACTATATAAGTGTTTGATCTTTATTTCCATTCTTTCTATCTTCTTTTTCTTCATGTCCTTGGCATGCTGAAGGGTTTTCTTGGCTTTTGTGTCAGTCGACATTACTTCGTCGGCTCCCATAATTTGACTGTGATGAAGGTAGTGTGGGATCATCTTCCTTCGGTGATGCGGTTGATGGTCGGGGTTATTAGATTAGGCTGGGTCTTTGGATGAAACTCTGCGTTGTATAGTGGTACTGTGTGCACTGGGTGAAAGATGGTGTGACACCACCCTTACATTCCATTTTGGTGTTGGAAAGATGTCGGTCACACCCCTAGACATTTACCAGGTGACATGGCTATTTTGGTTTGATAGCCTTTGAGGTGAGCAAGCCAGGGAATTTCTCAAGGATGTATATGTTATGGAAGTCGAACAAAAGATCAAACTAGTCCTTGGCTTTGAAGGATGTGGGGGCAACGTTGAACACATTATTGAACGATCGAATTAGGCTTGGTTTTTGTCTTTGCTATGGTTTTAATACTCTATTTGCACTTTGTGGATTACTGACTCTTTCTGGGGAAACATGTGACATTCTACCCTTGGCATATGTCTCCGATGGTTGTGGGGATCACAAGCATACATGACCAAATGCGAAGGTTATTAGCATATGAGTTTAGGTACGTCTGGTAACTGGGAGAGAGAGTTATGAGGCAGGTGATGGAGGGTCGGGCAGATTTCCCATCTTCGGCACCCTCGAAGTTCTTGGGTCAGGTGAAGGAGATGTCAGATGAGGTGGAGGCGATGGAGGATGAGCCCTATGTTCTCTCTACAAAAATAGCAGTAGGATATGACTACCTAGACTTCACAATCAGTTTGCTTATGATGTCGTGTATATATGACGTGGAGGGTATGCCTCCACTAGGTGCGGGATCTGGGAGAGGTACCAACATGTCGGTGACATTGGCCCATAACATTTAGGGTGGTGCATCAGGAGCATTGAGGTTCCTTTTCAACACATTCCCATCCCTTCCTACCATATTTGAGTGGGCAGTAGGGTGGTGGTCTCAGTACTTCATCTCCCTAAGGCGGAGATAGTGGGTTTTTAGGGCCCTCCTGAGGAGGCTCTCCACAGAGATGTATAACTTCTTTTTTTTGTTTCATATTTTTGCTTTTAAATTTTCTTCCTTTTATTACTAACTTGCTTGCCTTTGGTGCATTGGTTCTTTTGCAGACTATTCTTATATATATGTCCAGGCTGCGAGACATTGGGATTGGATGGCATCGGTGTCTGACTATGTGCGAAAGTTGTTCAGGTCTTTTATGGTGCCACTGGCCACCTCTAAGGAACCAACCTGTTTTAACTTTTTAAAAATAATATGTTTTAATTTGGTTCAATTTTTTTAATTAATTCATAGAGGATCCACATCTAGCTATTATGATATTGTTGTTTATGAATATAGGACATCTAAATATTTAGTTACAGTTTTAATCGCTACTCTCTATTATATGAATTTCTTAAGTTCATAGATTAAGTCCTCATTTTATATTTTGGCAATTTTCTATGATTTGTTTTATCCCTGATTTTCCACAATTCATCATCATCATCATCATAATCCTTACCTTAATCCCATCATATGGGGTCGGCCACATGGCTTCTCTTTTTCTATTTTAATCTATTATATGAAATATTATCATTCATGTTTAATTCCTTAAGATCTCTCCTAATAATTTCCTCCCACGATAGCTTAAGGCGGCCTCTTTCTCTTTTACCCTCTATTTTCAATAATCTTTTTCTTGTTATGGGTACACCTACTGGTCTATGCAACACATGTCCATACCACATTTGTCTACTCTCTCTTAATTTATCGCTAATGAGAGCAACTCCTAACTTTTCTCTCACGTACTGATTTTTAATTTTGTCATTTCTAGTAATTCATATCATCTATTGGAACATCCTCATCTCATTAACATGGAGACTTTGTTCATTTTTTTTATAGCACATCACTCCGCTCCATATAGGGTCGCTGGCCTAACAACTGTTTTATAAAAAAATTCTTTTAATTTATTAGTTAACCAATTATCGCATAACACCCCACTTGCTTATCTCCATTTCATTCAACCAGTTGATATTCTACTCGTAACATCAGGGGCGGACGCACCTTAGAACGAACTGGGGCGGCCACCCCGGTTCAGATTTGGGGGGAAAATAGGGTTAAACTAGATCCAGTCATTTGACAGAAAGGGTGTTGTGATGGTGGTGTGGGGTGTGACGGTTTTGACAGAGGTTGATGTTTGAGCTCTGCTATTCTCCCTCCAGCATCCGGCCCATCCTCCAGCCACCGCTCTGCTCCGCTACGGTAAGCAAATTTATTTCTTCCTCTCTACTACTCTTCTATTCCCCCCCCCCCCCTTTGTTTACTGATTTGTAGATTTTCTTATTTAAACGCAAATTATGGGGGGGGGGGGGGGGGGGCATTTTGTTTCCTGCTCTTTGTCTACTGCTCTGTTATTCACAAAGTCTTATTTGCTATCGCTTTGTCTATTGCTCTGCTGTTCACAAAGTCTGATTTATTTATCGTTTGGATATTTTTATTTTTAAATTTGATTATTGTGAATATTTATTAAGTGTTGTTAATTAGGTAGTGTTAATAATGATTGAGAGTAGTTGTTTGGGCATTATAAAGCTATAATTTGTATAAAAGTCGGAATAATCCAAAAAAAAAATCGCGTCGGGGCCTTCTGCCCCCGAACCCCCGGCACCACTCGAAACCTTCGCCCCACTTGACTAAAAATCCTGGATCCGCCACTGCGTAACATCCTCATCAATATCCCCATTACTTTGTAACATTGAACCTAAATAACGAAATTTATTAGTTTGATTTATCACTTTTCCTTGAATCTTTAACATTATGTTTATCTGACGCCTCATTATTAAATTTACATTCCATAAATTCCGTTTTATTTCTACTGATTTTTCACAATTACCGGATACAAATAAACAATGACACAATTGTTGAAATATTTTGTATGAACTTGGTAGTGTGATATTAATATAGATTATTATCAAAAGAGTAATACACATTGGTAAATTAAATTTTGTAACTAGTTTTTTCCTTTCAAATAAATCAAATTGACGAACAAATTCAGCATAACAAATATATGTTTACATGAAGTAGCTATGCCCTAGTTTTCAAAATCACTACAAACCATAATAAAAATCCTTGTTGTTTTAGTTTTAAGTTATTCATAATTGATTAAAATCCTTGCTGTTTTTCTTTTCAGTTATTCATAATTGATACGGGGAATAACAATTACATAATTATTTAGCCGAAACTTCCCCGACCACATTCCCACGGAAAGATTTTCCAAAGTTCTTGTTGGCAGCGAACATGTAGATGGTTCCTTCATTTCTACAAGCGAATTTATCGGGAAATAATAGGAAAATCCATTGCGTGGAACTTTTTTTCAAACACAGTGATGTGTTAGGCACACATTTGGTGATTTTTTACTTTATAAGGAATTCATTACAAATACCACCGAGTGTGTATTTAACATGGGTTAGAAAAAAGAGTTCACGAAATGGGAGTCTAGTATTATTCCAATTTAGTCGATTATGAACTATGTAAAAGTGTCCGCTTTGAGTCTGTATATGACTATTGAACAACTAAATTCTCTTATCTAATCCCAGTGTCAAAGCAAACCAGGTACATTAGGATTGCAAGGACATATTTGAGAGGATTGTGGGAGAATAATAGGCTATCACGTAAATTAGTAGGAGCTTAGTGGTGGTTGGTAAACACACGACTTCATTATTAATTTATATTGAATTCAATTTATAATTGAATCTTCCATCTTTTATAAAAATGAAATCATGTACGGAATTCATAATATGATAGATTCAGTTGTGAGTATATTAAAGAATCACCTTAATCCAAGTCTCAATGAGTTTTTGATCCAAAAACCGTCCCGTGGGAACGTGACCTAAAATGTATTACCATATGGGTAATATAATTTACCGATAATCAAAAAGTCACTCAAACATTTTTTAATACACATTTAGTCTAACCTTTTTTATTTTATTCCAAAAAGTCCCTCGAACACTCATTTAATCAATAATCTTTTACTTTTTAAAGGTCTGTGCTAGCGACATTCCCGCCCCACCTCAACACCCCCACCCACCCACCCACCCACCCACCCAAAAAAAAAAAAAAACTGCGAGAGCTCCTTTTTTTTAGTGTTTTTATGTGGTAAGGAACTTTTTGAAACAAAATAAAAAAAATGTAAACTAAACGTGCATTAAAAATGTTCGAGAAAATATTTGCTATATGCCCATAATATAATTGCCTCTAATTTTGCATAATTGTAAAAATAGCTAGGAGGATGAAAAAGAGAATAGGCGTCTTTAGTTGCCAACAAAAGTGTTCACGTACCACATAATCTATATATATATAAAAAACTGTAGTTTTAAAACCTTGTTACAGCGCCACTTGTCAATATTATGTAATAAATCTATTTGTTTCTTTACTTCTACTTTTTGTCTCTTTGATTGCCACAAATTATTCAAAGCTCCTAACCCACATATAGTTTGACACTAACACACCACGACCTTTTAACATGTCTCTCCATGGCTCAAATTTTACACCCTCACCCTCACCAGTGCGGAGCCACATGGAGCATGACCTGGGCACAGTCCCATGCCAGAAACGGAAATGTGCCTAATTTTTTTTATACACATATATCATTAAGGGCATTAAAGGAAACACAAAAAATAAGACAAAACCTGAAAAACATCTCCTTCTAAGACCATTTTTTTTTTAAATTGCTCCTTTCCTTACTCCCTTCTCTTCGATCTTTCTCCATTTTTTCTAGGTATTTTCTTTAATCTCTTTCCATTTTATCAAGGCATGTTCCCCCCCCCCCCCCCCCCCCCTTTTTTTAATAAATATCCATTGTTAGGGTTTGTTGAAATTTTTTGTAGCAAATATTCATTGTTGGTATAAATGTTAGTATAAATTATTTTTATTGGTTTGTAGTAATTATTTTTTGGGCAAGAAGTTGTTGAAATTAATGTTGTTGCAAATATTCATTGTTTGATGTAATTTCCAATGATGTAATCATGAATCATTTTCAGAAAATGAAAAATCGTAGAGGAATTTTGTAGACGGTAATGACAACTATCTTTTTTGTATGAACTTGCATTAATATTGTTTTGTGATGATATTTAATTTTTTAAATCATTGTAATTCATCTATTGATATGTAATTTTTCATGCATTTAACAGATTATTATAAGTACTTCCTGAAAAAAATTGGGGGGCTCCCGCCTCCGAATTTTCCTTTTGTGCCCAGGCTACCAATAATTCTTGGCTCCGGCATTGACCCTCACAGAAAAAACTTCATATTCCTCTTCCAACAAAATATCTGAAAAGGAAAAGGATTGACACCATTTTTAATGTTTGAAAATTTGTGAGTAGTCTCTGATTCTCGACTGAGATTCAACCTCATTGGTCGTTGGTATCTCCTCACTAGGTTCTTCCTCTTCATATCCCATGTCTAATTAACATGATATGACGATGTTCCATTGCCTCATCTCATATGGACTAGCCTTTTTAGGGGCATATAACAACTCTTCTAATGGATTTTGGCTGCCTCTTATGACCAGAGTGTGAGGATTAGTGGGACGTTTTGATGATCTACCCAACATCATGTGTGTAAGGGTAACATCTGAGATTTCATTATTTTTTTTCCAATCATCTTCTTTAGAGGTCTAGCGAGCTCAGCAATGTCTAACAGAGAGTTTACTGGAGAGTTTACTGCACGAGGCATTCATGTTGCCCGAAGGAAGTCGTGTGTGTGTGTGTGTATATTCACGTAATATGATAGCATGATTTTTGAAAAATATTTTTACTTTTTGAATGTATGATATTTTTCTCTTTCATATCCATGCATGAAATGTCATGCTAAAATGTTTTTTTTCTTTTTTTTAATAATAAAAAGGATTTTGTTTTTGTTTTTTTGAAAGAGAAATAATTATTTTTAAAAAGGGAAATATTTTAAATTATTTAATTTATATTTTTTTAATATTTATATTCTTATATTTTTTTAACTTGTATTTTTAAAATATATTTTTATTTTTTTTATTAATATTTTTCAAATATTTTTTTTATTTTTTCTTTAAGTTAAAAAGGGAAATAATTTTAAATAATTTAATTTATATTTTTTTTAAATATTTATATTTTATTTTTTTAATTTATATTTTTTAAATATTTTTTTTATTTTTTCTTAATTTTTTTTTTTATCACGGGGGCAAATTTATCGCCGTGCCTTCGACACGGGCATCTGCTAGTATATATATATATAGGGAGAGGTTCAAAAGCGAACATGGAGAGTGAACATTTTAATGAACATTAAGGAAAAACACCCAAAACCCATTTATTCTATGTTGAAATTGATCCGCGTCAGCGGCACCCGAGATCCAAAGTGGATGGAATCATACGAACGGTTCACTTTTCCTATGCACGTAGCATCGTCAATTATAAAAAAAATATATATAAATAGGCCATTTCCCCTCTCATTTCATAAGATCTTAATTTTACTCAATTGAAATATCTCTCTGAGTGAATTTCAAAAGTTGAGATCTCTTTTTATCTTTCTTCAAATTAAATCTCGCCTATTCATCACAAGCTTTTAAAACTTTGATCTATGGCTTGATCTAAAGTGTTTGTGAGTGAATTAAGAGTGGATTTGATCTTATCTTCGCATTAGCCTATGTCAATTCAATATACTTCAACTAAATTGATTTGATCAACTACTCATATATCTAAAATTGGAGGAAACCCAACTTATTGGTGAAATTGGAGTGTGGCATTGACTTCAAGGAAGATAGTGGATTGCTTTATTCACGACATGTAGCTCCTTGTGGATTTTCATCATTTATAGGGGAAATTTTCAAGGACCATAGGTAACTACATGAGAGTGCTTGTGTGAGAGGTATCTTCTTACTTTGTGCAAAACATCTTTTCAAGTAGAAATGTAAATTGGAGTGCACCGAGGTTTTTTACCCCTTGGTGGGTTTTTTTCTCCAAAAACCTTGTCCTGTATATGCTTATGTATGATTTTTATTCATTTGCGCACATTTAATCTCACACATTACTTAAATTAAGCTTGAATCTAGTGAAATTTCAAAAATTGAATTAAGTGTGTTGGATCTAGTTTTCACCTCTAGATTCACTTAGTTTCATTGTTGTGTGAGTTAAATCATATGTTAAGAGATTCAAAATTGTAAGCAAACTTGTTAAAATCAAAAAAGTAGAAATGAGAAGCATTCAAACCTATTATTTGAATTCATGTGCTTGAGTTGATCCTTATGTTGTTAAGTGTTTGTTGTGTTTTTACTTATTGAGTTAGTTCGCTTGTTCTAGTATTTTTCTCGTGTGATTATGTGTACTATGATATTAGACTTTGATTTTCCTTCTATTATTAATCCTTGTGATGTTAAACCTATGATTTTGAGTCCAGGTGAAAGTATTGATCAATTGAAATCCAAAAATGATAAGATGATAAAGAAAACTTCTCATTCTCCCAAAAAATCTAAATATATTGATCTTGATTTTGATAAATGCGATGAAATTAAAAATGTTAAATCCTTGAGTCAAAAAATTGAAAAACTAAATTCTCGACTTCTTAAAGTGAAAAGGTTGATTGTTAATTTGGCCAATCAATTCAAACTTCATGAACAAGAAAAAGAATATTTTAAAGAGTTTAAAATGGCTAGTCAACTTTCAAATCAAAAGTTTAAAATGATTGAAAAAGAGAAAGATGAGTTATTTGGCGATATCATTGCCTTGATTTAGAAAAAACTCTAAGGTTATTGATGGAGGAAAAAGTGATTTGACTCTTGAATTTGAAAGTGAAGAAAGAACTTCTTGTTTGTGAATGTTCTAAAATTGAACTTGAGAAGAGATTTGAGTTTTTGCAAAATTAATTTGACTCATTCAAAAATATCAAAAACAAGCCATTTTCTTCCCAAGTTGAATCGTCGAGTGAATTTTCAGCACATGATTCAAAGGAAACCAATTTCTTGATTTGACAAAAAATGAGATGAAACAAAAAGTGAAAGAGAATGTCAGTTTGAAAAGTAAAAATATAAGAATGTTAGTTAGAAAAATAAAAAAGGGAATTAATAAAAAAAGTTTCAAAGGATCATCCGAAATCATTCTCTTATACACTTAGTCATAAAAAAGCACATTGGGAATACTTTTTTTACAAATTGAAAAAGATTAAAAGAAAATGTGGCTCTAGTTCCTTGATTTTTGAATGGGGAGATGATTTTATCCCTAGAGATTTCTTTGATAGAGAAAAAATTATTACACATCATGTTGAAAAAAAAATTATGTTACCATGTGTTCCTTCGCATTTGCATAGTAATATAGTTGAGAGGAGAGCTCACAAAGTTGGTAATGGATGATCGATTTGTGGTAAATTAAACCATACTTGCCATTTTTTCTTCAAACGAAAGAAAATTAAAAAATGTGATTCGATACCTCAAGTGACAAAGAAAAGTGTGAGAATGAAGCTTGCCTATTATACATTATATAGGGTGCGAGGCCATACGAATCAAGTTTGTAGATACTTGAGAACGAGAAAAAATAGGTCATTGACAATAGGAGAGATTTTCTCGATATAGATCCTATTTTTGAACTTAGAAGTCAAGTTGGTGAGTTAACTCAAAAAATGTCATTTTTAGTGCATAATAGGGGTGAGGCTAGATGTAATATTCCTATACATAAACAGTACACTCAACTTCCAAGGAATACGCATAATAATCCTAGGGGGATGAAAGATGGATACCAATGGTAAGTAGTGGTTTTCCTAAGAATGCACCTAGAAATAGTATTGATCTTGATGTTCTTCTAGTGAAGTTTGTAAAGAAGGAAAGTTTTGTTGTTCATCCCATTGACCTGTGAGATGGAACACCCATAGGTATCTAGGTAGATAGTTCGTTAGGATCTCTGTGTTCTTGTGTGTAACCATTCCTAGCTCATTATTGATTTGTTGGCTAAATAAGTCATTGTGGATGATATAATTTCAAATTTGTATTATTTTTTCATGGTTTGGTGAGATTTTCATACGTATGTGGATTTTTTGTGCAGTCACTTTCTATGATATGTTATGTACTAAACATGATTTTTTGTAAATACACGCATCATTATCATTTAAAAATCAAAAAACATTTTGTGATTTAACTTGAATGATGATTAAAAGTGAATTTTAAACCAATTGATTGACAATGTTGATTAATTTAATTATTAGGTTGAAATTCATTCGATAAATTATGATTGACAACTTTGTTAAATCTATAGTATCGATTTCACACTACTTTAGCTCATACATATCACTTGTCATGTATTATTTCACTTTTGTGATTATTGTTTTTAGTAATTAATTTTATCATGGTCAAATTCTAAGATCTTATTGGTATTTTTGTGGTCCATATGTGAGATTTTAAGTGTTTCATACTACGAAGGAGTTGAAAACAGCCCATTTTCCAAAGCATCAATAAGTTCTACCACTAGAGTGATTACACCCATTTTAGAAATTAAAATGTGTGTGGGTAGGTGTCATCTAGGTGTGTGAAAGCACAATAAATGGTAAAAGTCAAAATATGTTGAAAAAGATCCATAAGCCAAGAGCTTAAACCGACATAAAAACAAGATAGGGCGTAGCTTTTCAAAAATGAAAATTGCTATTTAGTTGGCATTTAAAATATTTCAATCAACGTATGCTTAATGGAGTAAATGGCTTAAAACTACCATTTGAAAAGGATATTGATGAAATTATTATCTTTTAAGCATCATTTTTAATGTGCACATGATTTGATTATGTGCATTCATGTTTATTTTTATTTTTATTTGTCACATGAATCATACCTTGATTGATATTATAAAGTTGAAAAATATTGATTAGATTAGAAATTTATGCCTTTAATGTTGAATTGATTGAAATTTAGGCTAAATGTGTTTTTATTCAATATTTTAATCAAGAATTAAATGAAACTTCATGTCAAATCAATTGGTCACGAGTTGCCTAATCAAAACCATACTTTATATAATTTGAGTTCGTATTTGTATGTTTGTGTGTGTGTGTGTGTGTGTGTGTGAGAGAGAGAGAGAGAGAGAGAGAGAGAGAGTTATTGATTTTATGCTATTTTTGCATTTTATTCCAAATTTATTCTTTCAAAGTCAAAATGAATGATTTCTCATGTATTGGCATTCATTCATGTTACTGAGATTAAGAGTATAGGGATTCAAGAGGTTATGTTAAAAGTTTCTAAATTTATTGGACTTTATTTGAGATTTCCCCTGTTTTGTTCTAATGGATGGAAATTGTGCTCGTTCGCACGATAACCATATGTACGGATCTAATTCCTACCATGCATACAGATGCTCTACTTTTTGGTACAATGTTTTGATTCCAGATTGTCTTTTATATTGTAGGTACACTTATTCCTGTTTTATCCTAGTTTGTGTGTTAAACCTTTTGCCTTGGTTATTATACCTTAATGTCATTCTCTCCATTGACATTTCATGACATGGTGAATGTAATTTGGTTATTTTTAGAGCTTTGAATGTTCTCTATGATCGTTGTTGACTATACATTTTTTGCTTGTTTTCCTAGGTAGTTTGAGTGTGTGATAAGATCTTGATTATTCTTATGGATTCGATCTTTATGTGATTTGTTTGAGTTTGTGAGTTAAGAATTTTCTTATCTTGTTAGTATCTTTCTACTTCGATCATAGACACCCTTGTCCTTTGTAGTTTTTCTTGTTTTAAGTGACTTTTTGGTGTGTTTGTCTTGACTAGCACTTAGTACTATATCTTGTTAATTATCTTGTGATCTTATGTGATTTGAGATTCTTATGTGTGATATCCTATGATTCTCGCTATTGATATTGGACATATGTGATTATTGTCATTGTCTCTTATGTCACTTCACATGTTTAATGCTCACATGTCTGTATCACATGATTCTATGATAACTTGTTGTGATTCTCTTTCTTCCATCATGTTTAAGATGTTTCTCATGCTTTTTATGCTTTACTTTGTCATGCATAGCTTTAGGGGGAGTGATGTTCGTCTTGGGGGAGTTGCATCACTTTGATTTAGATATCACTTAATTATGGTTATATTGATATTGTTTTGCTACTTAATGATTGTTTCGCACATGTTGTCTAGATATTTTATGTGTTGTCTCTATGATTGTTGGATATTTGTACCTTATTCTTTGGTACTTGATAATTGGATGGTTTTGTGGATGTTTTTGTTAGATTTATGGGTTATTTGACTTTATCTATATTCTTATGTTCAATTGCAACCATATTCTTATGCTCATATTAATATATCAATGCCTTGTATATTAGATGATTATGTAGCATCTCATATGTTTACATTCTTTATATTATTTGTATCATGATTTGGAGGATATGCAAGTAGGGGGAGTTTCTCTTTGTGCATGTTATTGCATGTGGGATGCGTTTTATTGTTTCGTATGATTTCGGGCATAACTTTGAGGATTCTGAATCCAATTCATTACCTACTCGACATTTTATATGTCGTTGGTCTCATGGATTATTTGTACATTATCTTACTGATAAGCACCCAAAACTGTACAATTTATACCCCGAATAGATGTACTTTAGTTGCTATTTCTCGACAATATGGGTGTTATGGGCGTAAATATTTATTATGCAGGTTTAATGTACGTTGCGGTGTTCAAACGCGTATTTCAAGGCAATTGTGCATTTTACGGAGCTAAATATCAAATTCCCTGACCCTAACCTAACCCATCCTACCCTAAACTTGTCCCTAAACCGTCACCCAAGACCCGTGTGTGTTGGTTTGTTCCCTTTTTATTTTATTTTAATTTTTTAGATTTTTAGTTTTAGTCATTTTAATTTTAGGATTATTTTAGCATTTTTTAGGTTTTATTTCCTATTTTTATATTTTATTTCTATTTTTATTAATATAATTTTATTTTATTTTGATTTTGATTAGTTTTTAGTTTTATTTTATTTTATAAGAATTAGTTTTTTTTAGGATTTCATTTATTTAGATTTATTAGATTTTATTTTTTTAGGCTTTTAGTTTTTAGTCTTATAGATTTCTATTTTTATTTTTATTTTTATTTCTTTTTAGATTTATCTTTTTATTTTCGTGTCCTTTATTTTATAGAATTTTATATTTTTAGTAGTTATTAATTAAATTTTTGAGTTATTAGTTTTTATTCATAGTTTTTATTTTAGTTGTGTTTAATTTTTAATTTAGATTAATTTTAATTTTGGTTTTTGTTTTAAGTTTTGAGGGGTTCAAATTAATACACACACCCTCACCCCTATGCCACTATTCATCATCATCTTCCACAAAGCCACCACATTCTCCTCACCTCCATTACCGCCATTAACAACAAAACCCCATCATCTAAACCCAATAAAACCAATACCCATCTCCCACCATAACAGCTCCCCGATAACCTGACCCTTGTAGCAACCTAGAAACCGGAACCCGAAACCCACATACCCGGAGCTGACCCGAGCTCCTACCATATCCACACACCCCTCCGACCTGAAATCGCGGCCCAGCTGCCACTCTCCGGCCGGTCACTCTCACCTTCACTCCACCGCTCCGACCCTAAGCCCCGGTCGCGATTCGAACTGCCGCTGCTGCCGGCGGTGTCCAGCCATCCGCTGCTCGGAAATCCAGCCTCCGACCCCCTCTCTCTCTCCCCAATTCGGCGACCACCTCCGTCGATGGAATCCTACACTGCCGCCCCTCTTACCCCCGATCGTAACCCCTCCGGCTACCATCTCAGTCCTCAACTCCGACAAAAATTGGATGCCCGATCCACCTCTCAACCATCCGACCCGGCACCATCCCCTCTCCAACCCGAATCCAGCTTTACCCATTTTCCTTACCCATTTCAAATCCAAAACCCACTTCATATTTAACACACCATATACCCATTTCCAAAGCCATGGACCTACACGATTTTACCTGCCATTTTCCAAAGAAAATCCCAAAGCTAAAAGACCCACATGACTTTTATCCCACTTAACCCTCTTTTTACCCAAATACCCTTAAAAACCCCAACTACCTTTCTAACCCCAATACCCATTATACCCCCATTTAACAAATCAGATTTTATCCTCCCCAACCTCACCCACATGACCTCACACCCCTCATGTGCACACCCTAACCAATTTCCAATTGTACCCCTTTGCTCCATTGAATATAAAAAGAAGATGAAGACCTCATTTGTAGGGCAATTCTAGATTAGAGAGAGGAAATTGTAGAGAGAAATTTTAGGGTTAGAAATAAATAGTAGATTAGAATTAGTTTTTTTATTTTCTTCTTTTCAATTTAAATTGAGTGAAAGTAATTCTAGTGAGAATCAATTTGTGTGTTAGTGCTTCATGTGTATTTGTTGATCATTCAAATTGAGAGGTGTATGCTTCAAATTGGAAGACTAGAGTTCAACTTTCTCAAAGAGATTTGGTTTGCTTGTTCTATTCTCTTCTCTTTTATTTTAATAGCCTTGATTATTAATTTGTCATATTTCATATCATGTTAGGCTAAAATCCCTTTCAAGGGGTGGGGTGAAACCCTTATTTGATATTATTTTAGTTTAATTAGTTTGTTTACTTGAATTATCCATTTGAATGTTAATATTGATCCCTCACCCTTAGATTTACGCCTCGAGAGAGGGTAAATGATTTTCGAGAGAAAATCGAAATTCTAGTGATAATACCCTTTTTAGATTCGAACTAGAGATAGGGGTTTCTTATGTGGGGTATTATCATTTGAATTTCAACTCTAAATTTAATTTCTAAGATTGACATAAATTCTAATTGATCGATCCTAGCGGGTGATTAATTAAAAGGACTGTTGATCTAATTTTCTAGAGTTGTGAGGTGTTAATTTTAACTTTCTAAAAGATTACTATTCTAATTACACTTGCAACGAGAGTTGGTTTGTAATTTTAATATTAATTTGGGAGAATTCAAATAATTAAATTAATTAATTAGAATAATTAAAATTTGTGGTGTAATCCCACTCCTTGATTGTTCTCACAATTATTTACCTCACTTTATCTTTTATTTTAGTGTTAGACTTTATTTTCATTTTAGTTACTTTCTAGTTAGTTATTATCATTTTACATTTAGTTTATTTTAGTTTAGATCTCACCTCACCCTTTTGTTTTAATATTGAAAAAGCTAAAAAAAAATAGAAAAGTGAAAAAGCACAAAAAGAAAATAAAAAGTGAATTACATGTGAATTTGTTTCATTTGCTTTACTCCCTAGAAAGTGGATTGATACCCTTACTTACCTCTACACTTGAGTTTATTATATTTGTAGGTATGTGAGGTTTTGACTAACTTGGCTTCAAACAACGACTACACGCAAAAGCCAAGTTATCAAATGGCGCCGTTGCCATTCTTGGGATTGTGAAGCTCAGAGCGGATTCCATTTTGTGATTCACTTGTATTGTACTTTTTTTTCATTTTAGTACCATTTTTTGCATTTTATTAGAAGGCTTGTATTCGGATTTTATCATTGGCTTGTATTGCGGTGCTTAGAGACACCATTTATTTTCCATTTAAAATTGTAATAATTGAAGCCAAGCGTGATAGGATAACCGGACAAGGTAGAGAGAGGGCGCCCATTGGCGAGGATTTAGAAGCCTCTCTACCTTGGGTCGGTAGGACTCCCGGGGACGACTGAGATAGGCGTGATCTCCCCCCGGTCGACTCAAATTTTTCGGCACCCCACGGCCTAAAAACCGTGGGAGGTACATTTCTTACACTCTCGCGCCTCTCCTGTTAGCGAGTCAATTCTTTTGTGTGCTCTTGTGTGCTCTTATTTGATTTTATTCTCGCATTTATTTTTGAATGGTGTGATGAATTAAATTACTAAGACCTAAACCCGGTCACTCACGAGAAGGGATTTCATCACCCGACTCACTCGCTTACTATTTGTGTGCTACCCTAGCCATCACTAAATTTAAAATCAATCAACTAGGTGGCCCAATAGGAGAAATTTTTGCAAAGGCGATCACTCATAGAAATTCCGTGATTTTTATCACCCGCGGACTTAATTAAAATTTGACTACCCTCTCACTAAATCCAAAGATAAAAATTGGCTATGTGCTAGTTAGGAAATTTTCTTGACTTGTGTGTGTCCAATTCATTTTTCGGTAGTCGATTTTAGTTAGTTCGTTCAATTCAAAGAGTCCATATTTTTTTCCCAACCTTTTCTTTCAAAAAAAAAAATCCAAAAATATTTTTCTTCCTTTATTTTTAAAAAAAATCCAAAAATATTTTTTCCTTTATTTTTCACAAAAAATCCAAAAATATTTTCTTTCTTTCATTTTAGAAAAATTCAAAAATATTTTCTTTCTTTCCTTTTTAGAAACAATCCAAAAATATTTTATTTCTTTCCTTTTTTGAAAAAAATTTCAAAAAATCAAAAAAAATATTTCTCACCTCATGGCCGAAGAACGTCCTTTAAGGGACTACTTTGGTCATTTTTCATTGACACGTGACACGTGTGAGAGTAATCCCGAGCGGTCTCTTTATGATATTCTTCACGATTTCACCTCTCTCACGAGTACTGTTGGTACTCTTGACCCATCCATGCATGCACCACCTATTCCATCACCCCCGGTGTCAAGTGTCACCGTGCCTCATCCTTTGTTGTGAACCCACTGTTCTAATGCCGATCACATGTCCCATGTGTGCCCTTACATGTCATATCCATCCGCACCCACCACGGCACATGTGTATCCATATGACACTGTTCCGGAACCCACCTCGGCCCATTATCCCGATGTATCCAATCCCGAGTTGTGTGAGTACCCGAGTTATTCGTGGAGGCCTGATCACCCTTCCATGCAATACGTATCCCAACCCGATGTTGTGGATCCTCACACGTTCCAACAGTCGTCATGGCAACCTTGTGCACCTGTTCACGATCATTCCCCTCACTACGCACCCCATGCGCATCAACCATTTGTCCATCACGAAAGCGGTCCTTTCATGTATGATGCACTTGGCCCCACCCCACACACTTCATATGAGTATTCTCCATATAGTCCTGATTATAGCGCGTTGTGTCCACCTCACCCACCACCACCACCCATCATTCCACCAACACCTTCATCCACATCCACTCTCGAAACCCTCTTGCAAAAGTTCATACTTGAGCAAGAGCAAGCAATTCAAACTCAAGCTCTCCAAAGGATTGAACAACGTTTAAATGAATTGGAGTGTGCGCGAGAATCGGATATTCCCATGACCCCACCCATCGTTGCCACCGAGTGTGACGATGATGTGTCCTCTTGTGACACGATTTTTTAGTGTGACCAACCCTACCATGTCGAGAATCTTGAAGTTGAGACCATCCCTTGGTCCGGGTCCCAAGTCGACAATTGTGTTGACTTACCTTTCGATAGTGAGCCTGATCAAATCCCAATATGTCCATATGAACCCCACCTTGCGGTCCCCATTCACCCTCCCTCTCCCGTTATATCCAAAAACGTGCCCGAGTCTATACCTATTGAGCCTCACCCTTGTGTTCCCGAGGAACCAATTTATCTTAGGTTAGCTCCGGCCACGAGTGTTCACCATTTTCCCGAGATAGAATCCGTGATAGTTTCTAACTATCCGGATTTGGATCCTATTCCTCCATGCATGGCTCCCATTGAGCCTGATATTTCTAGTGAGTCCTCTATCTCTGAGATTGGTGCCTCTTTTTACCCACCCACCCCATTTACCGATGCTATTATTATGGAGAAGTTGATCACTCCATCTTTAGAAACCACACTCCCTTGTGAGTATTCCTTTACTCCTCCCAATGAGTGTGTGTCTCCCACGCTTGAGTTGGATCATCTTCCTCCACCATTTAACCCACCACCACCACCCATTGTTCCTTCCACCCCACCATCTGGTTTGGATCTTGATTTTTCACATTTCAAGTTTCCATTGACATATTTAGATCCTAACCTAAAACCATCCACCTTCCACGATAGTATTTGTGGTGACACTCTCCACTTCCGTGACACCGAGCTTGTTCCTCCATGCACACCACTTCCTTGTGGTGTTGATTTTTCTTAACAACTCCCTGGCGTGTCACGGCGCGACCATTACCATCGCCCATTCATAGAACGGTCGTGTGATTTTTATGAGGCCCATCCCATTACAATCTCCACACCATTTCGCCTCCCTCACCAGTTAGAGCACTATGCTTATAGGGCCCTTGTTGCCCTCACCTTTACGCTCAATAAAGCCCGAGACCGATACCTTTTCACCCTCACCCTTACCTTAATACCCACCCGCCCTTGGTCCACCGATGCTTTGCATCGTGTGATGCACTTTGCCATACAGGTGCATTGACCATTTTAGCCTCTATCCAGCAAGATTGACGCTTCAGTCTTGTTTGGAGGTGATTCTCATCACCCGATTCTTCTGCCGCCCTGCGCTTTCATAGATCCTATCTTTAGGGTGAGAATGGTTCGGTCTGGCTGAAGACATTAAACTTAGCGCTACCGGGAGGCAGCCCGCATTTCTTGTACTAGTCTCATCCTGTTTGGGGGTGGTGTTTCACATCACCCTATGTTTTCCCATGCTTATAGACTTGTACATTTTTTTTATCACTTCTTACTCAGGTTTATTCTTGGATTCACATGTCCACTTCATTAGCGGTTCATTCTGGTAACTCTTTCCTACCTTATGCTCTCAATTTTAAAAATCATTTTACCTAACATCGAGGACGATGTTCCTTTTTGTTTGGGGGTGGGGAATTTTATCAAAATCGTGCCTCTTTTGAAAAATTTTGATTTTTAAACCTGATTTTTAAAATTTCGTGCAGTTTCTTTCATCTCACTCATTGATGTGAATTTTCAATCATCCATCTTTCAAAAGTCTAGGAATCAAGCTAGAGAATATTTTTTCTAATAGCTTATGTAATACATAACAAGGCATTTTACACCATGAATTTCTAGACTCAACAAAATTTGCGCACGTATCACGTCACTACGGTTAGAGTTGAGGAGTACTACAATTCTATAGAAAACCTTAAGGATCACTAGTAGAGACTTTTGCCCGTGAGATTTGTGCCTTTCACCCTTTTAGAGTGTTTTACGCAATCTCCGAGTCACAAGTTGATTCAACTTCTTTTGGGTCCGCACTTAAATTGTTGCATGATCTCATTATCCTTCATTAAAATTTGGCTTGATCACTGAGAATGACATTTTTTTCGAGTGTAAGAAACACGTGTCTTGAAATTTGTCCCGAATACTAGATTTTCATCCATACACCTACCACTTTTCCATATCACATTTCATTTACCCATCACCCATTACCTTCCCATCCATTCACTTCACCCATGTTCTTCCATATTCCCATATATTCCCCACATCATCCATATATCACTCCATTCATATCATCCATCATCATTTTCAAATAAAAGAGTGTGATTTCAAATGTTAAATGTCTTCATTATTAGATTGAAGTGAGAAAAAAAAAAAGAAAAAGAAAAAGAAAAGAAAAATAGCAAAAAAAAAAAAAGAGAAAAGAAAAAGAGAGTTTGTAGTTAGTTGTAAAAAAAAAGACATTTGTGCCTAAAGTGTATACACTCTTCTATCATATACATTCATCCATCACCCTTTATCATTCACAACACCATCCTATATACCACATCCATACATCACACATCCATTATACCACACCTTATACCATCCTTTCCATTTCATTTCCCCCTCACCCATATACATACATATTCCCCTTGGTGTTCGGGCAAATGAAAGTCAACGTGGTGAATAACTCGACGTTCTCACTATAGTGATTAGCATTCTTTCCTGAGATCATTTTCTTTCTATATGTTCGTTCTTTCTTATACGTGTGTGAGACGTTTGAACTTGATTACATTTACTCACCTCCTCACACACAAGAGCGATACACTGACCCATATCTCGAGAGTTGTTTTCAGAGAGATATATCCGTGAGATTTGAAGTTGAAGCGTTGATTCCGACAAGGCAATCTAGGAATTACTCTTATGATTCTTGACCCGTTTTGACTGATTCACACTACACACGTTGAGTTATAGGAAGGATGTGCCTTGAGTATTTACTTAGCTAAACTTTTACAAATTCTAGCTTGTATTTCTGAAATCATTTATCTTGTGATGGATTGTGCGATTATTCTATGTCTAATAAGAGATTGACTGCCTTTCAATAAATTTTTGCAAATAAAGAACTTTGTGGGTATATTCCCTGCAAACCCTCACGAGACACAACTCGTCCTGTAGGGCAACCTATAAGTTTAAAGGCTTGTTGCACATGCTAAGTGCAATCGCAAGTGCCCGCGAAAGTGGTACACTTTTGGTTACTTATCTTTCTCTTTCTCTCTATCTTATTGCTCGAGGACTAGCAACGCTCTGTTTGGGGGTGGTGTGATAAGCACCCAAAACTGTACAATTTATACCCCGAATAGATGTACTTTAGTTGCTATTTCTCGACAATATGGGTCTTATGCGCGTAAATGTGTATTATGCAGGTTTAATGTATGTTGCGGTGTTCAAACGCGTATTTCAAGGCAATTATGCATTTTACGGAGCTAAATATCAAATTCCCTGAACCTAACCTAACCCATCCTACCCTAAACTTGTCCCTAAACCGTCACCCAAGACCCGTGTGTGTTGGTTTGTTCCCTTTTTATTTTATTTTAATTTTTTAGATTTTTAGTTTTAGTCATTTTAATTTTAGGATTATTTTAGCATTTTTTAGGTTTTATTTCCTATTTTTATATTTTATTTCTATTTTTATTAATATAATTTTATTTTATTTTGATTTTGATTAGTTTTTAGTTTTATTTTATTTTATAAGAATTAGTTTTTTTTAGGATTTCATTTATTTAGATTTATTAGATTTTATTTTTTTAGGCTTTTAGTTTTTAGTCTTATAGATTTCTATTTTTATTTTTATTTCTTTTTAGATTTATCTTTTTATTTTCGTGTCCTTTATTTTATAGAATTTTATATTTTTAGTAGTTATTAATTAAATTTTTGAGTTATTAGTTTTTATTCATAGTTTTTATTTTAGTTGTGTTTAATTTTTAATTTAGATTAATTTTAATTTTGGTTTTTGTTTTAAGTTTTAAGGGGTTCAAATTAATACACACACCCTCACCCCTATGCCACTATTCATCATCATCTTCCACAAAGCCACCACATTCTCCTCACCTCCATTACCGCCATTAACAACAAAACCCCATCATCTAAACCCAATAAAACCAATACCCATCTCCCACCATAACAGCTCCCCGATAACCTGACCCTTGTAGCAACCTAGAAACCGGAACCCGAAACCCACATACCCGGAGCTGACCCGAGCTCCTGCCATATCCACACACCCCTCCGTCCTGAAATCGCGGCCCAGCTGCCACTCTCCGGCCGGTCACTCTCACCTTCACTCCACCGCTCCGACCCTAAGCCCCGGTCGCGATTCGAACTGCCGCTGCTGTCGGCGGTGTCCAGCCATCCGCTGCTCGGAAATCCAGCCTCCGACCCCCTCTCTCTCTCCCCAATTCGGCGACCACCTCCGTCGATGGAATCCTACACTGCCGCCCCTCTTACCCCCGATCGTAACCCCTCCGGCTACCATCTCAGTCCTCAACTCCGACAAAAATCGGATGCCCGATCCACCTCTCAACCATCCGACCCGGCACCATCCCCTCTCCAACCCGAATCCAGCTTTACCCATTTTCCTTACCCATTTCAAATCCAAAACCCACTTCATATTTAACACACCATATGCCCATTTCCAAAGCCATGGACCTACACGATTTTACCTGCCATTTTCCAAAGAAAATCCCAAAGCTAAAAGACCCACATGACTTTTATCCCACTTAACCCTCTTTTTACCCAAATACCCTTAAAAACCCCAACTACCTTTCTAACCCCAATACCCATTATACCCCCATTTAACAAATCAGATTTTATCCTCCCCAACCTCACCCACATGACCTCACACCCCTCATGTGCACACCCTAACCAATTTCCAATTGTACCCCTTTGCTCCATTGCATATAAAAAGAAGATGAAGACCTCATTTGTAGGGCAATTCTAGATTAGAGAGAGGAAATTGTAGAGAGAAATTTTAGGGTTAGAAATAAATAGTAGATTAGAATTAGTTTTTTTATTTTCTTCTTTTCAATTTAAATTGAGTGAAAGTAATTCTAGTGAGAATCAATTTGTGTGTTAGTGCTTCATGTGTATTTGTTGATCATTCAAATTGAGAGGTGTATGCTTCAAATTGGAAGACTAGAGTTCAACTTTCTCAAAGAGATTTGGTTTGCTTGTTCTATTCTCTTCTCTTTTATTTTAATAGCCTTGATTATTAATTTGTCATATTTCATATCATGTTAGGCTAAAATCCCTTTCAAGGGGTGGGGTGAAACCCTTATTTGATATTATTTTAGTTTAATTAGTTTGCTTACTTGAATTATCCATTTGAATGTTAATTTTGATCCCTCACCCTTAGATTTACGCCTCGAGAGAGGGTAAATGATTTTCGAGAGAAAATCGAAATTCTAGTGATAATACCCATTTTAGATTCGAACTAGAGATAGGGGTTTCTTAAGTGGGGTATTATCATTTGAATTTCAACTCTAAATTTAATTTCTAAGATTGACATAAATTCTAATTGATCGATCCTAGCGGGTGATTAATTAAACGGAGTGTTGATCTAATTTTCTAGAGTTGTGAGGTGTTAATTTTAACTTTCTAAAAGATTACTATACTAATTACACTTGCAACGAGAGTTGGTTTGTAATTTTAATATTAATTTGGGAGAATTCAAATAATTAAATTAATTAATTAGAAAGATTAAAATTTGTGGTGTAATCCCACTCCTTGATTGTTCTCACAATTATTTACCTCACTTTATCTTTTATTTTAGTGTTAGACTTTATTTTCATTTTAGTTACTTTCTAGTTAGTTATTATCATTTTACATTTAGTTTATTTTAGTTTAGATCTCACCTCACCCTTTTGTATTAATATTGAAAAAGCTAAAAAAAAATAAAAAAGTGAAAAAGCACAAAAAGAAAATAAAAAGTGAATTACATGTGAATTTGTTCCATTTGCTTTACTCCCTAGAAAGTGGATTGATACCCTTACTTACCTCTACACTTGAGTTTATTATATTTGTAGGTATGTGAGGTTTTGACTAACTTGGCTTCAAACAACGACTACACGCAAAAGCCTTTTTATCACTTACTATTACTCTCACTATATGACTAGTGAGGTGTCAGTTTTGTTGATGTAATAAGATAATTTTGGGGTTTCGAGGGTTTCGAGGGTTTTCCCATAGAAAATCCAAAGGGGGGATTAAAAATGTATTTTTGTACTAATATTAGTTGTCTGGTTTACATGGTAAAACATTTGATTCGTTGAGTCTCTCAAGTCACATAAACTTGATTTGATGAGTGAGGAGCGATCATTTGAGTTGGAATGAACATTTGAGAATGGAAGATTTTTCAAGTCACTTATTTAAGACTTTCGTTGCCATACATTCATGTTCGAATGTAGACTATATCCTTTTTATGTATGTTGTGAATTTTATATGTCTAAATGCACACACATCCACTACATTTTCAAAAATGTGGGAGGATTTTGAAAAATGATTAAAAAATTTTTTTTTCAACAATCTCATAGGATCTTTAAAACTGTTTTGGAGAGATAGCTTTATATTTTGAACTTGTTAAGGCATTTTGAAAATATTTGTTGTTTTGATCATTCGCGGGGCTCTATTTTGAGCCTGTGCGCACAGAAGCATTCAAATGACACCAATATGTGCCCATACGCATGAACATGGTTAAGATCCACACTGGATGTAATCTTATGCACGAAAAAGTGCACACGACGGCATAGGTGATTGAAATTTTTCTATAAATAGGAATTTTCCCTCCTATTTCATAAAATCTTAATTTTACTCAATTGAAATATCTCTTTGAGTGAATTTCGAAAGTTAAGAGCTCTTTTTATCTCTCTTCAAACAAAATATCACTTGTTCATCATAAATTTTTGAAACATTTATCTATGGCTTGATCTAATGTGTTTGTGAGTGAATTAAGAGTGTATTCGATAGGATCTGCACATTAGCCTGTGTCAATTCATCATACTTCAACTGATTTTTTTTTATAAACTATTCCTAAATCTAAAATTGGAGGCATTCTGATTTATTGGAAAAAATGGGGTGTGGTGTTGGCTTCAAGGAAGATAATGGACTTCTTCATTTACGACGTAGAGCTTGTTGTGGATTTTCATCATCTATGGGAAATGAATGCATGGTATATAACTACATGAAAATATTTGTGTAAGAGGTATCTTATTCCCTTACGCAAAACATCTTTTTAAGTATAAATGATTATTTGAAGGGCGTCAAGATTTTATACCCCTTAGTTAGGGGTTTTCCTCATAAACCTTATCATTGTATGCTTGTGTATGATTTTTATTCATTTGCACATATTTGACATCACTTATATCACACTTGAATCTAGTAAAATAGCTTAAAAATTAATTAAGTGTTTCAGATCTAGTTTTAACCTCTAGATTCGCCTAATTTAATTATTTAGTTAGTTAATCAAGACAATTGGATGACTCTTTATTATATCATGTATTAAAAGATTCAAATTGTGAGCAAACTTATTAAAATCAAACAATTGGTCAAGAGATGCATTCAAACCCATTTACCCCTTTCAATTTTTTTCAGGTTAAACACTCGCATTTGTAACACACATACCCATGATCTAACTACCAATAATTCTACCTCTAGAGTGGTCAACTTAGGGTCCCTCCCTAGTGAATGGAAGTCAATTAACCCCTCTGGTTACACCTTGTCTCTGGAGAAGAGAAAGAGCAGGCCCTTACTAAATTTAGTCACGTTCCCCCAGCTTCATCTCTTCAAAATAATCAAAATTAATAATGTCTCTTTAACTCCCTTTATCGATCATAATTCTTTCAACAATCCATTTTGATATCAATACTTTGATCAAGAGGGGATCGTCGTGAGGTGTGATCAGATTATGAGAATCCTTTATATAAAGGTGATGTCCTATTATTCTTCAACAAGTTTTTCCATTTTTACCTCCATCAACTCACTTTTTGTCTCTTATATGCTCTTAGAGCCGATGTCGATTCTCCTTTGACAAAAAATCTATCGAAGATCATTTTAATCCTCCTTTCTCTCTCAGCAAAAACTACTCTTTTTGCCTCCACTCGTTTATGCCCTCTTTCTTTCAAATATCTTCTTCGTCGATCATCCCTATGCTCGTCATGTCTCTCATCTTGTTTTCCACCTATTCCACACATAAACTTTCATAAATGCCACCTCTGCTCCTACGCCTCAGTTTTTCTCTTTAAATGAAAGCAATCATCTGTTAAACCACCTCAGTATCTTTAGGTTGTCCATAATGATCAACACCTATCCCACGGTCATGTTGAGTGGGGTACTCTATTCGATCTCGACCTGGTTCACCCGATAACTCCCCTTTAAGGAAAATCTCAACTTTTTATAGTCTTTTGTTATCCTCCCTTATCCTAAATCTCCTACGCTATGAGTGGGTCATTGGCTACTGATGGTTTCCTCTGCATGGATTTGTTTCTCCACTTTTTTCATCAATCGGACGTATTGGTGAGGGGGTTCTTTGATAAGGAATAGATGGTGCTGCTACTGCACAACCCTCACAAGAATATTGAGATAGCCACCCTCTCGTTCAGATGATCTATACGGAATATCTCGTCATTAAACCTCTTCATATACTCTCTAAGTGTAAGGACATAAATTTCCAATTGAGTCCATGTATTGTTTTGACTTAATTCCGTGAAAAAAATTGTGTTTGTAATATGTCATAGGGAGATTTTATTTTGTTACGATCCCACTTAGTCTATGATGTATTGAAGAAAATTGAAGACGTTGCGGCAAAGCTTCAAAGAATTAATCATGTCGAAGTTTAATTGGTGCAAGTTTATTTGCCTTTAAAGTTAATTGCATATCAAGATCACTCAGGTATGAATGTGTATAATTAATGGTGCTCGGAATTGTTTTTATAAACGATAAGGATGTATTTTTATAAACAAAAATATTTTAAAATGTTTTTAAAGGTGTTTTAAGTGCTTACACTACGTTTTATTCTGGGATACTCAAAATAGAGTTTGACTAATTTGGATCTTTTTTAAAAGAGACGTTTTTATACAAAAAGTCAAAGAAAGTCAAACCACGTCAGCTCGTTCAAACGACATAAGGATCTCGTTGGAAGAAGATGCCTATCTCGCGCGAACGACATGGTTTTTGAACCAGCATTTAATTCTTATTTAAAGCGTGTTTCTATCATAGTTTCGTAAGTGTGAAACTAGAAAAAATAGTATACGTTCCAGTATGTAGTTTAAACATGTTTTCTAAGGTTTACAAAGCATAAACACATCCTTAGAGTTTGCAAAGATCCGATTTATCATTCTTATATGCTTACGTGATCTTGCGGCACCAAAGTTGTTTGTTCTACCAATAGACATCAGGGTTTTACGGTGAAGAAAAAAGAAGAACTTCTTGTTTGACATCGTAGATGAATCAAAGCCAATCGGTGGACACCAAGACATTCGTGGAGTCGAGTGTTGTGGACAGATATCGTGGAAGACAAAATTTCTGCATGGTCACTATTGAAAAAAGGTTGAAGATCAGAAGGAGCATCGAGACCCGTGGGGATCGAGTCATTGAGTAAGGCTAATCTGTCTTTGCAAAACCATTGTTCATAGTGATTGTCTGACTCGGGCCGTCCAAGGTTGTTTTCCCATTTTAGGTTTTTTCTCCGTACATCCGGCGTTGTGAGTATTCTTTACTTTATTTTACTTACTTTAATCACTAGATGCATGTTTAGGATTAATCAAGATAAATTTGGTTTAAAGTAAGAATTGGGTTTTCACAACTTGGTTTGGTGCATAATTAAAAGTTAGATAATTTTTGGTGAGAAAATCGGTTTTGTTTGAAACACACATATTGGGCACTTTCAAATTGGTATGCCACTAGACTTAAGAAAGAGGGCAAGCAACCCATTGTCTATAATGTCACCTTAAGTGATAGTGATCCGGAAGAGGGACAGTGTTCCCCCATTGATCGTAACTTTGTTGCGTTCATGGTATGTCATGTGAGCGACGATGATTCTCTTGTGCATGACACTTTCGAGGAGGTTTTGAGTGAATCACATGTTAGTGAGGGTGAAGAGAGTGACGAGGAGGAGACAAATGTGAAAGAGTTGCAAGTTACATTTAATGAGTTGTATGCCGAAACGATGAAGGTGAAAAAGGCTAACTCAAAATTGCAAGCTAAGTTGAATGAGCGTGACATAGAAAATAATGATAGTTTGATTGAGGATCTTAGGTCACGAGAGAAGAAGTTTAGGGAGAAACTAGAGTTTGTGGAGAAAGAGAGAGATAATCTTTGTGGTTTGATGGAGTCCTTGAAAAAGGAGATTTTAGAGTTTGAGGAGCCTAAGCGTTTACTCGAGTCTAGGATTCACGAGTTGGAGGAGAGATTGAGCGACTCGTCTAGAGTCAAGTTTGATTTGGAGTCTAGGTTGGAGAAGTTAGATAGCATCCTAGGCACCGTCCAAATTAAGGTAGATATGGGAGATATATGTTTTGATGAGAGATTTGTTCCCATTTCCCCCCGCACATGTGAGAAACACTGGGAAGGTCAGAAAAGGTCCACATATAGGTAATCATTCCCACCACCGCTACACTTGCATGTTTTGTGGTAGGAAAGGTCACCTTAGGCGTTATTGTTACGACCTTAGACAAGCTCCTAGGAAGTTTAGGAATAAATTCTCCCCGGTTCCCAAAAACCCCGTGCATCGTTTTACACCTACTTGGGTTAGGAAATCGGATTTAGTGGCTTTAGGAATTAAACTTCATGATTCTCGTTTCGATGCACTTCATTCCTCCCCATGCTAAATCTAAAGGATGATAGTGTTGCCAGGTTTGTCATATACTATTTTGCTTCATGATATATTCATTGCTGGTATAGTGACATGTGTATCATTTTGTATTATAGTTTTCATTTGTTTTAGTCCTATTGAAAAAATACAAAAAGATTTTGATTTTTAGAAAATTTTTGAAAAATCCAAAAAGATTTTGTTTTTGAGAAAACTTTTGAAAAGTCAAAATGATTTTGTTTTTATTTGAGTCAAAATATGAAAAGCCAAAAATATTTTCGATTTTTGTTTTTGAGTTTACATGTTTGATGTGGCATATTGGTGTGCTTGGACCCCCCCCCCCCCCCATCGTTTCACTATCGATGCGGCTAGGACAATTGGTCATTATTATCGATGATTAGAATGATCTTAACCATTGGTTATATGGGTTTGTTTTGAAGTTGATATGCATTTTGATTTGACTTTGTATATATGCCAACATTGCTCACATGAACGAGTTTATATGGATGTTTGACTTCTCTTGCATATTTGAATTTGGTGAGACGTTCTTATCTCAATATTGTCATCTATGCATAAGTTCACTTAAGGAGAAGTGTGCATGTAAGAACCGTTTACCATGAGGATTTGAGTTGAAAAAATGATGCGTGATTCATGGGAAAGGGATGCCATAGTTCAAAATTAACTCGTCGTGAAAGCCACCGTTTAAAGGAGCCCAAAAGAAAATGCAATATGTTAAGAAAGGGGCCAAATTTGTTTAGTTCATTCCAAAGAAAATATGTTATTATTGAGGGAGTTTGGATGGATTAAAAATTTAAACGGGTTTGCACAACTAATCCTAATGTTGAAACATTGCAATTTGACGATATTGTTTGTAGAATCGTCAAAATTCTGGATTTGTGTGCTTGTAGTATGTTTAGTTCATTAATATCACACTTTTATTGTCATATGGCTATGATAAAGTTTAATGATTTATTTCTATCAATTAGAGCTTCTTGATCGTTTCGATGTGTTGGAATTGTGACTCATTTGTTGTAGTTTCACGCCCATTCATTCCATATCCATGCTTAAGCATATCGGTATTATGTTTGCATGTAACTCACATTGTTAGTTTTTGAGAGTTTTTGCATTTTGTGTTAAATGCCTAATGTTTTGACACTGTTTTGCTTCTGTCAGGCCCTTCCTGGAATTTTTTTGTTGAAATTTTTTCACTGGGCAATATTATATAATATTTCTGGGAATCTGGGAAATTTTGGCAGGTCGCGAGAATTCGTTCAAATGATATATCCATGTTGCGCGAACAATATATGTACTTCGTTCGAGCGACGTCCTCAACTTGTTTGAGCGACGTCCCTGGCTCGTTCGAACGATAGGCTGAAATCTGACTTCTGATTGGTTTGCAGTCCATTAGTTTATTTTGGTGATATTTTTGGTACTGCTGGAAGCGTTTCTGGACTGACTTGGTTTATATGTAGGTTTTAATTTGTTCAAAATTCATATTTTTGCATATAGTCTGTTTATCACACCTGATTAGATTGCTATACTCTTTGTGTGATTTATTAGTTTACTAGCTACTGATTTGCCATCTATTGATCATATTTAGCTGGTTGTTTCATGATTATCTAGCTATTTCACATTGATTCCAATTGGTTTATATGCTCATGCTAGATACTTGCATTAGTTTATCTTTTCACCGGATTGTCTATTTGAGACAAAAAGGGGGAGAGATGTATGTGATGTAATGGGAGATTTGAGCATGTTTTGGTTTACATATGTTTACAAATTGATATCTCATATTGGTAGTACACATTGGTATCAGTATGTTGCTCAAATTGTTTAACAAATTATTTTTTCCAGAGTTTATTCATATTGAATCTATTATTGTTTGGTATCATTTGGATATATATATTGGTTTCATTTATTCCTCCATACTTCACTAGGGTATTTGTTTGTCCGTTTCATGTCTGTAGGTATGCTTCAGCAATTCGAGATTTCAAGTCTACATCACATTCAGACAGTTTATGCTTGCCGGTGCTACATATTCTAGTCCGTGTCCTGTAATTTTTTATTTTGGGTTTATGGGATGGGATTTAGGCGTCATATGGCTTGACGCCCCAGCTTAGGCATTTCACTGGTTTAGTTTTGTCCCGGAATAGTCAAAGGTGGAGATTTGTAAGGACATAAATTTCCAATTGAGTCCCTGTATTTTGTTTTGACTTAATTTTGTGAACAAAACTGTGTTTGTAATATGTCATAGGGAGATTTTATTTTGTCACGATCCCACTTGGTCTAAGACGTATTGAAGAAAATTGAAGACGTTGTGGCAAAGCTTCAAAGAATTAATCATGTCGAAGTTTAATTGGTGCAAGTTTATTTGCCTTTAAAGTTAATTGCATATCAAGATCACTCAGGTATGAATGCGTATAATTAATGGTGCTCGGAATTGTTTTTATAAATGATAAGGATGTATTTTTATAAACAAAAATATTTTAAAATGTTTTTAAAGGTGTTTTAAGTGCTTACACTATGTTTTATTCTGAGATACTCAAAATAGAGTTTGACTAATTTGGATCTTTTTTAAAAGAGACGTTTTTATACAAAAAGTCAAAGAAAGTCAAACCACGTCAGCTCGTTCAAACGACATAAGGATCTCGTTGGAAGAAGATGCCTATCTCGCGCGAACGACATGGCATTGTCGTTCAAATGACATGGTTTTTGAACCAGCATTTAATTCTTATTTAAAGCGTGTTTCTATCATAGTTTCGTAAGTGTGAAACTGGAAAAAATAGTATACGTTCCAGTATGTAGTTTAAACATGTTTTCTAAGGTTTACAAAGCATAAACACATCCTTAGAGTTTGCAAAGATCCAAGTTATCATTCTTATATGCTTACGTGATCTTACGGAACCAAAGTTTTTTGTTCTACCATTGAATATCAGGGTTTTGCGGTGAAGAAAAGAGAAGGAATACTTGTTCGACATCGTAGACGAATCAAAGCCAATCGATGGACACCGAGACATTCGTGGAGTCGAGTGTTGTGGACAGATATCGTGGAAGATGGAATTTCTGTGTAGTCACTATTGAAGAACGGTTGAAGATCAGAAGGAGCGTCGAGACCTGTGAGGATCGAGTCATTGAGTAAGGCTAATCTGTCTTTGTAAAACCATTATTCATAATGATTGTCTGACTTGGGCCGTCCGAGGTTGTTTTCCCGTTTTGGGTTTTTTCCTCCTACGTCCGGCATTGTGAGTATTCTTTACTTTATTTTACTTTCTTTAATCACTAGATGCATGTTTAGGATTAATCAAGATAAAATTGGTTTAAAGTAAGAATTGGGTTTTCACAACTTGGTTTGGTGCATAATTAAAAGTTGGATAATTTTTTATGAGAAAATTGGTTTTGTTTGAAACACACATATTGGGCACTTTCACTAAGTGTCTCATTTTTAGTCTGGCGGACCTTAAATAAGAGGTATGTGGTTTTTCTATGGACCCTAGTTCTAATGAAAATTCTAACAAATCGTTTTGATAACTCTCTGAAGCATGTGATGAAATTGAGTGGCAAGTCATGGCTACGGTGCGGCACCTGATTTGATTCGGTTTGGCAAGGAAGTTCATGTGGGCCCCATGATGATAAATATTCTCCCTAGGATCCGTCATTCCATCGAATGATTCCATTATTCGGAGCTTGAATTTGGGAGTCATGGAATAGTCCATCACCTCTCGACAGAATGGAGATGTGCTCGGGTGTCTTCATCATTTATTATTACCGGTGGAGGGTCTTTTTTTCTGGCCTCTAATACCCAGTGAATGGTGGACGAGAGTAATAGAAAATGTGGAAGGGGAACTTTATTTTATTGGTTTTTCTCCATCAGTGGAACTTGATACACTTGTTGCTTTGATGCTTTGAGGTGGTTGTGTGACAACCCGAATATAATTATGATAAATTATATTTAAATCATGCTTACCTTATGTGATATGAATAATGTGTTATTAGCCTATCTAATATTAAATTCTTATGTTTAGTCTAATCCTACTTTCATAAATCATGAAATGTCGAGTTATGTACGAACACAAAATTTTGTTATTTTTGATAGAAATGTTCCTGTTTAAGACTAGTTTTGACCCTTATAGCATTACATTTGACTTGAGGTGAAAACTATATGGTTGTAGACATGTGAGTTGGGGTTGTCACACAATAAACGGATCATCAAATGGATGCCCGAGTAAAGAGTTATACCGAATTTACGAACAAAGGGCAAAGTTGTCCATTCCCTTTAAGTGGTAATTTGTCTTTTATTAAACCAAATGGTTTAATTTGATTGGTTGGATTGGGAGGCAGCCTTTGCCGACGTTATACCTTTGAAATAGATTTATCCTTCAGCCAAAATCATCCATGAAAGGGTTTCACCTTGAGGAAAGAGAATTAGGGAGTTTAGGAAGGAAAAGTGAGGAGAAAAGGTGTAGAAAAAATCCGTGGAAATTACGTAAAAGTCCCGAAGGTAATCCTAATTGAAAATCTTTTCATTTATCTTATATTTATGATTTATATGATATAAATCATCATAGGTTTACGAAATTTTCAGCCCTTTATATGTATGTATGGTTAGATGCAAGTTTATGTTAAGTTGAATGTAGAAACCCTTAAAATTGCTTTGTATTGAAACCCCTTGCATATATCTTTGTGTACTTACTGGAATTGAGAAATTACAATTGGATATGAAATTAGACTCATATATTCATATCATATACGAAAATGAGAACTTATCTCCTTGTGGTTAGGCCGTAATGATGATTTCAAGTTGGTACATGGTTGCTGTTTGTATACTTGATTTCGGTATGCCCTAAGTTTAGTCGAGCTCTTGAGATAGCAAATGAAGTCAAAAAATTATGAAACTTTAATTATGTACTATTAAGTGTGTGTAATGAAAATGTGTTGAAAATAATGGAAAGTTATGTTGTAGAAAAATTATGAAAATTCTGGGAATTCGAAGGAAGAATAGAGGAGCTTGTAGGGCAGATTTCTTGTGTTGTAGAGCAATGGTCATAACTTTCCCTCGGAAGCTTGAAAAATTACACCGTCACTTGTAATGGATAGTATATTCATATATGTTTTCATATTGATAAGTTTGGACCCCTGTATTTGTACAATTTAGGAATATAGGATGGTTAAGTATGTAAGACAATAATTTCATGCCATACTGGGTACCCCTTGAATGAATGTTTGTATTTCGTCCTTACAAAGGGTACTTTGAGTACATGTTTCATGTGTATATACATTGAGGAGTATAATTTCATGTTTACTTGACTTTGGTCATAAATTCCTCATAAGGTATTTCCTACGGTTGAATGTCCGTAACTTTATCAACATGTATATCATTGTTTTGCCTTTACCTATGTTTTATGGAATGTGACTTAATTGGAATTATATTGTTGATGTATAGTCATGGAAAGTTACATAATTATGTTAGGATAATATTTATGATTGAGTTTCAGGACTGATTTAGTTTGATTGACAGGTGTAAGGTCTAATCAACGCAGTTCAGCTCCACCAGAAGGAAACGTGAATACATAGTTGTCAATTACGGTGAGTGTACTCAATGGAAAGAGATATTTGTATCGTCTTGTTGATATGATCATAATTAAATGAATATTAAATTGTTCATTTCGGTTTACCGAAATGGGAGGTTACTCCTCGGCCCGGAATGGGGGAGATTTGTCTATTAATGATAAGGGGTTACTCATCGACCAGGAATGGGGGAGAATTGTTTATTTAGACAGGATATGTGAATCATGATTTGGAAAAGTTGGTCATTCATTATGAATGAGCCGAATAAGTTAATACATAATTATATGGACATGATCTATTGCAATTAAATTCATGCAATAGTATTGTAGTGATGCATTCACTCGGCTATTTTGCTCACGGTTCCTATGTTCACATTTTTCAGGTAACGCGATGTCACTGCCAAATCTAGGAAGTCGAGTTGGGTTAGCCAGGAACGGGAGAAACAAAGATTTTGTTTAAATGTAAATGATGTAATTAAGTTAAATTATCCTTCAAGCAAGTTTGTATAAGTATGAATACTCTGATTTTGTAAAAAGGTTTTCAGTTATATGGATTTATAATGATGACTCTGAAATTAAAACTCGTATTTATGATTTGGTTAAATTAATCATGGTTTGACTCACTTTGACTTTCAACCTTAATTATAAGTAACTGGGTTGGGGTGTGTCAGCTTTTGGTATCAGAGCCTAGGTTTTAGAGGTTCTAGAGTGAGAAGTGTCTAGATTTGGTAGTGAATGTCAGAAATATATTTTATTTGATACTAACGATCATGTTAGTAAAGATATGTATATCTGCATGTTGTTATATCTTTGATTCATTTCAGATATAAGAGAATGGAATGCGGGAATGTGAATGAGGGAATGTGAATGTGGGAATAGAAGATGAGGCTTCAAATAAAGCAGCAGGAGCGGAGGTTGAGCAACCTGTTCATGGAAATGTAGAACCCGAGCAGGAACAATTGACAGACATACATAAAATAGCGCGTGCTATGACTCTAATGGCAGAGAAATAAGCTAGATTTATGGATCATGTGGAAGAACAACAGACCAGGCAAATGGAGGCACAAGCCTTGGCTAGGGCTGAGGAGGTGATACACCGGGAAGAAAGGAGTACTTCACATGAGAAATTTATTAAGATGAACCCACCCTCATTTGAAGGAGCAGTTAATCCAGCAAAGGCAGAAGAATGGGTTAAAGAGATTGAACTTATTTTCGGGGTGATGAGAATGCTTGAAAATCAATGAGTGACCTTGACGATGTACATGCTGAAAGGAGAAGATAAATATTGGTGGGATGCCACCAAACATTTCTTGATTACTCCAGGAGGTGGTTATGTGATCTCATGGGATTCTTTTGTTAAAGCCTTGTATGATAAGTATTTTCCTCCGATGTATCGAAAACAAAAGGAGAAAGAATATTTCTTGTTGAATCAGGGAAGCATGACTGTTAGGGAATATTAAGCCAAACTTACAACCTTATCTCGGTTTGCTTTGAGGTTTATCCGGAATGAGGAAGACACGTGTAGCCGATTTCTTGATAGACTTGAGTTAGTTATTAAATCAAGGTTGTTGGCTTTAGAGACTGTTAATTATTTAGCCTTGGTGAATAAAGTCCTACTGGTAGAAAATGACGTGAATGAAGCAAGAGGGAATCGAGAACGAGGTGTAAATAAAAGCAGATTCAATCCAAGCTATCAAAAAGGTAGTGATATAAAATATTCAAGACTTTGAGGGCAGAAATTTCAGAATGGTAGAGGTATGGGAGGTGGTTCGCAGAAGGGTGAGGCTAGTAGTGGAAGAGGCTCAGGAGCTTCAGCGCAAGGAGATTCGAATGTTTGTTTCTTTTGTGGTACATCGGGCCACATAAAAAGAAATTGCCCAAAGTTGTAGAATATAGAATGTTTTAACTGTCATCAAAAGGGCCATCTGAGAAAGAATTGTCCTATGCTATCTAGAGCAGTTTCAGTTAGTAGTGTGGGGCCTCATAAAGGATCATCTCCAGGGAATGCAACCAGGGGAAGGGATACAGGACAACCAAGTGGATCAAAGGCAGGAGGAAGAGTGTTTGCGATGACATTGCAAGATGCCCATGCTACACCTGGAGTGGTTAAAGGTAAATTTTTTATTGCAAACAAAGATCTATATGCATTCATTGATCCTGGATCTATGCATTCATTTGTGGCATTACATATTGTTTCATATTTGGGTAGACCATGTTCATTCCTCAATTATTCCTTATATATTTCTACCCCAATGGAAGGTGTAATTCTAGTTGAGCATGTTTATAAAGATTGTGTCTTACGAATGGGTGAGCGAGATTTCTATGTTGATTTGATATCGTTGGCCATTCGGGATTTTGATATTATATTGGGGATGGATTGGTTATCATCGTATCATGCTTCCATTGATTGTTTTCGAAAAGAAGTTACATTCATCTTCCTGGTGAACCCGAGTTCTAGTTTACAGGGGAAAGGAATGTTGTCCCTAATTGTCTTATCTCAGCAATAAAGAGCAGAAAGTTATTGAGTAAGGGTTGTACGGGGTATTTAGCATATGTGGTTGATGTTAGTAAGGAAGCACTTAAATTTGAAGATATACCAGTGGTTAGAGGATTTTCTGATGTCTTCCCAGAGGAATTGCCAGGACTGCCACCCGATAGGGAAGTAGATTTTTCCATTGAATTAATTCTAGGTACTGGTCCGATTTCCTTTATCCTTATAGAATGGCACCAACAGAGTTGAAGGAATTGAAAGTGAAATTACAAGACCTGATAAGCAGAGGGTTCATTCGGCCTAGTGTTTCGCCATAGGGAACCACGGTGTTATTGGTGAAAAAGAAAGAGGGGACAATGCGATTATGTATTGATTATCGACAGTTGAATAAGGTGACCATTAGAAATAAGTACCATTTACCTCATATCGATGACTTGTTTGACCAATTACAGGGGGCCACAGTATTTTCGAAGATTGATTTGAGATCGGGTTACCACCAATTGAAGGTAAAGGATAGTGATATTTCCAAAATATCTTTTCGAACTCGATATGGGAACTATGAGTTTTTGGTGATGCCATTTGGATTAACTAATGCTCCAGTCGTTTTTATGGATTTGATGAACCGGGTGTTCCACCCTTTCATTTATTCATTTGTGATTGTATTCATAGACGATGTGTTGATTTACTCGCGTAGCATGGAGGAACATGAGAAACATTTGAGACTTGTATTGCGGATTTTGAGAGAGAAGAAATTATTTGCTAAATTCAGCAAGTGTGAGTTTTGGTTGAATGAAATTATGTTTTTAGGGCACTTCGTCTCGGGAAATAGGATTTATGTTGATCCAAAGAAGGTGGAAGCAATTATTGAATGGGAAAGTCCTAAGAATGTGACAGAAATTAGGAGTTTCCTAGGATTGGCAGGTTACTATCGCAGATTCATTAAGGGATTTTCAGTAATAGCATTACCATTGACAAAGTTGACTCGTAAAGAAGTGAAGTTTGTATGGGATGAAGAATGCGAGAGGAGTTTAGAAGAATTAAAGAATTGGTTGGTTTCAGCCCCTATACTTACTATTCCATGTGGGAATGAGTCTTTTGTGATCTATACAGACGCTTCATTTCAGGGGTTAGGATGTGTTCTTATGCAGAATGGGAAGGTAATAGCATATGCTTCTAGACAATTAAAGACGCATGAACGATATTACCCTACACATGATTTGGAGCTAGAAGCCATTGTTTTTGCTTTAAAGTTGTGGAGACATTACTTGTATGGAGAAACTTGTGAGATATTTACAGATCATCAAAGTTTAAAATACTTGTTTACACAAAAAGAACTGAATTTGAGACAGAGGTGTTGGATAGAGCTGATTAAAGACTATGACTGTACAATTCATCATAATCCTGGGAAGGCCAATGTTGTAGCAGATGCTTTGATTCGAAAGTCATCAGGGATTCTTGGTTGCATACGGTGTGCCCATATTGGAAATATTCTTGACTTGTCATCGATGGGGATTGAATTGAAGTTTTCAAAAAGCGTAGGATTATTAGCACATGTCACAGTGAGACCTTTATTGGTCGAACGCATACGAAATTTGCAGACCAGTGATCCATTCCTTGAGAAGAAGAAACAAGATATCCTGGATGGTAAAGAGAGTGACTTTGAAATTAAGAATGATGAATCGTTATGTTTTAAAAATAGGATTTGTGTACCGAATGATCCACCCTTAAAGAAGGATATATTAGAAGAGGCACATAGTTCTATTTACTCTATGCATCCTGGAGGTACCAAAATGTATAGAGATTTGAAAGAGTATTACTGGTGGAACAATATGAAACGTGAGATTGCAGAGTTCGTAGCTAAATGTTTAGTATGCCAGCAAGTAAAGGTGGAGCATCAGAAGCCGAAGGGATTATTACAGTCATTGCCTATTCCGGAATGGAAGTGGGAGAATATAACGAGGGACTTTGTTACAGGATTACCCCGATCACCAAAGGGGCATGATTCTATTTGGGTAATTGTAGACCGATTGATGAAGTCAACCCATTTTCTTCCAGTTAAGACCACCTACACTGTTGACAAGTATGCACATATGTACGTTGATGAGATTATCCGTTTACATGGGGCACCAGTGTCAATTGTATCAGATAGAGATCCAACATTCACTTCTAAGTTTGGGCCTCGTTTACAAAACTCCATGGGCACAAGTTTGAAGTTCAGCACTGCATTTCATCCACAAACCGATGGGCAATCTGAAAGGACGATTCAAATATTAGAAGACATGTTACGAGCTTGTGTATTTGACTTCAAATGTAGTTGGGATGATCATTTAACATTAATGGAATTCTCGTATAATAATAGCTATCAGTCCACCATTGGTATGGCTCCTTATGAATCTTTATATGGGAGGAGATGTAGGACGCCTTTGTGTTGGGATGAAGTAGGTGAAAGGAAAATTTTGGGTCCTAAATTGATAGATATGACAACTGAAAAGATCAAAATGATTCGGGAATGGATAAAGATAGCGCAAAGCAGGCAGAAAATTTATGCAAATAAGAGGAAGCATCCATTGGAATTTCAAAAGGGGGATTTTGTATTCTTACGTATTTCACCATGGAAAGGCGTGATGAGGTTTGGGAAAAAGGGGAAACTAAGTCCAAGATATATTGGACCATATGAGGTGTTGGAAAGAATTGGGAACCTCGCATATAGATTAGCACTACCTCCAGATTTATCCCGTTTGCATGATGTGTTTCACGTATCGATGCTTCGTATGTATTTGGCGGATCCATCTCATCAGTTTAAAACTCAACCAATTAAACTGAAGGAAGACTTATCGTACATCGAGGAACCATTGGAAATTATTGATCGTAAGGAGAAGGTATTGAGGAATAAAGTTATCCACTTAGTTAAAGTTATATGGATGAGCCATGGAGTTAAAGAAGCAACTTGGGAAACGTAGGATAGCATGAAGAAACAGTATCCCCATTTGTTTGGTAAGTGACCTTTATATTAAATTTCGGGGACGGAAGTTTCTAAGGTGGGTGAATTGTGGCAACCCGAATATAATTATGATAAATTATATTTAAATCATGCTTACCTTATGTGATATGAAGAATGTGTTATTAGTATATCTAATATTAAATTCTTATGCTTAGTCTAATCCTACTTTCATAAATCATAAAATGTCGAGTTATGTACGAACATAAAATTTTATTATTTTTGATAGAAATGTTCCTGTTTAAGACTAGTTTTGACCCTTATAACATTACATTTGACTTGAGGTGAAAACTATATGGTTGTAGACATGTGAGTTAGGGTTGTCACACAACAAACGGATCATCAAATGGATGCTCGAGTAAAGAGTTATACCGAATTTATGAACAAAGGGTAAAGTTGTCCATTCCCTTTAAGTGGTAATTTGTCTTTTATTAAACCAAATGGTTTAATTTGATTGGTTGGATTGGGAGGCAGCCTTTGCCGACGTTATACCTTTGAAATAGCTTTATCTTTCAGCCTAAATCAGCCATGAAAGGGTTTCACCTTGAGGAAAGAGAATTAGGGAGTTTAGGAAGGAAAAGTGAGGAGAAAAGGAGTAGAAAAAATCCGTGGAAATTACGTCAAAGTCCCGAAGGTAATCCTAATTGAAAATCTTTTAATTTATCTTATATTACTGATTTATATGATATAAATCATCATAGGTTTAATAAATTTTCAGCCCTTTATATATATGTATGGTTAGATGCAAGTTTATGTTAAGTTGAATGTAGAAACCCTTAAAATTGCTTTGTATTGAAACCCCTTGCATTCAAACTTTCATATCTCTTTGTGTGATTACTGGAATTGATAAATTCCAATTGGATATGAAATTACACTCATATATTCATATCATATCCGAAAATTAGGATTTATCTCCTTGTGGTTAGGCCGCAATTATGATTTCAAGTTGGTACATGGTTGCTGTTTGTATACTTGATTTCGGTATACCCTAGGTTTAGTCGAGATTTTGAGATAGCAAATGAAGTCAAAAAATTATGAAACTTTAATTATGTACTATTAAGTATGTGTCCTAAAAATGGGTTGAAAATCATGGAAAGTTATGTTGTAGAAAAATTATGAAAATTCTAGGAATTCGAAGGAACAATAGAGGAGCTTATAGGGCAGATTTCTCGTGTTGTGGAGAAATGGTCATAACTTTCCCTAGGAAGTTTAAAAAATTACACCGTCACTTGTAATGGATATTATATTCATATATATTTTCATATTGATAAGTTTGGACCCCTGTATTTGTACAATTTAGGAATATAGGATGGTTAAGTATGTAAGACAATAATTTCATGCCATACAGGGTACCCCTTGAATGAATGTTTGTATTTCGTCCTTAAAAAGGGTACTTTGAGTACATGTTTCATGTGTATATACATTGAGGAGTATAATTTCATGTTTACTTGACTTTTGTTATAAATTCCTCATAAGGTATTTCCTACGGTTGAATGTCCGTAACTTTATCAACATGTATATCATTGTTTTGCCTTTACCTATGTTTTATGGAATGTGACTTAATTGGAATTATATTGTTGATGTATAGTCATGGAAAGTTACATAACTATGTTAGGATAATATTTATGATTGAGGTTCAGGACTAATTTAGTTGGATTGACAGGTGTAAGGTCTAATCAACCCAGTTCAGCTCCACCAGAAGGAAACGTGAATACATAGTTGTCAATTAAGGTGAGTGTACTCACTGGAAAGAGATATTTGTATCGTGTTGTTGATATGATCATAATTAAATGAATATAAAATTGTTCATTTTGGTTTACCGAAATGGGAGGTTACTCCTCGACCCGGAATGGGGGAGATTTGTCTATTAATGACAAGGGGTTACTTATCTACCAGGAATGGGGGAGAATTGTCTATTTAGACAGGATATGTGAATCATGATTCGGAAAAGTTGGTCATTCATTATGAATGAGCCGGATAAGTTAATAAATAATTATATGGACATGATTTATTGCAATTAAATTCATGCAGTAGTATTTTAGTGATGCATTCACTGGGCTATTTTGCTCACGGTTCCTATGTTCACATTTTTCAGGTAACGCGATGTCACTGCCAAATCTAGGAAGTCGGGTTGGGTTAGCCAGGAACGGGAGAAACAAAGATTTTGTTTAAATGTAAATGATGTAATTAAGATAAATTATCCTTCAAGCAAGTTTGTATATGTATAACTACTCTGATGTTGTAAAAAGGTTTTCAGTTATATGGATTTATAATGATGACTCTTAAATTAAAACTCGTATTTATGATTTGGTTAAATTAATCATGGTTTGACTCACTTTGACTTTCAAACTTAATTATATGTAACTGGGTTGGGGTGTGTCAGGTTGGGTTATAGATGGCTTATAATTTCAGCAAGTTGGGCTTAGAGGAATTATTATTGATCCCTGAGGCCGTTGATGGCCGGAGTTACTTGATTCTTGTCCTTGGCTTTGGAAACTATCATTCCTGCAGACGGTGTCAAATATGTTGAGGTAAAAATATTATTTTCTCACACAACACAATTATAACATGGAAACACTTGATTGTAGTGCTATAAATGAGTGAACTTAAAAAGAGTCAGGATATATGTGGCTCAACTGGGCTTGATCTATGCCCACGTGGTAAAGGGAGGGGGTTCTTTTATTAATATAGAAGGTATAGAGAGTGCTTATACATTAAGTTTCTAATTCATTTTCCAATACTACATGAGGCTTTATATACACAACCTTATAACATTACTCATGTATATCGCATGCACGTTGAGGGAAATTAAACTGAAAGGTACAAGTGTTCGTTATGGGTTGTTCTGCATGTTCCCACGCTTCAAGTTCATCAGGATAATGGTCCATTTTTATAGGAAGGTGATATATATTTAAAATAATGACTAGTTGACAAAGTCTCAAGTGTTCAAATTAATCAATGAATGTTCGGTTAATGAAGATGGACATTCAATTACCTTACTCGACCCATCGAGCTGTCGATCCCACATTCGGTGTGGTCAACTAATATCCATTTGGCCATTACCCGCGATATATCAACCTTCAACTCCGGAATCTCCTGATATATCTCGTATCACCCCCTCTAGGATATTACCATATCGAATTATTTATTTGGAATTGGTATCAGAGCGCAGTTGCTCGTTTTGGGCTTAACATCGCGAGTTAGATCCTTGTGTGCTATATTGTGTTAGTTTGTTATTTTGTACCTTACCTTCATTTTGTATGTGCTAATTTTTGCTTACGTGACTACTTGATCATTGTTCTTGAAGTACCTATCAATTCTTGTATGCCAAAATTTGTTTGTCTTAATTACACTAGTCCATCTAATGATAAGCATGTGTGAGAATAGATTTATCAAAAATCTTTATTACCAAAACTGATAAGAATGGTATTTGTTCTTCTCATAAGAACTCCAATGTTGGTAATTTAAATTCTCATATGAATGATGATAATTGAGATGATGAATATTATGAAATTTTAAGTATGAAAAATCACAAGCCCATGAAAAAGTGTTTGAAATTGCAAAAGTTGATGATAAATTGGCTTATCAAGTTATTTTAAAATGAAAAGGCTTCCTTGATCGAGAAACTTAATGATTTGAGCTAACTTAAAATTCAATAAAATGCCTTAAAAGAAAAGTTTAGGCATGTTAAAATAGAAAAATGTGAGCTATTGGACTTTACATGTGTTTTACAGAAAGAGATGAACACTTTGAAAGAGGAAAGTGAATCTTTGAAAAAAAATCTAAAAAATCAAAGGGAAAGAGTTTTCGGAAAGTTTGAGTTGGTTGAAAAAGTGAAAAAGACTTGTTTTTTATATTTAAAAATACGAAGAATGAACTTCTACTTGCCATAGCATCTAGTTTTTGTGGCACGATTCCAATCCTCAAACATGTCATTCAAAATCACGTCGCAATCATTTGGCATATTTGTATACTGATGTTGCAATACATTGTCATAGATGCCAATATTTAGCAATGATCCTTTTGAGCATCTTTTGACCACTTCAGGTAAGTCCGAATATCCGACTTGGATGCCTTATCATTAGGATTATCAAGACATCGTTCATGTAATATAAATTTATAACCCTCAGTTGTGAGGACAATATCCAAGTTTTTTATGGTTCATTTCTGTCCTTTAAAATTGACCATTTTAAAATATGAGAATCATCATTGAAAGAATATTTCAATTAAATGTGTGGGAATTAAACTTTAAATTAAATTTTAGTTTAGCTTCCATATCTCACTAATTAGAATTATTCCCATGAACTAAGATCCATCCTTGAGTAGGCTTGCCCAAGATATAGAGTCCTTTATAAAAAGATGATTATCCAAGAACTTAACCGATAGAACTTATAAAATGATGCACCAATGATCACCTTGAACGAAAAGATTGATGAGATAAAAAAAACATATTCAAAAAATCTGCCTGTCACACCCAATGTTCTGTGTATCATAATGCTAAAAATAACAATAATAATTAAAGTGAAAATAAAAAAGAACTTTATTTATGTGGATGCATAGAATCATATATTACATATCATGGGGTCATCATATAAAATATTATCTCAAAGTCATCATAGCATAGAAACAAAAGGGGGACTAAAAAGGTCACATAAGCTGCTAAGTTGTGGTGAAAGTGTTCCAGTGGGTGCTACAGTCTTTCCTAGTTACCGCCCATACGTATGTAACTGAAAAGGTTTTCCTTGATAAGACGGAATAAAAAATCCATTGGGGTGAGGCATATTTCTCCTTCTTCGAGTTCATTTTCCATCTAGAAGAAAAACATATAAGCAAAACTTTGCCAGGTAGATAATTTTATTTCTATGACAAGTGTATATATGTTAATCTGTTAGATAGCAATGAAATACCGGAATATGTCATAGATATAATAATTTGGAACAAACTGAGATATCAACATTAAGAAAAAAATGAGTGTATGGGGTATTGTTGATATTTTTAAGAATAGTATGGTGATTATAACTGGATACTTGTTTTATCGAGTCATAAAGATAAGGTTCATACTATAACAGGATAACTCATAATTATCGGTTATAGAGGCTTCAAATGCGTAGCAATACTCTTTTAATAACATCCAAAACCTCTTGATAAAATCAATCAATAATTTTTGGAGATATAATTAACCCAAAACCTTTGAGAAAGTAACATGCTAGGGAGACTAACTAGAGTGACACTCATAAGTATGTAGCAATAAATTTAGGCACTCAAACATCTGAGTCCTACATGCCAAATAGCGCTTCAGTGGGTATACTGGAAATCTATTCCCTGAATTATAATATATGCTACTGTGTGTAAGTAAAATTATAGGTTGCATGAAATTATCAAGTTAAGGTTTAATAGGATAAGGATTGAACTAATATTCATGGTATTTATGAACTACGCAAAATAGTTCGTAAATAAGAACAAAAGTTTGAAGGCTATCACATAGTGATATAAACAATGCAATAATTCAAAGGTGTAAGTTCAAAAATAATATCGAAATAAAATCACCTACTTTTAAATTTCGGGTTGTTTTGCAACTTATCTTCGTTATCACGATGGTAAATCGGGTACTCTGAAATCACGGACATTGTAAATGTTTAGAGTATGAAGGAAAAATGAATTTATTAGTGAAAACTGGGGTGTAAAATAAATTATTTATAGTGTAAGATTAGTTTCGGGTTAAATATATAATTTATGAAAGGTTAGGTTTCTAATTGATTTTTATTAATTCTATTCATTTTAGGGATTAGTGATATTAGATATTTTTGTTGTAATTATGGAAAAGGATTTAAATTTAAAGTTTGGAATTGTTTTGAAATAGTTGGAAAAATCCAGAGGTTTAATTAAAAAATGAAAGTTTGGGTTTTAATTCCTTAAAACTATTTTCTTGAGAAACTGCTTTCTGGGAAACCAAAGAAGGTGATGTAATATATTATTTTTATCAGAAAAATAAAATAAATTTTTTGGAAAAAAATCTCAGGATTTTCTGATTGCAGACACGCCCTGGGTTAAACTTCACTTGTGCGCATGTATTACACTTCATTTTCTACCTTCGTTTTTTTGGTTTTCAGGTTTGAAAACTCTAACCTCAAATTCGAACAGTTTTAGAATACCATTTAGGTTGATTCATGAATGAAAATTTTCTAATTTTTTAGAGAAATCCAACCATATTAGTTTCAAGCATTGGGGTTAACTAGTTCAAGCTATTCAAATTTTGTAAAAATGGCGTAATTTTGACTTTAGAATTTGCAGATTTAATCTATAATTTGAGCCATGGCATGGGACTATTTATGATCTAGGATCAAAATGTAGTTGAACTTGTTTCATTTCAAAGATTTTAGTTTACCATAGCTCTGGAATTTGGTTCCTGAAATATGATTTATGATCTAGATTTAATGTTATTTTGTGTATTCAAATACTAATGCAATTTATTATCTTGATTTAATGTTATTTTGTGTGTTCAAATACTAATATTGTTGAATTGATAGGTGAGGAAGCGACTAATACTACCATACTAAAAATTTAGATTTCATACTACTTTAATTACCAAATATGAGGTGGGTGACCTTCCCTATAAATTATGGATTCTTATACTTTTATATGGAAATGTATAGTTAAATATTTGTCTTGATATGCTCGTGTAAATATGTTGTGTTTATGGTCCATATGCATATGATTAAAAATGCTAAGTGAAATTATCGAATTATATGGACTGTGGTGGGTCCTAGGGGTGTGATGGTCTCGTTTTAATAAGAGAATCCAAATTAAAATTTTGTGTACTCGGGATAAAAAAAAGGATATAGTGGTCCCTATGAACCGTAGTGGGTTAATTGGATTGTGGCAGGTCCAGGCTTATGAGAGCACACAATCCCTACTTGTGTTATCAGTTAAACAGTTTATTAAATTTGGTTATATATGTGGTGTGTGTTCGTATGTAATATCATTCACTAAGCTACTGTAGCTTACACTCCAATAATGTTGTGTTTCAAGTATGCCTATCCTTTGAAGCTTACTCCCAAGTTATGACTTTAAACGGGAGAGTGAATGATATCTAGTATGGGTTAAATATCAAAAAACGTTTTGTAAATCTTCACATAAAAAACTTATTTACGTAAAGTTATTTTGTTCTTTGTAAGAGATATGTAAAGATAATTATATTCTTGTTTTCAACTTAATAAGTTATATGTAAAGATAGTTATGTTGTCATGTAGACATACATTTGGAGGAAAAAATGTGGGTTATTTTCTAAAGGATAACAATTAAATTATTGTAGAAGGGAATTTATATGCATTATAAGGATGATTTTAACTTAATTAAGGTAGGGTGTCTCAAGTTGGTATCAGAGAATGGTTATTAGGTTTTGGACATGGTGTCAGGGTCTAGATTGGCATTGAATAATAAAGAGTTGTTTTTTGTAAGTCGGGATTTTGACTAACAATATTAATGTTAAAACTTTTGTTATTTTATTTTATGTTAATTTATTTATGTTGCAGTAAGTGATGGATCCACGTGAGCATCATAATAGAACAAAGGGTGAGGCGTCTCATGTTCTTAATAATTAGGAAGGGCAGAGACCTATTGAAGTGGAGGAACCATAGGTGCGACAACAACCTATTGATGATGTTGAAAGAATATTATGTGCAGTGGAGCAACTAGTGGAACAAGCAAGAGGTTGAGCACATGGTGGAGAAATGAATAAATTACATGAAAGATTCATAAATTTAAAATTTCCAACATTTACTAGGGAAACTTATCCGTTAGTGGTAGATGGATGGATCAGAAAGATGAAAACAATATTTAAAGTGATGGAAGTGCGATGTGACTAAAAGGTTTTGTTTTACAATTGGGGGACATTTGCCAGTAATTTGTCCATTAATTACTTAGGAGAAGTTTGTGAATGTTTCTTATGAAAAGTATTTTCCAAGGTCGTATATGCGGGAATAGGAACAAGAATTTATCATGATGAAATAGGGGAATAGAATATTGGCAGTGTATTAAACGTTATTCATATATTTATCTATATTTGCACTTGATTTGGTGAGGACAATGGTTATTAAAAATACCCGTTTCAAACCGTATTGGATGTAAATCTGAAAATCATTGTTGTTAATATGAAGATCATTGATTCTGTCGACTTAATATAGATCTACGGTGTCACAAAAGTTAATGAAATAAATTCAATATGAAAATTCAAAGAAAACTAGACACGATGGTACAAAATCACATGGATGGGAGACAAGACCTCAATTCAGAACGTAACACGCGGGGTGTCGATACCCGACTTAATTAAGTTAAACTCATCGTTTTATTTAGAGATAAATTGCCTTTAACAATGCTTTACTTTAAATCTCTGATGAAAAATAGCATAAGATTTTTTTTCTTTCAAAGGTAAGTGTAGATGAAAACATAACCACCTTTACATGTAACTTATAAGTACCATACAAATTTACATACCCAAGATACTTAGTTTAACATTTACACAAAAAGCTTCTTGACATTCAAACCATATTAGATATTCGTCACTCCCCCATTAAAAGATCCTAACTTGGCAGTGAATTCCAAATGATAAGCATACCTGAAACAAAACATTATAGGAGTGTAAGCTATAAAGTCTTAGTGAATGAACATTTACCACACATATAACCAATTTGAATAGCCATTTTTGTTTTGTTATAATTCTATAACCCAATAATAAATGTGAAACTCTTGCAATCCTGGACCCGCCATAGTCCAATAAATCCACCACAGTTATTGGGGACCACCACGTCCCTTTATTAGGCCCGAGTACACAAACTTTTAAGTTAGATTGACAGGACCACCACATCCCGTAGGATCCACCATAGTCCGTAACATTAGATAAATAACCCTCCACAGTCCATAGCATTAATTAACATTGCTTCACATTTTTAATCATATGCATTTGTTTCATAAATACCACATCACTCCATAAGAATTCTAACACATGTATTCAACTACACATTTCCATATGAAATTATAAGCATTTATATTTCCTAGGTAAGGTCACTCACCTTGTATTTGGTGCTAATATTAATACCAAACTACTTCCTTGGTATGGTAGTATTAGTTGCTTCCCCACCTAACAAGTCGACGTCATTAGTATTTGAATATACCAATTAACATTAAACCTAGTAATACATCACATCATTTGGTCGATCAGAAATAACTAAAGAGGAAATAAATATGATACTTCACATTTATATAATGCCCTATTAATTAGGGTTCTAACACAATTTAGGGAACTGAATTATGAATTCACTAGACAAAGTTATGCCCATTTTATTACAACCTTTTCCAAATCGTTTCTCAAGAAAAACAGCAACTCAACTTCAACTTCCTGGAATTTTCATAATTTTAATACATCATAACTTTATATGATATTCCACCCAATATCAATAAACACATTTAATAATACAAAATTAATGTTTTATAATTTTTAGGGCCTATTTTCTATGTCGAGCTAAACGTCAAACACTTGGTATGCATTCTTGCTCCTTTAGGGCAGATTTCAAACCAAAACTTCAAACTATCACCAAAGGTACATTTCTTGGTATTTTAATACAATTTTCGTATATCTTATACATATATGAGTCTATTTTACTCTCCAACTATAATCAGTCAATTCCAATAAGTATTCCATGATTTATACCATTTTTAGCACAACTAGGTCGAAAAAGAACATTAAATCATAACTTAACATTTTTAAGCATACATCACCTCCACCTTGGTTATCAATCATGGAAACATATAATACATATGTTTCAACATATATATACATAAAAAAACTGAATTTCTTGAATTAAAAAGCATCACGAGGAGGGAATTTAAATCTGGGCCTCTAAAGTTAACATTTACGATCCTAATACACGTTCTTACACATGTTCTTAAACCATCCTTGTTCCAACACAATTTAGCAATATGGGTATCATTAAAATAGTTATCCAAATCAAAAATAAAAATATTCCAAGTGTAGAACTCATCCATGTGACCAACTTTAATAAAGAGGTAATTACCATACGAGGATTCCTCGATTTATAGAAATTTTCCAACGATTTCTTCCTTAACTTTCTTCTCTTTCTCTTTAGGCAAAAATCTTTTTAATGGCTGAACAAGGGGGTTGTTTTAACAAGTTTAAGTCGTCCAAACCATCACCCACCCTCTAACCAATCAAAAAATAGCACATGGTGTGCTAATAAGACAAATGTCACTTAAGGGATGGACATATTTGCCCTTGTTTTGTACTTTCGGTATAACTTCTTATTTGAACCTCCGTTTAATACACCATTTGTTGTGTTACAACCCTAATTAATATATATACAACTTTAATATTTTGTGTTTTCCCAAAATCCTAAAATTAGTACACCTAATATGTTCTCGAACAGGAAAGTAGCAATTTACCGAAAATCTTAAAACTTTCACATTTGGCGACCAAACATTGCAAATTTCGCACCAACACCCTAATTTACTTTTATAAACATAATCATGCATTAGAAACATATTTTACGATGCATTTAACCACATAACTAGTCATATGCTCTAAACATGTTATCCCTGATCATAAGCTCTATTAGAATCTAATATAAACCACATATATATCACATGAGCATGCATCCCCTAAACATGATAATTAACATGTTTAACACCCATAACCAATTTATAAATTATAACTCATAACTTATACTTAATCATGTAATTAACCTTACTAATCATGTTTTAGGGCCTTACAATTCTACCCCTCTTATAAAAATTTCATCCCCGAAATTTAACGCATAAGAAACTTACCAAACAAGTGAGGACATTGCTTATTCATGTTATCCTCCCCTTCCCGGGTGGCATACTCCACATTCTGACTTCTCCACGTCACCTTAACTAGTGAAATGGTTTTACTACGTAACACTTTCCCCTTTCGATCTACAATAGTAATGGGTTCCTCCACGTAGGTCAAGTCATCTTGAAGCTCTATCGGTTGTGAAATAAACATATGTGAAGGATCGTACATATACTTTCGTAACATGGATATATGAAAAACATCGCGTATCCGAGATAATTCTGGTGGTAATGCCAACTTATAAGGTACAGCTCCAACCCATTTCACTATCTCTTAAGGGCCAATATACATGGGACTTAACTTTCTCTTCTTTCCGAATCTCATAACCCCTCTCCAAGGAGAAACACGTAGGAATACTCGATCAGCTTCCTCAAATTTCAATTCTTTCCTTCGGTTGTCTGCATAAGTTTTCTATCTACTTTGTGCCACCTTCAAGTGATTGTTGATAAGATTTATCTTTTCAGTAGTTTGTTGTACAATTTCTGTCCCAAGTAGTTTTCGTTCTCCTACTTCAGTCTGACACACTGGAGTTCTGCATTTTCTCCTATACAAAGCTTCATAAGGAGCCATATCAATACTAGAATGATAGCTATTATTATAAGCAAACTCTATGAGTGGCAAGTGTTCATCCCAACTGGCCTTGAACTCCAATACACAAATTTATAACATGTCTTCGGGTGTCTAGATCATTCTTTCTAACTGCCCATCAGTCTGAGGATGAAAAGTTGTACTAAATTTCAATTTAATCCCCAAAGTTTGTTATAAACTAGGCCAAAAGTGAGAAGTAAACTTAGGATCTCGATCATAAATAATAGAAACAGGTGCACCATGCAATCTAATAATCTTTTTTTTTTTAATCTAATAATCTCATTCACATATAATTTGGTATATCTATCCATGGAGTATGTAGTTTTAATAGGAAGAAAATGTGCGGACTTAGTCAACCTATCAATGACAACCCAAGTAGAATCAAACCCTTAGGATGATTTTGGTAAACCTACAACAAAATATGTAGTAACATGCTCCTATTTCACTACACCAAAACTGTCAATCTGGCACACGTGGACAAGGGGAATCTGGCACGGTTTTAAACTGTGCCAAAATTTGGCACGGTTTCTTAAAATTCTGGCACAGTTTTAAACTTTACCAAAATCTGGCACGATTTTAAAATGTGCCAAAATCGTTCCAAATTAAAAAAAAATACTAAAATAAAAGACTTTTCATTCAACTGACTCTCTCGCTCACTCTTCACCCAATTCCTCCTCCCACTTTTCACCTAATCCTTGATTTCTCTTTGAAAGAAAAAAACGATCCAGTCCTCCCCATCGTCATTCTCTCTACGTCGCTCGCTCTCTGCGCCATTCAACCCTCCCTGTCGTCGTTCATACCTCTCCGGCGCAATACTGGTAAACACGATTCACTCTCTCTGCGCTCGCTCTCTCTCTACGCCACTCGCTCTCTGCGTCGCTCTCTTTCTACGTCGTTCAGACCTCCCCGTCGCCGTTCATACCTCTCCGGCGCAACACTGGTAAGAACTAATAGATCAAATCGTTATGGATCAAATGATTTCTCAGAACCAAACCAAAACTCTGTAATCTGAGATGTATTTTCACCAAACCAACACAATGGGTTTTGGTTTGGTTTGGGTGAATACTTAGTTTATGAAATGTAACTAACTTTGCTGTTTCGTTTATAATTTGCTGAAAAGATTGTATCCCAAACATGACAGGGGCTGTATATTTAATTCAAAGCCCTAGTACACTATATGCAGTTGTTTTTAATGTCCGCAATGCCTTACAGAACGCTTGAGGTTATTAATTCAATTTTCTTTATCTGTTTCTAAGCTTTTTGAAATTGTCAAAATAAGTTACGGGCTAATTAAAGACACACAATTAACTAAAAGCTTCAAAGAAATGTGCAAGTGTGTTGGCAGTGTCTACTTTTGTTAAATGGCTCAGAGTTCAGAAGTTTGATGCCAATGAGGACTCGTTTGGCAACTCAATTCCAAGGATTGGAATTGGAAGGCCTATTTCAAGTCCGTGGAATTAAAATTGGTCTTTCAATTCCATTTTTATGGTTTGGAATTCGGTTGCCAAACGAACCCTGAATTTCAAGTCTTAGTGGAAATCGTTTCCAAGATCTCTTGTGAATGTGTTTTTGTTTTGCCACATTAGCTCACACTTGCAACATCTCTTTTGACTTTTCTTGTTCTTTTTTATCTAGGCCTCCGAGGTGGTCTGTCAAATCGTTTCTAGTCAAACGATTTACACCAAATAATTTTCGGTTAAAATTTGAGATGTATTTTGTTGATATATTGCTCAGTGCAATTTTTAAGAAATTCGTCTCTTGCCAACGAGATATCAAATTATTAATTTATAGAGTGGGACATTGCTTTTGCTTGTATTTTTACACACAGAATTCTCTCGAATTCATTAAATTCGAGCTATGATTTTAGATTTCAATGATCCCTCTCTCGTCCTGCTTATCTTTTGGTGGGATTTATGACTTTTGATGTGGTTTGTTTTGGTTTAATGGTTGATTTCTTCGTTTAAAGGCTGATTGGGAGATGTGTGGTTGATTTTATCTTTGTTTTAGTGTTCTTGGGGGGTCGGAGGATGTGTCATTGGGGTATTATTTGTTAAGGATTATTTTGATGCTTTTTTGAAAAATTTCTTCGATATTATTTGTTTGGCAAGGTTAGTTTGTTTATCTTTAGTTATTTCTGATTCTCATGTGATTTTTTAAGATGCGGTTTATTTTTTACTATGGGAGTTTTTTTTATCTATTGGTGTAGAAACTTGTTCCTCTATTGGCTTGCTAATGAGACAACAAGTCTTAGTGTATTTTACTCCATGTTTGCATCTTTGATAGTTTTTCAGATTCTCGTGAAAATGTCTCTAAAGTAATTCGAGTAGGGTAACAATAGTTCTAGTTCGAGCTACGTGTAAAAAAAAATTGTTTGATATTTGTTCCAACCTTGAATTCTTGATGAGTTCAGTATTAAATTGGGGTTTAGAATTTTCGGTCCATTTTTTTAATAAAAGGGACATGTTATCAATTTCACACATGTGTGTGTATAATCATATATGGGTACTGTAATATTAAAGAGTTTGATCGAGTGTTGGGTGGGAATTGAATGCAGGTATTGGGGAGGTTTGGAGATCAAAAGGCCAGCATAGGTTGCCAGTGATTTGTTTAGTTTTGTTTTACAAAGGTTTAACTCAGTCCAGTCCCATCCAATCTTAATCAAGTTACTACAGGTAACTATTATTTAGTACCCATTTATTAACCTTTTAAAATGCAATGATTTATTTCTACTCAGCATTTATATTTTGTCTTTTTCATTCTATATCTCATCATTCCTTTTAAACTTTGAAAATCACTTCATGGCTTACTTTAGAGCTTATTTAGTTAAATTGGTGGAAGGGATTGTTGGTGGTTTGGTTTTGGAATTTGTTGTTGATGTTGAGTTTATTTTAAATGTTAAAACATGTTGGATTTAACGGAAAAAAAAATGAAACTATGCCAAAATTTTCTAAAATGAATAAACGTTATAAATTGATTAAAAACATACCGTTAGAGGATGAAAACCCAAACCAGCCCCCAAACGACCCGGTAGGAGGCACGAAAACCTCGCATGGGACCAATGTAATTTGTACGAACTGACTGTGTAGTCCCAGGTCTCTCGGTTTGAGAATACGACGTTAATATGCAAAAATCAACACTTAGACTTAAAAACACGTCGTTAAAGGGAGAAAACCCAAACCAACCCCCAAACGAGCCCGTAGGAGGAACAAACACCTCGCACGGGACAAATGTAACTTGTACGAACTGACCGCATAGTCCCGGGTCTCCCGATTTGAGAATACGATGTTAATTTGCAAAATCAACACTTAGAGTTAAAAACAAGCCGCTAAAGGGTGAAAACCCAAACCAACCCCCAAACGACCCCGTATGAGGCACGAACACCTCGCACGGGACCAATGTAACTCGTAGGAAGTGACCGCGTAGTCTCGGGTCTCCCGGTTTGAGAGTATGACGATAATTTGCCAAAATCACACTTAGAGTTAAAAACATGCCGTTAAAGGTTGAAAACCCAAATCGGCCCCCAAACGACCCCGTAGGAGGGACGAACACATCGCATGGGACCCATGTAACTCGTAGGAACTGACCGCGTAGTCCCGGGTCTCCCGATTTGAGAGTATGATGATAATTTGCCAAAATTACACTTAGAGTTAAAAACATGTCGTTAAAGGATGAAAATCCAAACTAGCCCCCAAACGACCTTGTAGGAGGCACGAACACTTCGCACGGGACCAATATAACTTGTAGGAACTGACCGCGTAGTCCCGAGTCTCACGATTTGAGAGTATGACGATAATTTGCAAAAATCAACACTTAGACTTAAAAACATGCCGTTAAAGGATGAAAACCCAGACAAGCCTCCAAACGACCTCGTAGGAGGCACGAACACTTCGCACGAGACCAATGTAACTTGTATGAACTGATCGCGTAGTCCCGGGTCCAACGGTTTGAAAGCATGACCATAATTTGCAAAAAAATAACACTTAGACTTAAAAACATGGCGCTAAAGGATGAAAACCCAAATCAGCCCCCAAACGACCCCGTAGGAGGCACGAACACCTCGCACGGGACCAATGTAACTTGTAGGAACTGACCGCGTAGTCCCGGGTCTCCCGGTTTGAGAGTATGACGATAATTTTCCAAAATCACACTTAGAGTTAAAACACATGCCGTTAAAGGTTGAAAACCCAAATCGGCTCGGCCCCCAAACGACCCCGTAAGAGGCACGAACACCTCGCACAGGAAGAATGTAACTTGTAGGAACTGACCGCGTAGTCCCGGGTCTCTCGATATGAGAGTATGACGATAATTTATCAAAATTAACACTTAGACTTAAAAATATGCCGTTAAAGGGTGGAAACACAAACCAGCCCCAAACGACCCCGTAGGAGGCACGAACACCTCGCACGGGACCCATGTTACTTATAGGAACTGATCGCGTAGTCCCGGGTCTCTGGGTTTGAGAGTTTGACGATAATTTGGCAAAATCACACTTAGAGTTAAAAACATGCCGTTAAAGGGTGAAAGTCCAAACCAGCCCCCAAACGATTCTGTAGGAGGCACGAACACCTCGCACGGGACCCATGTAACTTGTAAGAACTGACCGCGTAGTCCCGGGTCTCTCAATTTGAGAATATGATGATAATTTGCCAAATCAACACTTAGAGTTAAAAACATACCGTTAAAGGGTGAAAACTCAAACCAGCCCCCAAACGACCCCGTAGGAGGCACGGACACATCGCACAGGACCCATGTAACTCATAGGAACTGACCGCGTAGTCCCGAGTCTCCCAGTTTGAGAATATAACGATAATTAGCCAAAATCATACTTAGAGTTAAAAACATGCCGCTAAAGGGTGAAAATCCAAACCAGCCCCCATACTACCCCATAGGAGGCACGAACACCTCGCAGGGGACCAATGTAACTTGTAGGAACTGACCGCGTAGTCCCGGGTCTCCCGGTTTGAGAGTATGACGATAATTTGTAAAAATCACACTTAGAGTTAAAAACATGTCGTTAAAGGGTGAAAACCTAAACCAGCCCCCCAAATGACCTGTTAGGAGGGATGACCACTTCGCACGGGACCAATGGAACTTGTAGGAACTGACCGCGTAGTCCCGGGTCTCCCGGTTTGAGAGTATGATGTTAATTTGTAAAAATCACACTTAGAGTTAAAATAAGCCGTTAAGGGGTGAAAATCCAAACCAGCCCCCAAACGATCCCGTAGGAGGCACGAACACTTCGCACGGGACTAATGTCACTTGTAGGAACTGACCGCGTAGTCCCAGGTCTCCCGGTTTGAGAGTATGACAATAATTTGCCAAAATCAACATTTAGACTTAAAAACATGCCGTTAAAGGGTGAAAACCCAAACTAGCCCCCAAATGACCCCGTAGGAGGCACGAACACCTCGTACGGGACCCATGTAACTTGTAGGAACTGACCGCGTTATCCCGAATCTCTCGGTTTTAGAATATGACGATAATTTTCCAAAATCAACACTTAGAGTTAAAAACATGTCGTTAAAGGGTGAAAACCCAAACCAGCCCCCAGACGACCACGTAGGAGGGACGAACAGGCCGTTTGCTATTGCTATAAGGGCTGCTCTATCGCATTGGACCGATGTAACTCGTAGGAGCTGACCGCGTAGTCCCAGGTCTCCCGGCTTGAGAGTATAACGATAATTTGCCAAAATCACATATAGAGTTAAAAACATGCCATTAAAGGGTGAAAACCCAAACCAGCCCCCTAACGATCTCGTAGGAGGAATGAACACTTCGCACGGGACCAATGTAACTTGTAGGAACTTACCGCGTAGTCCCGGGTCTCACGATTTGAGAGTATGACTATAATTTATAAAAATCAACACTTACTTAAAAATAAGCCGTTAAAGGATGAAAATCCAAACCAGCCCCCAAACGACCTCGCAGGAGGCACGAACACTTCGTACGAGACCAATGGAACTTGTAGGAGCTGACCGCGTAGTCCCGGGTCACACGATTTGAGAGTATTAAGACAATTTGCAAAAATCAACACTTAGACTTAAAAACATGCCGTTCGTTAAAGGTTGAAAACCCAAATCGGCCCCTAAACGACCCCGTAGGAGGCACGAACACCTCGCACAGGACCAATGTAACTTGTAGGAACTGACTGCGTAGTCCCGGGTCTCTCGATATGAGAGTATGATAATAATTTACCAAAATAAACACTTAGACATAAAAACATGCCGTTAAAGGGTGGAAACCCAAACCAGCCTCAAACGACCCCGTACGAAGCACGAACACCTCGCACGGGACCCATGTAACTTTCAGGAACTGACCGCGTAGTCCTGGATCTCTCGGTTTGAGAGTTTGACGATAATTTGGCAAAATCACACTTAGAGTTAAAACACATGCCATTAAAGGGTGAAAATCCAAACCAACCCCCAAACGACCCCGTAGGAGGCACGGACACCTCGCACGGGACCCATGTTACTTGTAGGAACTGATCGCGTAGTCCCGGGTCTCTCGGTTTGAGAGTATGATGATAATTTTCCAAAATCACATGTCGTTAAAGGGTGAAAATCCAAACCAGCCCCCAAACGACCCCCTAGGAGGCACGAACACATCGCACGGGACCCATGTAACTCGTAGGACCTAACCGCGTAGTCCCGGGTCTCCCAGTTTGAGAGTATAACGATAATTTGCCGAAATCACACTTAGAGTTAAAAACATGCCGTTAAAGGGTGAAAACCCAAACCAGCCCCCAAACGACCCCATAGGAGGCACGAACACCTCGTATGGGACTAATGTAACTCGTAGGAACTGACCGCGTAGTCCCGGGTTTCCCGGTTTGAGAGTATGATCATAATTTGCAAAAGTCACACTTAGAGTTAAAAACATGCCGTTAAAGGGTGAAAACCTAAACCAGCCCCCAAACGACCTATTAGGAGGGACGAACACTTCGCACGGGACCAATGTAACTTGTAGGAACTGACCGCGTAGTCCCGGATCTCCCGGTTTGAGAGTATGACGATAATTTGCAAAAATCACACTTAGAGTTAAAAACATGTCGTTAAAGGGTGAAAACATAAACCAGCCCCCAAATGACCCCGTAGGAGGCACGAACACCTCGCACGGGACCAATGTAACTTGTAGGAACTGACCGCATTGTCCTGGGTCTCCCGATTTGAAAGTATGACGATAATTTGCAAAAATTAACACTTAGACTTAAAAACATGTCGTTAAAGGGTGAAAACCCAAACCATCCCCAAACGACCCCGTAGGAGGTATGGACACCTCGCATGGGACTAATGTAACTCGTAGGAACTGACCGTTTAGTCCCGGGTCTCCCGATTTGAGAGTATGATGATAATTTGCAAAAGTCACACTTAGAGTTAAAAACATGCCGTTAAAGGGTGAAAACCTAAACCATCCCCCAAAAGACCTGTTAGGAGGGACGAATTCGCACGGGACCAATGTAACTTGTAGGAACTGACCGCGTAGTCCCGGATCTCCCGGTTTGAGAGTATGATGATAATTTGTAAAAATCACACTTAGAGTTAAAAACATGCCGTTAAAGGGTGAAAACCTAAACCAGCCACCAAACGACCGCGTATGAGGCTCGAACACCTCGTACGAGACCAATGTAACTTGTAGGAACTGATCGCGTTTTCCCAGGTCTCCCGATTTGAAAGTATGACGATAATTTGTAAAAATTAACACTTAGACTTAAAAACATGCCGTTAAAGGGTGAAAACCCAAACCATCCCCCAAACGACCCCGTAGGAGGCACGAACACCTCGCATGGGACTAATATAACTTGTAGGAGCTGACCGTGTAGTCCCGGGTCTCCCGGTTTGAGAGTATGACGATAATTTACCAAAATCACACTTAGAGTTAAAAACATGCCGTTAAAGGGTGAAAACCCAAGCCGACCCCCAAACGACCCCGTTGGAGGCACAAACACCTCGCACGGGACCAATGTAACTCGTATGAACTGACCGCGTAGTCCCGGGTCTCTCGGTTTGAGAGTATGATGATAATTTCCACTCATATATGTAGTTTTTTAGTTTAAGTATTTTTTTTTTTGTAAATTATTCGGTTACTAATATCGTATCTTTTTTGTATCCTATTTTTTTGCGTTATAACAGCTTATCGTTGGCTTTTATTCACGTGGAACACGCAAAGAACTCAATGGTTTACAACAAAGGGTTTATTAATGATTCAATTTTTTTGTGTCATGTTCGTCGGTCTTTTGTTGTTCTATTATTGACTTTTATGGCCGTGCGGGATTTTGTAAGTTAATTGTTATATTTTGTGGTCGTGTGGGCTTTATGTTAGGCAGGTTTTGTATTAACAGGTTTTGGAATGTCTTGAAAATAGAGGAAACTCTGTCCAATTTTTTTTGGGCCTGTGAGCTATTAAAGACTTGTAGTATTTTGAAGTTTGTATGTACATCAGTTTATTAACAACGCGCAATATTATTAATTTGTGAATTTTGTGCTTTCAAATAATAATTTTTTCTATTTTTTATAAAAAATTTGGCACAGTTCAAAATCGTGGCAAAAGTGTATTATATTTTGGCACGCTTTTGAACTGTTCCAAATTTTTTTAAACTGTGCTGAATCTGGCACAGTTAAAAACTGTGCCAAAAGTGTGCCAGAAATATCAAATTCTGGCACGGTTTAAAAGTGTGCCAGAAGTGTTCCTGTTTGGCTGAATCTGGCACAGTTAAAAACTGTACCAAAAGTGTGCCAGAAATATCAAATTCTGGCACGGTGTAAAAGTGTGCCAGAAGTGTTCCTGTTTGGCTGAATCTGGCACACTTTTGAGCCGTGCCAGAAAAAATTGCCATTTTGGAACACCTGATTCTGGCACAGTTCAAAACCGTACTAGATTTGATCTGGCACAGTTTTAAACCGTGCCAGAATCCTGTTTTTGGTGTAGTGTTTCCACTAATGAATAGGTAATGTCTGTAGTAAACCACTTGACTTCTGATTCTCTGTCTTCACCTGTTGGCAAACTAGACATCTAGCAACAAAATCTGCAATGTCGTGTTTCATTCCCGGCCACCAATAACATTGTTTCAAATCTCTATACATTTTCATGCTCCCTGGATGCATTGCATAGAAAGAACAATGGGATTACTCTAAAATTATTCTTCTTAAACGGTTACCATACATAACAATGTCATAATCATGAATAGAAAATTCATTCCCTTTACCCTTTTTCATAGTATCTCTAACTTTTTCCAATTCTGTATCTCCTGCATGTGCTCATTTTATCCAGTCTATCAACGGGGGTATAACATTCAAATATGCTACTATTCCGTAAGACTCATTCAAAGTTAATTTTGCCCCCATTAAAGCTAACTCTCACAGCAGGTCAACTCGAATACAATAAATACAAGATACTATGCCTAGAGATTTTTTAGTCAAAGCATTAGCAACAACATTAGCTTTACCCGGATGGTGCTGTATCGTGCAATCATAATGTTTTATAAGTTCCATCCACCTTCTTTGCCTCAAGTTCAAGTCTTTTTTAGTAAACAAGTATCTTAAGCTTTTATGGTCAGTAAGAATTTCATAACTAACACCATATAAGTAATGTCTCTAGATCTATATTGCAAAAACTACTGCAGCTAACTCAAGATCATGAGTAGGGTAGTTGCATTCATGTATCTTTAACTATCGAGAACCAAAAGCAATTACTTTTCCATATTGTATTAACACATAATCGAGTCCTTGATATGAGGCGTCACTATAAATAACTAAACCTTCTTTACCCATTGGGATAGTCAATACTGGAGCTGATGTCAACTTACCCTTTAAATTTTCAAAGATTTTATCACAAACACTACTCCACACAAATTTGTTCTCCTTTCTGGTATGCTTAGTCAATGGAAATGCAATAGAAGAGAACCCCGGTATAAACCTCTCGTAATATCCCGCCAATCTCAAAAAGATACGTACCTCTGTCACACTAGTTGGTCTTTCCTAATTCATTACTGCTTCTACCTTCTTGGGATCAACACAAATACCATTAGCAGAAATAACATGTCCCAAAAATACCACCCTGTCTAGCAAAAATTCACATTTAGAAAACTTATCATACAACTGCTTCTCTCGTAAGGTTTGTAAAATAATATGCAGCTGGTGCTCATGCTCATCCCTACTATGAGAATATATCAAAATATCCTCAATGAAGACAATAACAAAAGAATTCACGTATGGGTGAAATATATTGTTCATCAAATCCATGAATACAATCGGTGCATTTGTTAACCCAAATGGCATGTTAAGAAATTCATAACGTCCATACCTGGAATGAAAAGCAGTTTTAGAAATGTCACAGTCTCTTACTTTCAACTGATGATACCCAGATCTGAGATCAATCTTTGAAAATACCATGGATCCTTGCAACTGATCAAACAAGTCATCAATGCGAGGTAGTGGGTATTTGTTATGGATAGTCACCTTATTCAATTGACGATAATCGATGCATAGTCTCATGGTTCCATCTTTATTTTTCACAAACAATACTGGGGCTCCCCACGGTGATACACTAGGCCTTATAAAACCACGATCTAACAAAATCTTGAAACTATATTTTTAGCCTCTTTAATTATGCAGGTGCCATGCGATATGGTGCAATAAATATCGGTGCGGTGCCTGGTACCAACTCAATCGCAAATTCTACCTCACGGTCTGGTGCAAACCCTGGGAGTTATTCTGGGAAGACATCTGCAAAATCATTAACTACTTATATATCTAATAGTTTTCGAACCTCTTTTCGTATGTCCACCACATGGTCAAGATAACCCTGACACCCTTTCCTTAACAATTCATAAGATTTTGTAGCAGAAATCAAACATACTGGTGTGACATTTTATTCCCCAACAAATTTAAATTCAGGTTCACCGGGTAACCGAAACACTACCTCCTTTCTAAAGCAATCTAAATATACATGATATGAGGCCAACCAATCCATGCCCAGTATCACATCAAAGTCACTCATATCGAGAGGTAACAAGTTAACTAGTAATTCTTTTTCACCCACTCGCACCACACACTCCCTATATACCATCTCAATAAAAACCAACCCCCCACTGGAGTAATAATAGCTAAACCATAATTTAATGATGATAATGGTTCATTAAGATGCAACAGATAAAGAAAAGAGACAAAAGAATGTGTAGAACCAGGATCTATCAACACATAATCATCTTTATCACCAATTAGAAGTGAATATGTCACTATGTTAGGCATAGCTTGTGCATCTTATTACGTTAGTGCAAACACCCTGCCTTGACCTTGACTTTGGGATATACCTCCTCTATCTCCCCTGGGTACATTCTGTGTAGAACTCCTACCTCCTACTTCCACACTCCCAACTGATGTTGTAGCTCCCATCATTGGACAATTCTTTCGTAAGTGCCCTTGCACTACACCAAATCTGTCGGGTTATCACGACCATTGATCATGATAAGTCTAACTTGTCATGGTCAATGACCATGACAAGTCTGGGGGGTGACAACTTTTATTGTCACGGACTTGTCACGGTCATTGACCGTGACAAGTTCATTAGACTTGTCATGGTCATGTCACGGTCTATGACCTTAACAAGTGTTGTCATGGTTCAGGACCGTGACAAACCCATGAAAATATTTAAAAAATTGTCACGATCAATGATCGTGACAATTCTGGGAAGAATTGAAAAAAAAATGTTGGGCAGTATGGCCACTTCCACTGCCCAGCATTCATACCTATCATAGCAACGTTATACCTATTTAAACATCAAATATCCAAATAAAATAAAGATAATGAAAATATGCATTCAAAATAATATGCATCACGATATAATCCAAATATAATTCAAATGTAACAACTTAAAACAATTCAATTCAAATAATGTCACTAAAAGTCTGGGCTAACGTTAACTCTAAGGAGGTGAGTAGGCCACACGATATACGAATTGACACACACAACAATATACGTCGTTACACATTATTCACGCAACCATAATGGGGAGTTCTCCTTCTCGGGTATCACATGTGTGACGAGCACCTTGGACTCGATGTCTTGAAGTGAATGTCCATGAACTAGTGCACCCTAGACAGTATTCGGGTCCCTCAACCCTCGCCCTATCCGATGGCCATCAAATATGTCTAGTATAAACATGCTCGGCCAACCAAGTGTCGAAATCGGTCTGTTGAAGGGAGCTAAATAGGGGACTGGATCATCAAAGTCTGCACGGGTCGGCGATGAAGCACAGAGGTCCACCTCCTCGTCATCCTACACCTCATCCTCCTGCATCTCCTCCTCCACCACCTTCTCCTTCCCTTTCCCCTTACATTTTCGTCCCAACGAACGCTTTACGAATGAGAACATATCTTGGACCATGCCTCCAAACAGGGCAGCTTCGCGTCATGCGAGTCCGCTGTTTGAGCGAACCTGGTGTTGCTCATCTCCAATCCAATGATCCTAGATTTGGCCACCCGCAAGCTCATCCCCTTGTTCTCCCCTTGTGATCAGTTCCAAGCACTTGATTGAGTGCGTATGAGGACAAAGATGCCTTGTCAGCATCATACTGCGACTCATGCACTTCCTTAAGCTTTGCCTGAAACAACAAAAAGCACATGATTACTTAAATAAGTAAATAAAAACATTACATCGTAATTAAGAAAAAGTAAATTGTCGGATTACTTACAATCTTGGACGCGGCACTCGGGGAAACCTCCTTATCCTTCCCCCTTCTTTGTCTGAATAACCACATAAGTATCGAGCCTATGTGGCATACCCACAGGGCCACTCCCCGTCTCCTGAAATAAAATAATGCAAAATTAGTATCAGCCCCACAAAGTAAAATAATGCAGAATAACATATTTCTGTAATTATAGAAAAATTAAATCTTACCATCATCCCATGCTCCCTTCGGCATAAAACGTCCGGCCAGAGTAGTGCACGTCCGTCTTTTTCTCCTGATTTTCCCTCCTCGATTGTCGAGATGCCAATTTTCGCTCCCCGATCTCATTGCTAATGAACTTTTGCCATTGTGCCAATGAGATCGGCTCCTTCGGCGGAACGAATTCACGCATTTGGATAACGGACTCTCGGGTCTTCCCAAAGTACTGGGTTCGCATATTTTTCTTCCACGTCTTATGTTTCTCCCTCAACTGCTCCAAAACGAAATCGCGTAGTTTTGGGTTCAAGCTGAATTATTCCTATTCAACAAATACAATGTTAGTTGCGAATAAATATAAATTGAAATTGAAATTGAAATTGAAATTGAAATATTCATATAAATATAAATATAAATACATTACCTATAGTGCCACCCAAATAGCTAACTTGAGCTCATTTGGCACCTCCCTCCAACTAGTGTACCTAAGGCCGGCGATAGTCTTTATCAGCTCAAGGGATCTCGCTAATAGCCCCGTCTTATTCTCAACGGTCATCCCCACTTTGCCCCATTTGGAGAGCCTAGGGACGAGGATCCCTCCTCAAATCCTCTACCACCGAGCCCAGATGACATCATCATAATCAACATCATCATCATCGCCTTAATACCTGAAGGAGACATTTTCTATAAAAAAATGTTGTTATTAGTACAAATCCAAACGAATTTGGAGAAGACATGCAAATATGTACAATTACCACAAATCCAAATCTGAACCCCCCCTCCAACACACACACACATGAACACTAAACACACATTGCCCAGCCCCCAACACACACACGAACGCTAAACACACATTCCCCCCCCCCTAACACACACACGAACACTACACACACATTTCCACCCCCCAACACACACGCGAACACTAAACACACATTCTCCCTTCCCCCCCCCCCCCCCACCCAACACACACATTCCCCCCCCCCCCCCCAACACACGCACAAACACTATACACACATACATATACAAAGGAAAGAAACAAAGATAAAAATAGTGAAAATGATAAAGTGCAAATCAATTAAAATCATTATAAATTGATTCATGAAGTACAAATTGGAATATTTATTACAAATTGAAAAATTATTTCAAATTTGGGTTATCATAAAAATGGATTGATATTCGGTAGGAGCAGCCAAGTCATCCACACTACTATTTAGACGCTTTGGCGCAAGTAGGACAATTGACCACAGCTCGTTGTTGATATACTCCGAGTAAAACACTTGGTTGACCTTTTAAAATGCACAAACAAACGGCTCATCGTTCATGTGACCTTTGCTCTTCAACTTGGACAAGTTAACCATGATCAAATTAGTGCCAGGATCAACTTTACAAGCATTTTTATCCTCAACTCTTACCCAGTCACAGTAAAATACAACCTCTTTGAAGCTTATATAATCCAATTAAAATATATTTTGAATTACACCATAGTAAGTCATTTAAGCTTCAACGCGGTTTTTATCTTTTGCGCTCACTAGAAAGAAAGTAAGAGCCTTGTATGAAATGCCCGAGTTCTATACATTTGTACTTTCATCGTACACATTTATGTCGAATACGTAATCATTTAATCGATACTTTTTGTACTCTTGTTCCATGAACAAAGGTCCGGTGGCTAGACGAGGAAGCCTTGATGTCGCATCACCCGTCTTTAAGAGCTGAGAATATACATAAATTGATTAGGTTAGTTGTAAAGTTAGAGTGTAATGTAACGTTATATAATGGCCATTTTCACTATAATTACCTCTTGTGACAACCCCAGTTGCATTCCTAGTTGGGGTCTTCTTATGCTTGACATTCTTAAATTTGGGATTCTTACCTGGCATATTAGGGCCATATTCAGAAGATTTACTTTCAATTTCTGAACTTGAAAGTCTCGGCGGTAGCCTATGTTTAACCACGCCCGATAAAAAATTGGAACCTTTCTCAAATCTGAAACTATGAGCCGGGGGTAAAAACCTCATATGGCAATGGTATATGTTTTTTAAGCTAAAGGAGAGATGAAGAGATTCATTCTCCTCTTCACAAATAGGACACCCCAAATAACCATGTACCACACAACCGAATAATGTTTCATAAGCTGGAAAATTATGAATTGCCCACATCAACATAGCTTTCAGCATAAACTCTTCTTTTCTAAAAGAGTCAAATGATTGCACACCCTCTTCCCATAACTCATTTAATTCTTCTAACAAAGGATCCAGGTAAAAGTCGATGTCATCACTTGGTACCTTTGGCCCAAGTAACAACAAAAACAGCATCAAAAATTCAGGTCTCATACACTGTGAAGGAGGGAGGTTGAGTGGGGCTAGGATCACTGGCCATACACTCTGATTAGTGCTTAGATTTCCAAATGGATTGAAACCATCTGTTGATATAGCCAAATGAATGTTGCGTTGTTCTCAAGCAAAATCTGGATATTCATAATTCATCCTCCTCCAAGATGTAGAATCAATAGGACGACGCATGAGATTACCCCCTACTTCTTCCCGAGCATGCCAAGTCATTGCCTCCTCTATCCATAGTACTGTGAAAAATCACTTTAATCTAGTCCCAATGGGAAAATATTTCAACACTTTTTGAGGCACATTTGAGCTTGTGCATTCCTTGCCAATAGATTGGACATATCTAGGTTCATCACAGACCGGACAACGATCGAGATTTTTATACTCCTTTCGGTATAGTATGCAATCATACACACAAGCATGGATCGATTTATACTTCATTCCTAAACCTTTCAAATTGTTCTTCATAACAGGATAGCTAGTTGAAAACTCATTCTCCTTGGGTAGTAAGCCATTCACCCAATTCATAATTCATGTCAGCTATTGCCAGACAAACCCTACTGCGTCTTCAAACTGTGCAAACCAACCATGGCATGTAAAGATGTTTGATCTTTCTCACAGCCAGAGTATAACGGTTGGGTCCCCTTAAATGTTAAACTTTGGTAGGCATCGTCAGGGTTTATTGTGATATTTTCACCAGCACCTGAACCTTGTACATCATCAGTAACCTCAGTCTCCTCCGCTCTATAAAATCCGTACGCATCATCAACTAAATCCTCTAACATATTATAATCTACGTTGTCCCCTTCTACATCTATCCTACTTGTTGAAGGTTGTTGTGAAGGCTGTTCAGGGATAAAATGAAGTTTCAATTCAGCGTGAAAACTCCAAAATTGATAAATAGCTTTCATACCCCATCTTAACAAATGTAGTTCAACTGTTTTCCACTCAAACACCTTACCATTCTTACACCTAGCACACGGAAACTCTTCATCATTATGACATCTCTTTGCGTATTTCACAAATTCATTAGCACCTCTGCGAAACACATCCCCCACTATATTTGTCTCACCCATTCACTCTTTGTATTTCGGATATCCCATCACAGCTACCATAACTAATCGCATATTAAAGGTAAGAAGCGTATATTCATGGATTAGTATAAACAAAACTTACATTTATAGTATGTTTCATTTAATTATGTCTTATTTATATTCGATTTTTAAATTTTAAATTCAATTTATAATAAAAAAATCCTATTTCCTCCATCTCCTCTAAAGTGTGAGTGGTCATATCGCATTCAAGACCGCATATTTCTGTAATATACTTAACAGCTCATGCACATTGTTATAATTTGAGAAAAATTCGACAGCATATCCTCGTAGTTCTCCAAGTACACGACGTAGATTGGCAAGTGTGAGTGTTATTTCAGTTGCATAATTGAAATAACTGTCACACTTGCTCAATTGGAAAGTTCCAACTGATTTTGGTAAAAAACAAACACCCTTAAAAATATCTAAGGACCATTTTCAAAATTCATCCATACCGATGAGATCCTTGGTAAATGTGAAGACAAACTTGGGATGATAAACATGACAAGATGTGTATCCATCTTTGAATTTTGACCACTACGCCTTCATTAAACACGTCATAGGCTTGTGATATTGACAATACAAAGCTTAAACTATAACTCAAATATTTTGTCCAGAATTAAGCCAGTAATAAACAAATTAACTCAGTTGGAAATTTGTTCATATAAATCTCCCTTTTGGCTATTCCGGGATAAAACCCTAACAAAAATCCTATGGGCCACTAAGCACTCTTAGAAGACTCAATGTCCAACCCCATAATGGAAAAAGTAAAGATGCTAGATAGACAAACAAACTTGAGTAGCTTTGGTCTCTTGAAAACTTTGTCATATGTTCTAAACTTATAAACCTGCACACTTAAACATGCCTTTAAATGGCAAGAGAATATAACAAGTATAAAATTTGCATAAGAATAAATTTTTAACAATGTCAAATAAAATCTTAACCTAGATAAGAAACCTCCCCAAGATATCCTAATCATGAAAGGAAAGATACCATTTCTCTCCCTTTTGTTTGGGAATAGAGAAAGTAAGAAAGCATAAAAAAATTACTACACCAAAAACCAAATCCCCCCCTGACTGTGTGAATATGATATACCAATATAAAATAGGGAAGAGGGAATAAAATTATGGAATGGTGTGCAGTGCAACAAATACATAACATGGAAACTCAAGCATAAATGATTCAAATTATAATAAAATAATTTCAATATCGATACCAAAAGATACCAATAAGAATAAGTAATGAAGTATGATATCAATTTGAAATTAAAAATTTTGAGATGAGGAATTTTAATGAACCTAACAAGATATCTTACAATGATTATATAGCATGCTAAATAAAATCCAAAGATAAAGCATATGGCAAACATGGACTATATACAAACGCAAAGACTCAAAAAAAGTAATACCAAATATAGACATATGCAAAATATAACAATGAAATATCGTCACATATAGGTATAAATGACCACAAAACTCGACCAAAAACACGTAAGTGTAATACCCCGTATTTCTGAATATTTCTATTTAATTAAATTGGAGAATTAAGTAAGAAAATACGGTTTAATTTAAATTATGCAAGAGAAGTAATTTAGTGATTTTTATTAATAATTGTGATATATGGAGTATTAATCGAGAGATAGATACTGACTAATATCTCCTCATTCTATTTACTTAGCGTGTGTAGTAAATAGTTACTTAGCACGTGTAGACCATTTTGGGGTGAGAACGAGTTATATTTTTAAGTGACCCAAATGATAATTTAGAGGTCACAGATGAGTCTGGAAGGTTCGAATTAGTCAAAACAGTATACCCGGGGGTACTAGTTGAGTCTCGGGGTAATTTTGGACTAAATCGAGATCGTTCGGGGGAGTTTTGCTCTTTTAACATGTGAGGGTATTGAGACCTACAAATTTGAGAGTCTTTTATTAGCCATATGAAAGAGATTTTAGGGTTCGAAAACCCATGTAAACACCAAGACCATTAAAAAGAAGGAGAAAACCATTCTCAAGGCTTAGAATGTGCTTTTGAAGAAGTTGGGTTTGGATCTTGCATCCTAGGAGCCAAAGGAGTAAGGATTAAAGAAGAGAAGCATCAATCCATCATCAACTCCACGAAATCAGAACCCCTCTGTCAAGGCAAGTTGTTTATTACAAAAATTATAAAGATATAATACCCATGTGTAGGGTTTTTGAATAGTTTTGTTAAATCACTATCTTGATAAGAAAGGAAAGAAATTTATGCATGTTGGGATAGGAATCGCATGTAGAATGATTTAACATATGTAGAGGAATAATATTCAGAGATGATTTGATAATTATTTCAGAATAAAATCTAGGTTTTGAATGAAAATATGGGAAGAACACCATAACTAGGGTTGAAAGAAATTCTGAGTTTAATCCACTATTTCTTCAAATGAGTTAAGGTTTTGATGTATTTGAAACGTTATAAATTATCCTAGTATATATGGGAGCACGTTAGGATAATTGGGTCAAATTTTGGTGTACTATAATGAAGTTTGGAGGTTTGTTAATGGAAGAAGAAACTAATGTAGAAGACGAACTGTTGTTGCCCTAGATAGATCGATCGATCGATCTTGAATGTCGATCGATCGACTGGGTCGATCGATCGACTTAAGCTATTTTTCTCTAATTTTTCCTTCGTTAAGGTTTATTTGATTTCCGGGAATGAATGGGAATACTAGGATTTATATTATACTTATATGGGAGTGAGAATCAGACCAATAGGTATATTGTTGAGGTTCAGTAAGGTCATTGGGTGTAGGACTTGGATTATGGACCGACGAGAATAAACCGATTGAGTAGAGCATCGGGGAATTTGGAATTGAGTTACGAGGCGAGCTAAAATCAATTAAATTAATAGACTAGTAGGGTAAGTAATAACTACTAAAATTATATGTGAGGGGTAACTAGGGCCCTTAGAATTGAGTGAATACTCAAATAAATGCGATAGTGAGAAATCATAAATTGACGAATACGATTAATATAATAGAATACAATAATACATACAAGTATGATTGATAGGTCGGGTGTGCACCTACTAAATTATATGAACTATTAGGTTGAGAGATGTATACCTAAATTAACTACGTTAGGGTCGATGAAGTATTCCAAACTAACGTAGGACTATTATACATTTGGGTCGATGAAGTATTCTGAACTAACATAGGGTTATTATTTGTTAGGGTCAATGAAGTATTCCGAACTAACATAGGGGTATCATATGTTTGGGGTCGATGTAAAATGCCGAACGAAACCTTCGAACTGGTGGCTTGATGAAATAGTCTGAGCCAGAATATGTGTATATAAACAATTGGGGTCGATGTATCATTCCGAACCAATTCTCACTTGGGGTCGATGGATCATTCCGAACCAAGAGTTCTTTACGTGTGTGAGAAGGACATAATAGTAATGACTGATATTTAGTATATATTGTGTGTGAAATATATACTTAATGATACTCTACTGCTGTGTTTTAGTAGATTGATATATGATGTGTTTAACGATACATGTCAAACTGGTAAGTAAAGTAGTGAAACTAAATTATGAAACGTGACGTTAGATAGAAAATATCTAATTAGTAATTTAAGTAGTGAAACTTGATTACAAGAGTGGGAAGATATTAATTATGAGAATCCTAGAAATTTAGTAGTGAAACTAAATGAGAAGTTTTTAAACATAACATAGGTGAAATGTTACTTGAGAATTAATTAACTTGCGTGAGATGTTAATGAATTGGATGTACTGTATGGGCGGTACGAGAACTTAGGTATAGATAAGTTCAGATGATTACTTTAGTCCTAGTTAGCTTGGGAGATATGGCTAGGCAGGCTAAGTGTAGAACGTTAGTTGTGCACAATAGATGAGGAGTGAGTAAACTCAAGAGAGTGTACGATAACCTAACATGTGTAATCAATAACCGCATTTTATATTGTGATAAATGCTTGCTAAATATTTTCAAAATGTTTTGAGTACTAACTCTTGCTATAAAATATTTTCAAAACCTTTTAGGTGTCCAGCCACAGGGACGCCATGTATGATGATTTCATTCCAGGGACTCGAAGTTGTAGCACTGTGGATGCTTATAGGATTTTAATTAGACGATATCTCTCATTCAGATCTAGTGCAGGATCTCACACTATTCTATGTATGAACTTGTGGTCCGGTATCAGTCTCAGATGTTTAATTTCAGACTAGCGGTTGTTCTATTATTATTTTGGGATTTTTGTTGACGATTTATTCGGTGATACTCTTATTATTTTGTACTTATAGTTTTTTGATTGGGTTATATTACATGGTGATTGTTATACTTTGTTCCGCGTGGTTGATTTTTTTGTTTTAAGAAAGATAAAATTTGGCATCGGGGGAATTTTCATTTAGAGGATTAGTAATTAAAAAGTTTTCGACAGTGATGCTAAGAATGAACTATTTGAGAAACTTTTTTTAATTTAATAAAGGCCTGATCACCCGATGTTTAATTAGGCGAGGTGTCACAGATGGTATCAGAGCGTCAGGTTCTAGTATCCATATGATCTGTACAGCTTACTACGTTTTCAGCGTATCATTTGATTGATATAGAGCCCTATATTAGGATTGTTGTACTCCTCTACGTACGTGGTTTACGTTATCCTGATATTTAGTAGATGAAATGATATATATACGAATTTGATTGGGTATGGTACGTTGAACATAGCGGTAGGACCTGCGTAGGCATTGGAAAAACTACAGGAGGAAGGGGCTCGACATGAAGTATGGAGTGTTCGATGATGGTAATCGTGGAAGAGATGACCGTTGTCGAGGTCACTTCTAGTGTGTAATGGAAGTAGATGCTTCAAGGACTGTTGGGGCATAGCAGTCATTTTCCAAGTACCGCGACGGCAAAGGGTGATGCTAATCTAGACCCGCCCAATGCAGTGATAATGGGAGGAGGTCTGAAGGACTGAAAGCATCGACAGTGCATGTTAACCAAAGGATGTAGAATATCCAAAGGTCTTGACATTAGGGATAGAGTAGAAGTACTCATAAGTGAAAATTTGGGTAAATTTTTATAGAGACAACGTGGTGGGGATACCAGTCACCCCATCCGGACCGAGGGTCAGTATATAAAGAGAGGGATCTTAAGTATAGTTTAACTGCAAATTCCTCCAATGATGATTCAGAAGGAAAGTAAATGGAAATTTATGAACCCATCACATGAAAGCCTGGTAGAGGCAAATGGTAGGAAAGAAATTTATCTGTTGAAGTGAACTTGTACCCGATGAGATAGGTACAAAGGAAAAAGTGCCCTTAAGAGAATGGACTCACGAGTTGTTGTCCCCCCACAATTTTGGGAAAACTCTGCTTGGACGACTTATGTGTATGATGGCGGTATGGTTCTTCTTACACAGCTGATGTAAATGCTCCTAAGTAAGCAGAGCTAGACAAAAATTAAGACTGGAAGTAATGGGGCTAGTACAAGCCATAAGTGGAAACCCACTAGGGGATTCATTGATTTGATTCTAAGTCGAGACTGTTAAGTCTAATAATGCGTTCCTCTTGGTCAGCAGAACTAAGGGAACCATGATGATAGCGTTCAGAAATCGAGTCTGCCAAGTCCGAGAGGAGGAATGTTCTAAATTGGTCGGTGTGGCCTGAAATATGGGGATTTATGAAAAGATGTCTGATGTGGGACATAAGACCACGCATTTTGATCTTGCCCGAAGTTATTTAAGGGAATAATAACTTCGATAAGTTTTGCATTCCTGGAAGGACAAGCGTATTATGTCTGGGAACCATTTGAACCATCAGTGCGATGGGCAAGAAAGTGTATGAGTTTTAGCCTCGAGTGAATGAGGTATATGATGATGCCTCACCTGAAAGAGGGTCAAGCTTGCATTATTCGTGAGTATATTAGAGACTTCAAAAATTATGGATGTCTCATAGTGATTGATTCTAGTGTATAGGTACCTTAATGATGAGATTCAAGGTATGTCGTATGACCGCTAAACGGAGAGATCGAGCTCGTTATTGTGATTAGTGCTAAGGACTTATTGATAGTATAAGCGCACTGCCACTTGACTCCTTTAGAGATATTGGAGTATAGATGCACATATTGTCAGGGAATGGAAATTTGAGTATCTCGACTGTGTTGTTCCGACAATTCTCAGTAAGAATGCATGGGGAGAAGTCCCTTATTTAAGTTCGGTTACGAAAGGGGATACGACTGAATTTTTATGCACATCAGGAGAAGAGACGTTGTTAGATGCTAGGGGATCAGGGGAGCTGTTAGTGTGGTGGAGAAACACTAAAAGGCTTATTTCACCACGAAGGGATAAGTGGGACTTTGTGGGCAAGAATTTTATTCTTGGTCTAAAGGGGATTGAGAATACCCGCAAGATTGTAGTTACGCCGTGAAGACAAGGCAAGAGTTGAGGAAAAGCATGTTACGAGTGAGACGATTGTAATGTTTTTACAAATGTGCATGGAGAAAAGGGTGTATGGGCGCCCTTGTCAATTGGCTTTCTTAGTCATCCGAGATAGAGAGATGCGAAAAATTATTTTTGATATGTACGCCGATAGGGAAGTTATGAGGCAAGTCATATTGATGAAATAGATTGAATGTCATGGGAGATAGATGATGATCCAAGCTTATATGTGCTAAGAGAGCCAGCACACCCTATGGGATAAGAATCAGTGGGAAGCCGTTAAAAGTTTATCTCTTAATATGGGAGACCTAACTGTTGTGAAGAAGTAACGCGAGGTACTACTTGACTGAGTGTTGAGAGCGACTTACGCATTACTAAAATGTTGATTCTTATAAGGTAACCAACCCTAAAAGTGAACCAATTATGAAGATCTCATAGGTTGTAAAGTATAAAATACCCGGAGAGAAAGGGGAATAGAGGACCACTTGAGAAATATGACGTAAGTGGGAAGCGGTGTTGAGGAAGAGACATAGTGAGATTGTATCCAGATGTACCACTAGTTGATAGAGAATAATGGGCTCAAAATGAGAAAACAAAATTGAGTAGTGAACCTACGTTTCCAATGATGAAATGAGTAGGCAGACTTATAATTTATGGATTGGCTGTGAACATCGTAACTAAGTCAACATTTCGTTGGGGTAGCAGAATGGGTTAAACTAGCATGTCATTGAAAAGGAAGAGTGCACAAGTGCAAGGTGCCGCTCTATATTGTTGGGAATCCAGATGAAATACTAAAATCCAATCCCGTGAGAGATGGTTAGGGAGGAATGGAAATGAAGTTTTATTTTGGGTATGTTGTTTCACATATGACTCCATGGTTGTGAGAAAGGAAGATACTACGCTCTAACGATAGTGAAATTTTGGTAGAAACCACTCATCAATTCATAGGTTAAATGTACACCTATATGAGCATATTTATAGGTAGTGTGAGTGTACCTATATGGACTGTAAATAAGGATTAGGTTCATGGGTACCTATTATGAACTTATATGTACTTTGATGTGTGGTTCGAGGAGACATTCAGAACTCTTAGCCCTTAATGTGTGATAAGAGGACATTCTATTGGAGTATAACATTTTAGAATATATGAAGTGTGTAATATATAGCTCCTAAATTGTCTACTCATGTGCGATGAGATATATATACATATATTGGTTCTCGAGGTGTGATTCCGAGATAATATAACAAATCACTATGGTGATCGAGGTGGGATTATGAGCCAATAACCCCAAAAAAGTTTTACAGAAGGGAGGGTGATTATAAAATAAGTGTGGATAGTATATGTTATGTGTAAGAAATACATACCTTATGATTTCCTACTTATGTGCGATAATAAGTCTGCTTAATTTTGTATTGGCGTCGATGATGTTCCGGACCAATACATGAAGGATCGATTTGGGGTCGATGATTTTTCGAACCAAATCGATGATGAATGATAAACATTGGTATCGAAGGAAGGTATAAACCAACATATGCATTACATTTACCTTGGGTTCGAGGGGTTTCTGGACCAACATAAATGATAGGACGATTGGGGTCGATGATTTCGCCGGACCACTTTTGAGTTAACGTTATAATATTCTACTTATGAGTGATAGTAGACACATAGATGTTATATATAGAGATATACATAGAAAGGATAAATTAAGTAGGGAGAAACTTAATTTCAAGAGTTAACGTTAGATTGGGAAAAATCTATGGGGAAATTAAGTAGTAACTTAATTATAATATATGAGGCATGGATAACATGCAATAAGGTTTTAAAATGAAGCAAGGCATGTACTTGGGATGACCCTTAGGATGATATGATTTGATTTTTGGGTACTAGAGGATGCAGCTATGTTTAAGGTCCTTAGTATTAATACCAGTCTTATCCTAATTTCGAGGACGAAATTCCTTTGTAAGGGGGGAAGTATGTAATACCCCGTATTTCTGAATATTTCTATTTAATTAAATTGGTGAATTAAATGAGAAAATACGGTTTAATTTAAATTATGCAAGAGAAGTAATTTAGTGAGTTTTATTAATAATTGTGATATATGGAGTATTAATCGAGAGATAGATACTGACTAATATCTCCTCATTCTATTTACTTAGCGCGTGTAGTAAATAGTTACTTAGCACGTATAGACCATTTTGGGGTGAGAACGAGTAATATATTTTTAAGTTACCCAAATGATAATTTAGAGGTCACAGATGAGTCTGAAAGGTTCGGATTAGTCAAAATAGTATACCCGGGGGTACTAGTTGAGTCTCGGGATAATTTTGGACTAAATCTAGACCGTTCGGGGGCATTTTGGTCTTTTAACATGTGAGGGTATTGAGACCTACAAATTTGAGAGTCTTTTATTAGACATATGAAAGAGAGTTTAGGGTTCGAAAACCCATGTAAACACCAAGGCCATTACAGAGAAGGAGAAAACCATTCTCAAGGCTTAGAAGGTGCTTTTGAAGAGGTTGGGTTTGGATCTTGCATCCTAGGAGCCAAAGGAGTAAGGATTGAAGAAGAGAATCATCAATCCATCATCAACTCCACGAAATCAGAACCCCTCTATCAAGTCAAGTTGTTTATTACAAAATTTAGAAAGTTAAAATACCCATGTGTAGAGTTTTTGAATAGTTTTGTTAAATCACTATCTTGATAAGAAAGGAATGATATTTATGCATGTTGGGATAGGAATCGCATGTAGAAAGATTTAACATATGTAGAGGAATAATATTCAGAGATGATTTGATAATTATTTCGGAATAAAATCTGGGTTTTGAATGAAAATATGGGAAGAACACCATAACTAAGGTATCAAGAAATTCTGAGTTTAAACCACTATTTGTTCAAATGAATTGAGGTTTTGTTGTATTTGAAATGTTAGAAATTGTCCTAGTATATGTGGGAACACATTAGGATAATTGGGTCGAATTTTGGTGTACTATAATGAAGTTTGGAGGTTTGTTAATGGAAGAAGAAACTAACGTAGAAGACGAACTGTTGTTGATCAATCTTGAACGTCAATCGATCGAACCCAAGAGTTGATCGATCGACTTAAGCTTTTTTTCTCGAATTTTTCCTTGGTTAAGGTTTATTTGATTTTCGAGAATGAATGGGAATCCTAGGATTTATATTATACTTATATGGGAGTGCGAATAAGACCAGTGGGTATATAGTTGAGGTTCAGTAAGGTCATTAGGTGTAGGACTTGGATTATGGACCGAAGAGAATAAACCGATTGAGTAGAGCATCGGGAAATTTGGAATTGAGTTACGAGGTGAGGTAAAGTCAATTCAAGTAATAGACCAGTAGGGTAAGTAATAACTACTGAAATTATCGGTGAGGGGTAACTAGGGCCCTTGGAGTTGAGTGAATACTCAAATAAATGCGATAGTGAGAAATCATAAATTGACGAATACGATTAATATAAGAGAATACTATATTACGTACAAGTAGGATTGATAGGTCGGTGTGCACCTACTAAATTGTATGAACTATTAGGTTGAGAGATGTATACCTAAATTAACTACGTTAGGGTCGATGAAGTATTCCGAACTAACGTATGGCAATTATACGTTAGGGTCGATGAAGTATTCTGAACTGACGTAGGGTTATTATATGTTAGGGTCGATGGAGTATTCTGAACTTAGATTGGGTCATCATATGTTTGGACTCGATGTAAAATGCCGAACCAAATCTTCGAAATGGTGGGGTGATGAAAGAGTCCGAGCTAGAATATGTGTATATAAATAATTGGGGTCGATGTATCATTCCGAACCAATTCTCACTTGGGGTAGATGGATCATTCCGGACCAAGAGTCCTTTACGTGTGTCAGAAGGACATAATAGTAATGACTGATATTTAGTATATATTGTGTGTGAAACATATACTTAATGATACTCTATTGTTGTGTTTTAGTAGATTGATATATGATGTGTATAACGATACATGTCAAACTAGTAAGTTAAATAGTGAAACTTAATTACGAAACATGACGTTAGATAGATAATATATAATTAGTAATTTAAGTAGTGAAACTTGATTACAAGAGTGGGAAGATATTAATTATGATAATCCTAGAAATTTAGTAGTGAAACTAAATGAGAAGTTTTGAAACATAACATAGGTGAAATGTTACTTGAGAATTAATTAACTTTCGTGAGATGTTAATGAAATGGATGTACTGTATGGGCAGTACGAGAACTTAGGTATAGATATGTTCAGATGATTACTTTAGTCCTAGTTATCTTGGGAGATATGGCTAGGCAGGCTAAGTGTAGAACGTTAGGTGTGTACAATAGATGAGGAGTGAGTAAACTCCAGAGAGTGTACGAGAACCTAACATGTGTAATCAATAACCGCATTTTATATTGTGATCAACGCTTGCTAAATATTTTTAAAAAAAATTTAGTCCTAACTCTTGCTATAAAATATTTTCAAAACCTTTGAGGTGTCCAGCCACAGGGACGCCATGTATGATGATTTCATTTCAGGGACTCGAAGCTGTAGCACAGTGGATGCTTACAGGATTTTAATTAGACGATATCTTTCATTCAGATCTAGTGCAAGATCTCACACCATTCTATGTATGAACTTGTGGTCCGGTATCAGTCTCAGATGTTTAGTTTCAGACTAGCGGTTGTTCTATTATTGTTTTGGGATTTCAGCCGATGGTTTATTCGATGATACTCTTATTCTTTTATACTTATACTTTGTTGATTGGGTTATAGTACATGGTGATTGTTATACTTTGTTACTCATGGTTAATTTATCTGTTTTAAGAAGGATAAAATTTGGCATCGGTCTAATTTTTATTTAGGGGATTAGTAATTAAAAAGTTTTCGACAATGATGCAAAGAATGAACCATTTGAGAAACCTATTTTAATTTAATAAAGGCCTGATCACCCGATGTTTAATTAGGCGAGGTGTCGCAATAAGCTTTGCACACTAGCTTAGTATCGATGTGTCCAAACATGTGGGATGGAATGAATGGGTGTGAACGATACCAATGATTTATGGCCCAAACACTCAAATACATTAAAGGAGTTCTATTTGACAGCAAAACTTTATCAAACTAAAATTTAGCCTCAAGTGAAGAGATAAAGTGAACTCTATGAATAAACAAGTACAATGCACACAAGACTAGAATACTGACGATTCTACAAATTAATAGAGTCATGAAAAAATATGCATAACTAGGATTCATTGTGCAAACCTGTTGATCTTAAATTAAACACCCTCAAAAAAATTGAATAGCATAATTTTAGTTTCTCTCAATCCTTTTGAAGTTATTACTTTTGAAAATCAAATATACTAAACTTGTTGGCCTTTGACAATTTTTTTATTTTTATTGCGTTTAATATTTTCATTAGGCTCTTGCCAATAGTGGATTTCTCGCATAAGAGATTTTCTCCTTTCATGGCCCTTTTTCGTGCACCCTCATATTTTTTCAATACTAATCAAATATTCTCACATGAAACGCTTTTTACATGCACAAATCTCTCAAAGTCACGAAATATGTAGATGAAAAAATTGATGAGAAAACATCTCACCAACCTCAAATATACAAGTGCAGTTAACATTAAAAGAGTTCATATATGTGTGTGAAGAGGCATATGCAAAGAGAATCCATTAAGCGGATAAAAAATGAAATGACTCTTTGCAAGAATGATTCAGAACAATCTAAGCATTAGCAATCATAACCACATGTCCTAGTCACATTGATGGAGCGGAATGAATTGGATTCAAACACACCAATATGCCACACAAAATGTGTAAAACTAAAATACACAAAAATTTAAAATCTTAATGAGTTTTTTTTTTAATTTCAAAAGAAAATACCAATTTTTGAAAACAAGACACTAACTTAAACGAGGAACAAAATCTTTTTGTATTTTTCAATATGTTTCAATAAAAAAAATCAAAATACAAAAGATGCACATATCATAACACTAGCAAAGCATATATCATGAAGCATAAAATAGAGTATGACAAACATGCGAACACACTCAACCATTAGATATAGCATGGGAAGTATAATGTAAAAGTATTCGAGAATCAACAAGTCTAATATGTAAAGCCTCCCAAGCTGATTTTCTAACCTATATAGGTGTAATGTGATGTTCTAGGGCTTTGGAAAGCTTGTTGAATCTATTCTTAGACTTCATAGGACCATTGTTAAGATCATAGAAAAGACCCCTAAGCCCCTAAGGTGACCTTTCCTACCACAATGAGTGCAAGTGTAAACACGGATAGGGGAGTTACCTAAGGGTTGACCTTTAATAATTTTCTTAGTCGACTCTCTTAAATGCATAGTCTTGGCTAAGGTAGAGAAACTCCTTTTATCATCTAAGTTAATCCCACACTTGTCATCTTTGATTTGGTCGGTTCCTAACATCTTATCCAACTTTTTTTACCTAGATTCCAAATCAAATTTGACACGGCTCGAATCTCTCAATCTTTCTTCAAGCTCAACTATCCTTGACTCGAGTAAATGACGAGATTCCTCCAACACTAGAATATATTTCTTCACAGTCTCCATCAAACCACGAAGACTATCTTTCTCACACTCAACATACTCTAGCTTCTCGTAAAGAGTCCTCTCACTTGCCCTAAGATCCTTAATCAAAATACTATCATCATTCCCTATGGTACAATCTTTTAACTTAGCTTCCAACTTCAAGTTAACACTCTTTAGTCTCAACGTGTTTACATACAACTCACGAAAGGTAACTTGGAGTTCACTCTACTCCTCATCTTCTTCATCCTCACTTTCATATATACTCTCTCGACTATCACTCACTCGGGATTCACAAATGATGGTGTTGGAAGTGTCATTTAAACTCTCATGACAAGCCATGAACGCAGTGTAGTTTCACTCTATAGGGGAATCAGATCCTTCTTCTGGATCACTATCACTAAGGGAGGAATTATGCACCTTCGACTTCTTACTCACCTTCCTTAGTTTAGTGAGGTACTTTCCTACCTTATGGCTAAAAACCTCACAACCATAACACCTATCCCACATATCCATCTTAAAGTTTTTACAATGATTCTTAGGGAAGTGATCGGCCTTGTTATACATGTTTTTCTCAAACTTTTTATCATCTTTAGAACGCTTCTGAAATAATAGAAATTTCTTGATTTTTTTTCTATCAAGGCCATATCCTCGGATTCGATGTCAGGCTCATCATCCAAAACTGGTGTTTCCTCCATTCGGGCTTTCAAAGTAATGCCCTTATCTTTCTTCTTCACAGTCTTGGAGGTAAACATGTCAAGATCGTAAGTTTGTAACTCACCTACATGCTCTTCAAGTTTCGTAGAGTCCGAAGTACCCAAAAAATTAAAAATGGTAACTTTTGGATTAAATATTTTGGCAACGATCTTAAGATTTTCGTGATTAATCGATTGTCGAGTATCTTCTCTCCCAAGTTAAAAGACGAACTAACTATGTTGGACAGTCTAACGTAAAACTCATCAAAGGTCTCACTATCCAATATCTTAATTATTTTCAACTGAGTGGTGAGGTTTTGGAGTGGTGAGGTTTATTGGTGAGTAGGAGTACATCCCAAGCCTCTTTCGACATTTCACAAGTCATAATACGGAGAAAATCCTCCGGGGTGATAGAACAAAATAAGGCATTTAAACTTCTAGAATTTTAGTTCACTAACCTACGCTCAAACTCACTCCATGATTTTACAGGTTTGGGTATCCTATTCTCTCCAATTAAAGTAGTAGGTGGAGTCCAGCCATTAAGTATCTCTTTCCATACTCGCTCATCTATCGCCTTAAGTGCTATGTTCATATGCAATTTCCAGTATGCGTAGTTTGACCCATCAAACAACGAGGTTCTAATACCATCAAAACTTCTAAAATTCATGCCTAACAGCACAAGATCAAAACATAATAATTTATTATAACCTGCTTTGATACCAATTTGAGAACGTTGTGTACTTAGGCAAATGATGGTATTGTAAACAAAAATCTATTATTAAAATTTTCAATTTTAAAGATCAAAACTTTAAACAAATTAAACCCGATAAAATTGTGCATGGATGTTAAACCTTTGTAGTGATAAACCGAGTTATCCAATTCTATCTTTCTCACCTAAAACATGCATCTAGGTGATAAGTAGATAAAATAAATAAACTAATCGCACAACATGTCGATGTACTAGAAAAACCCATAATGGAAAACCTTAGGCTACCCAACCATGCAATTCATTATGACACGGAATTACACAAGTTAATAGAAGACTTACACAATGACTCGATCCCTACAAACCTTGACATTTCTTCCATCTTCAATCTCTCTTCCACATTGAAAGAAGTCGCCCATGTAAGTTGCTATAATGCACGACTCCACGCACGCCTCGGTATCCACTGATGAGGCTTTACAACCACCTATGGATCGAAAACAAAATCCACCATTTCTTTACCGCAACACCACAAACACGGAGTCCACTGCATGTAAACAACAAGTACAGAGTCCACCACGCAACATAAGTATTCTTAAAATAATGAGCACAAACTTTGGTGCTTAAAAAAAAGCTATCAAAACATATCAATACCAAGAACTTGGATCTTTAAACTCAAAAGGTGAAACTATGGATTTGGAACTTTGGTAAATAAGTAGGGAAGTGATTTTTGCTAAAAGTTCTTAAAAAACTGAGTCCAACACACCTTAAATATTGGAAACATGAATTTTGAGGTGGCGAACGCGTTCGAATGAAAAAAACATCTCGTTCGAATGAGAATACAATTTCTTTCGAACGAAATGTAGGTTTACTCGAATGAACTGGCTTTCTCATTCTAATGAGCTTCTAATAAAATTATTTTTGCTAGACAGACCATTCTTGTTTGATGTTCGTTAGATGTTCCTTCCAACCAGATTCTAAATCCGTTCTAACGAGATTAAAAGTCATTTTAATGAAAATGAAATTTCATTCTAACGACATTCAAATCTCATTCTAAGGAGATCAGAAATAAATAAAAATAAATAAACATTTTAAAAACACCTCCTAACAATTTTGTTGAAAAGCAAACACCTTTAAAAATATCTAAGGACCATATTCAAAATGCATCCATACCTAGGAGATCCCCGTTAAATGTGAAGACAAACTTGGGATGATAAACACGACATGATGCGAATCGATCTTTGAAGTTTGGTCGTTACGTATTCATCAAACATGTCATAGGCTTGCGAGATCGACAATACAAAGCCTAACCTATGACTCAAATGTTTTGTTCGAAATTAAGCCAATTACAAACAAACCGACTCAGCAGGAAATTTGTCCTTAAAGGTGTGGATTGGTTGGCCTCATGTCATGTCTTTAGAGACTTTTTTAGAAAGGAGGTAGTGTTTTGGCTATCGGGTGAACCTAACTTTATGTTTATGCAGAGGGGAAATACTATTTAGTATGTTTGATTTCTGTTGTAGAAACATATAAACTACAAAGGAATGGTGTCAAGTTAATCTTTCTCATATGGTGCACACACAACAGAAGGTGGAAAAACTATAAGATGTACCAATGCATAATGAGTTTGCAAATTTATTTTCAGAGGAACTTCCAGGATTAGCAACGGACCATGAGGTAGGATTTGTGATTGAATTTGTACCAGTCACCACATCGATATCTATTGCACTATATCATATGGCACCTGCAAAATCAAAAGATCTAAAAATAAAGTTTTAAGATTTATTAAACCGTGGTTTTATATAGTCTAATGTATGCCCGTGGGGAGTCCCAATATTATGTGTGAAGAAGAAAGATGGAACCCCCACGGTGATATCATTAGTTGAAAAAGGTGACAATATGTAACAAATACCCACTACCCCACATTGATGATTTATTTGATCTTTTGCAAGGAGACACACTATTTTCCAAGATTGGTCTCAGATCCAAATATCATTAGTTAAAAGTAAGATACTGTGACATTTCTAAAATTACTTTTTGTTCTAGGAATGGTCATTACGAATTTCTTGTCATGCCATTTGGGTTAACAAATGCACCAACGGTATTTGTGGACTTGATGAACCGCATATTTCACCCATATATATATTATTTTATAGGGCTTGCGAGACAGGCATTTATGTGCTAAATTTTCTAAAAGTACATTTTATCTAGATATGATAGTATTTTGGGGCTATTATATTTCTGTTCATGCCATTTTTATTGAACTCAAGAAGATGGAAGATATAATGAGTTGGTAAAGTCTAATTTGTGTGATAGAGGTATTTAGTTTTTTGGGATTAGTTGGATATTACAGGAAATTTATGCCGGGATTTTGTTCTATTGCATTGCCATTGACTTAGCTTACCCGAAAGGCAAAAATATTTATGTGAAATAATGATTGTGAGAAAATCTTTGAAAAATTAAAGGTTAAGTTGATATCATATCCATTATTGACTATTCCAATAGGTACATAAGGTTCAGTTATTTATAGTGATTCCTCATATCAAGGGGTTGGTTGCGTGTTAACACAATATGGAAATTTAATTGCTTATGCTTCTAAAAAATTAAATATACATGAACGCAATGACTCTGCACATGATATTGGGTTAGCCGTAGTAGTTTTTGCACTTAAGATTTTGAGACAATACTTATATGGTGTTAGTTGTGAAATTTTTAATGGCCATTAAAGTTTAAAACACTTGTTTACTAAGAAAGACTTGAGCTTAAGGCAAAGGATGTTGATGGAACTTATAAAAGATTATGACTGCACAATGCATCACCACCCGGGTAAGGCCAATGTTGTTGCAGATGCTTCAAAAAGAAAGTCTATAGGTAGAGTGTCGTGTGTTTATTGCATTCAAGTTGATTTAATAAAAGAGTTAGTTTGGTGGGTGTAATTAACTTTAAATGATTCTTTCAGAATAGTAGCACATTTAAATGTTAGACATATGTTGATAGAATGGATACTATAATCAAATGCAGGGGATACGGAATTGGAGAAAGTTATAGACAATATGAAAAAGGGAAAAAATTATATTTTCTATCTTTGATGATGACATCATTAAGTATGATAACCGTTTGTGATTACCTAATGTGCGTAGTTTAAGAAGAACAATTTTAGAAGAAGCCCGTTATTCTTTATATGATATGCATCAAGTTAGCACGAAAATTTGTAGAGATTTGAAACAATGTTATTGGTGGTTGGGGATGAAACATGGCATTGCATATTTTTATTTTTAGATATCTACTTTGCCAACAAGTGAAGACGGAGTATCAGAAGCTTAGTGGTTTACTACAGTCCTTACCTATTCCTGAGTGGAAATGGGAACATTTTACCATATATTTTGTTATAGGTTTACCAAAATCATCACAAGGGTTTGATTATACTTAGGTTTTCGTTGTCAGATTAACTAAGTCTGAACACTTTCTTACCTCTAAAACTATATACTCCATGAATGGATATGCTAAAATATATGTAGGTGAGATAATTAGATTGCACGGTGTTATTTCAGATTGAGATCTTAAGTTTACTTCTCACTTTTGGCCTAGATTGCAACAAGTTTTTTTGACTAAATTTAAGTGTAGTATAAATTTTCATAATCGAACCGATGGGAGGTGAAAAAGAAGGATGTAGACACTGCAAGACATATTACGAACTTATATATAAGAGTTCAACGACAGTTGGGATGATAACTTGTCGCTAATAGAGTTTTCTTACAACAACATTTATTATTCCAGTATTGGTATGGATCATTATGAAGATTTTATAGGAGAAAGTTTAGAACTCCAATATATTAGAATGAAGTGGGGGAACAACAACTACTTGGGCCAGAAATTGTGCAGTGAACTACTGAGAAGATAAAGCTTATATATAATCACTTAAAGGTGGCACAAAGTAGACATAAAGCTATGTATGAAGGAAAGAATTGAAATTTAAGGAGAATAATCGAGTATTTTTACGTGTTTTACCTTGTATAGGGGTTATGAGAGTTGGGAAGAAGGAAAAATTAAGTCCTAGGTGCATTGGTCCTTATAAGATAGTGAAATGAGTTAGAGCCAAAGTTTATAAGTTGGAATTCCCACTAGAATTGTCTCTAATATTTGATGTTTTCCACATATCGAAGTTGCTTAAGTATGTACCATATCCTTCACATGTGTTGATTTCACATCCAATAGAGCTTCAAGATGATTTGACTTATGTGGAAGAACCAAACGCTACTTTAGATCGTAAGGAGTAATTGTTTCATAACAAAACCATTCCATTAATTGAGTTAATATGGAGGAGTCATAATGTGGAGGAGGCCACCTAAGATGGAGAGGATAATATGAAGAATAAATATTCTCATCTCTTCGATAAGTTTCTTATGTGTTAAATCTTAGAGACAAAATTTCTTAAGGGGGTGGAATTATAATGCCTTAAATAATAATTTGGTTTATTAGTTATATGATTAAGTATTAGTTATGACTATCTATGTGGTTAAATGAATTATAACTTATATTTTGGATGCGTTATTGTGTTTAAAAAAGTAAATCGGGGTGTTAGCACAAAATTGGTGAGGTTCGATCGCAAAATGTTTAATTTTTGAGATTTTGAGCAGATTGTTACTAATAACTTAATTTTTTTTATGTGTCTTTGTTGAACAAGACAAGTTAATAAAAATCCCTTGAATTACCTACAAAAACTGTTAAAAAACTTGTATTGTGGTAAGTACGAGTATCAATCCACCTTTCAAGAGAGATGCATGCAAAAATAAGAAGATAAATGTATTCCACTATCAAATGTTTTTATTCTAAATTTTTTTAATTTTCTTTTAAAATAATTTTCAAGGGTGATTGAGACTAAGTAACAATGTGACTAAAAATAAAAAAAAATCTAAGTACTAAGATGATAAGAAATGATGATACCAAAAATGGCACCACCAGGTCACGGATGTAAGTAGCTCAAACAAGAATGTAACAATGGCGATAGTCACACCGGAAATCAATAAAGAAGGAGATGAGGTGAAGAGGATGAACACCTGAATATAAGTGGTTCGGCGTGAGCCTACGTCCACTGTGTGTGTGAGTGAATTCCACTAGTAAATAATGCACTAACGCCCTGGTTACAATACAATCTCTATCTCTCTCTCTCTTCTATGTATGATTGAGTAGAGTTTTAGCTAAGGCTTTTATAATACCATCCTCTACAATGAAGAAGATGAAGGATATATATAGTGTGGGGGGGGGGGGGGTGCAGTGTACCCCAAAGCATGTTGTTTCATGAAGGTTCTGATCTTTATCCAATCCAGTATGGACACCTGACAGTCACACATGTAGATCATGATGACCAAATATTCCCTCACATGAGGGAATGATCCAGTTTTAACGATTTTTCCAACGTGTTTCTTTTGCCTTATGCTTATTGACCCATGCATCTCCCAAACCATGAATTGTGATGACATCACCCTTGGCCCATATACCTAGGCCGAGGCTGAGGCTAGTCTTCACGGAGATCTATACTACGAATTCTATGGTGTGTGGATAGGGTCGGTCGAAGTCTTCCCTGTGGCTGAGCTGAGGCTTCAGGTAGGCCGAGGCTCCAGGATAGATCGGGTGCCCAAATAACTTCTTGATAATTAAGGGGTCGGCTAGGCTAACCCTAGTGTCTGGTGCGATCCCATAAACGATAATCTAGTTCACTTTCTCGATCGTTTAAGGATGAGTACATCATCGTCCTAGATTAGGGTATATTTTGGCATATCAATCACCCCTAGACCTTATCCATCAATGTTGTTGAGGTGGTTGAGGGGTATTACTGTCTCTTTGGTTGTCAAGATAATGAGGCTTCAAACTAACACTTGACACTTGTCAATCATCGTTTGCATTCTACAGGAATGATGATTGTTGATCATGCTTGGGATATTGTGCCCTAATGATGGTATGCCTCAAGGGTTGTGTGCTACTTCATTTTCTATGCCAAATAATGATGTAATGTTTAAATTTTGAGAATATCCCGAGGTTCTCTTTCTTCTTCTTCTTCCGTTTCATGCTCTCTCTCTGGATTTTAATGATCTCGCCATTTTCGTTCTCTGGCAAGCCTTATAGAGCTTATCATCATGGTTTTTGCTTATTTCCTTCTTCTAGGTACCTTTATTAGCTATTTTCTAACATTTTCATCCATTGTTGCATTGAGTTTGTGGATTTTCCCTGAGTTTGTACTTATTGAGTTTTTCGATAAACTTTAGACCTTTCAGCAAACTTCGGTGGTGGCTAGGGCTAGTTTTAGGGCATAAATTGGTGGTTACTTGGTTGTAGACTGTGCCTGTGCCAGTGCCCAGTATTGGCTCATATAAGTATCAAAAAACCCATAGCCATTTTTACCGTTAGGATTCCGATCACCTTCTCCGATGATCTTCTTTAGTGTTCTTGACTGTTTATTTTCTTCAATTTGATCATGTGGTCAAACTGGTCAACAACTTTAATTTTTTGTGGTTTCCCTTAAAAATCTCTATAAGTCTAGGGTCATCCTCTGAATGCTAAAAAGGCTCTATAAGTTGGCAGGAATTTCCCACTTTAAGAGAAAGGTGCTTTCAAGAGATCCATAGGGTATAGGAAGAGGACAAGGATAGACGCAAGGATGACATTGTCTGGGTACGACCCATCTTTCTCATTTCATTGGCCAAACTTTTACCCACCCCATCTGAAACCGTCGCTCATCTCACCCTCAAGTCGAGGGTCAAAATCAAGAAAAGACCATGGGGGAACCTCAAACCAGAGTGTCATCCTCCTTTGAAGCCGAGACATCTGGGAGAGACGACCCATCAAACATCATCCATCCTGAGAAGTTCGAACCCATAGTTAATCCAAATGTTATCCCTGTGACAGCCATGTCCCCTCGTGAGTTTCAAGAATATTTCCTCGATAGCCCTCCTATCCTTACTGATGATGAGGCAGCAGAAGCCGAGGATGAGGGTGGGGAAGAGGACGAGGGCACTGAAAATAAGGACGAGGTTGACACTTCTTATGCCTCTTTATACGCCTCGTTCGTCAAAGAATGCGATCTCTTAGTTTGGAGACACTCATTTGGCATCAAATTCGACGTTACAATGACCGTCCCATATAAGGATGAGAAAGTTTTCCTAGGACGAGAGGGGGAAGTTTCTATGTATGAGAAAAATTTTAGAGTCGGCTTCAGACTTCCCCTTCATCCTGCTATTGTTTCCATATTGTATGACTTAGGGGTAGCTCCCACTCAACTGCCTCCTAACTCTTGGAGGGTTATCCTAGGGTATATTTCCCTATGGAAAAAATCTTTCACAGATGAATCCTCGACTTACCTATTCTTAGCCTGTTATAACATCTCTTCATCGTCCAAACACCAGGCTACTTCCACCTAGGGGCCAGGAAGTCTGACAAAAAACTCCTCCACGTCACCCAAACTTCAAACCATGATTATAAGAAAAGGTTTTTCTTCGTTCTGGAGCCTGGGAATTCCCAGCCAAGGCCGACCCTTTTGAGGACAGTCTGAGGGTCCCTCGAGCATGGTCCAATACTTCAATGGCAACAAGGTCTAACCCTGGCCTCATCCTTGTTGTGAAGGATGTGTTCCACTACCTGAGAGAGCAGGGAGTTGAGGGTGCTCTTCCCAACTTTGAAGGCTTAATGACCCCAAAGCTTCTTAAAAAATTTGCTCTGGGGGTTGACCCCCTTGAAGAATTATGTGAGTTATTTATTTATTTATTTTCCAAAGTCTTCCTTCATCTTATTAATTAATTCTGACATGTCATCTTCTTTTTTGCAGACCGTCCTTCTAATGTCTCAGACGATATTTGGGAGATGACTGCTCCAAGTTTATTAGTTGGTCTCAGCAAGAAGAACAAACAACAGGCCCCTTAGGAAACCCACTGCAGTGGGGCCAACCATCGAGGTCTCACAAAAAAGTAAGGAGCCTAAATCCCCTATTGACACTCGGCTTGATCCTACAACGAGGCAGAGGGTGGGGTCCACTGAAATAACCTTCTCTAATGTCAGCTCGTCTTCATTATTAGGGTCGTTCCGATTGGCCAACCTGAACCAACTCAAGGCCGACCCCACTTCTTTAATCACCAACCTTAGGGCTGCAAAGGTTGCCATATTTTCAGCCCCATTGGATGCCGACTACGAGTTCTTGGCTAAAATGCCACCATCCAAGGTTTATGATTTTGTACTTCACCATCTGGAATAGGTATCTCCCTCGTCCTTTCGACCTTTATCATACATTTTCTATCATTATAGTTTATTCCTGACTTTGCCTTTGTTTATTACAGTTAGTTTGTGCCTTGACCTCAGCCACCAAATGAATGGCTGAGAACCAAGAGAAGTTTCGGGAGGCCGAGAGGGCAATTCAGGCCGAAGATGACCTTAGAACCCAGTTAGATGACCTCAAAACCTCTCATCAGCAGGTCATAGATGATCTAAAACTTGAGCATGAAAAATAGTTGGAGATTAATGATAACATCATCACTGAGAAGGACGAGGTTTTAAAGAATCAGGCCATAAAATTTGAAGCCGACCTTACTGATGCAGTAAAGAATGCCCGTGTAGATGTTGTTGAAGCGTATAAGACCTCGAAAGAGTTCCAAGGCTTTGTCGTGGAGTACTTGGAGAGAGGAATCAAGACGACCTATTAGTGGATCTTCTTGAAGTTTGCTGATGCAGTGTCTTCCATTTGACTATCTCTGGAGGCTACTAACCTTGAAGACCCTCTGATGGCCGAGGCTCTATCCCATATAGAGTCTTTGGCAACAGCTAAAGGCGAAGGGACGTCTCTTGATACCATGATGACTACCGGAAAATGCTCAGAAGGTCAGCTTGCCGATACTACTAGAAATGAGACTGAGGCTTGCACCCCCTCTAATCCGACCCAATAAGGTAGCCGCCTGTGGCCCGTACCTCCTCTTTGTACCCATTTTCTTATTGAAGCATATGGACATTTCACTTGTTATACTGTACCTCGATAAGTTAATGAAATCTCTCTTTTTATTTATATTGTTTTTGTATGATACCAAGTTGATGATGTTTGATGACAATCAACCAAACTTAAGTGATTTTAATAAATTGTACCCACCAAACATCTTTTTGAGAGTGTGCGGAAGGGACATCCCCTCTATGCACTATCATCTCAAACGAGGGAGTGAGTCCACTAAGTTGATGATGTTTGATGACAATCAACCACACTCAAGTGATTTTAATAGATTGCACCCACCAAATTATGGTGTTTTAGGCATCAAGTCCTCCCTCGTCTTTTTGATATTGTGTGGAGGGTTGTCCCCTCCATGCACCGTCGTCTTAGACAAGGGAGTGATTTCACCAAGTTAATGATGTTTTAACAATTAACCACACTTAAGTGATTTTAATAATTCGTACCCACCAAATTATGGTGTTTTAGGCATTAAGTCATCCCTCGTCTTTTTGAGATTATGTGGAGGGTCTTCCCCTCCATGCACTGTCGTATTAGACGAGGGAATGAGTCCACCAAGTTTTTAATGTTTTAACAATCAACCACACTTAAGTGATTTTAATAATTTGACCGGCCAAATTATAGTGTTTTAGGCATTAAGTCCTTCCTCGTCTTTTTTAGATTGTGTGGAGGGTCGTTCCCTCCATGCACTGTCGTATCAGCCGACGAAGTGAATCCACCAAGTTAATGATGTTTTACACAAAATGCCCATCGATGTTATTGGCAGTCTAAGGACGAGGTTGTCCCAGTTCAGAATGTCGTATCACCGAGGGTCACTTAAGCTTACTTTACCATGAATTATATTTGTAGCTTAATATGAATTAACACAAAATAAATATTTGAATGAATAAACAACGAGATGAGGTAACGGTTGGATATTCTCATTGATATTCACTCTTCTGAGTCAGATACATGTATTACAATAGAAGGTAAGTAAAAGCAAAAACTATAAGCTCATTGGTAGTATTTCTTAAGATGATCAGCATTCCATGGGTTAGAAAATGGCTCTCCTTCCAAGTTTTCCAATTTGTACATACCTGACACAACCTCTTTAATCACTTTGTATGGAATGTGCTAAGCTGGATAAAGTTTATTGGGTTTTTGCAATATCTGTTTCAGCACCCGATCCCCTACCTTCAACGGTAGTGCTTTGACCCTTTTGTTGTATAATTTTGTAGTTATCTGCTGATAGGCGGCTTTCCTAACTTCCGCGTCTTCTCTTCTTTCTTCAATGAGATCCAAGTCAAGCCTCCGCTCATCATTGTTATGTTTGGGGTCATAGGTCTGAACCCGATGTGTAGGTAGGCCTATCTCCGTCGGTACAACTACCTCTGAGCCGTATGCAATCATAAATGGGGTCTCCCTAGTAGGTGTCCTCTATGTTGTTATGTAGTCCCATAGTACATCATATACCTCTTCGATCCATCTCCCCTTTGCATCCTCTAACTTATTTTTTATTCTATCTAGAATCGTCTGGTTTGTCACTTCAGTTTGCCCATTTTCTTAGGGTCGGACAGGGGTGGAGAAGAACTGTTTGATGTTGACCCTTTCATAGTAATTTTTTAGGGAGGTGTTCTTGAATTGAGTCCCATTATCAAAAATCAAGTTATTGGGTAAGCTATATCTGCAGATGATGTTTTTCCAAATAAAATGGAAGGTCTTCTGATCTATAATCGTGATCATTGGCTCAGCCTCTACCCACTTTGAAAAATAATCTATCGCCATAATTAGGTACTGATAATTGTTCACTGCTCAGGGAAAGGGTCCTACTAGATCAATTCCCCACACCATAAATGGCCAGGGGGGCGTGATAGAGGTTAGAGGTTGGTGAGGAATGGTAGCGAACCTTTGACACTTTTTGCACTTAACATATGCTGCAGCATCCTTGGCCAGGGTCGGCCACCAGTACCCCTGAGTAATAATCTTCGTGGCCAATGATCATCCCCCTATATGACTAGAGAAGGAGACTTCATGCACGTCCTGAAGGATATACGGTACAACAGATGGGTGAAGTCACATTAGAAGGGGAAGCAAAAACCCTTTCTTATATAAAGTGTCCCCAATGATAGAGAACTTAGAACCTTTGTATCTCAACTTTTTTCTCTCGACCTTTGATTATGGCATATCCCCCTCTTTGATGTATCTGATAAGAGGATCCATCCGTAAATCTACCACATCTAAATTTAGATAAGACTCAAGTACGATGTCCTCCTCTTCGATGGTCGGACGATGAAAGATTAATATTGACACTATTCTTTTGATATCAATTCTTATTATTGTGGCTAGTCTTGAAAGTGCATCATCCTTGCTATTGTCTAGCCTAGGTATCCTCTTCAACTTCACTTCTTTAAAACTCTTTAACATTGACCTTACTCTCTTCAAGTATTTGGCCATTCTATCATCTTTGGCCTCATACGCCCCTAAGATCTGAATTACGGCCAGTCTTGGATCATTGTGAACTAGGATATGGCAGACACTCAGAGCCTGAGCCAAGGAAAGACTTGCTAAGAGGGCTTCATATTCGAATTCATTTTTGGAGGCCTCGAAGTTTAACCTCAAAGAATATTTAATATTTGTGACATCTGGTGCCGACACTATCAGTCCGGAGCCACTTTTGTTCTCGCAAGAGGACCCATTGACGAAAATATTCCACACCATATCATCCTCAGAGAAGTTACCCTTTGATAGAACTCCATATTTGAATATATATCGCTCCTCTTCATTATCAGGCACTTCCCCCCTAGATTTCCTAGTCTCAGCCTCGTCTGGGGATGGGAAGACACTTCTCCCTTTCTCATAATTTGTAGTCTCAAAACTTTCACCGTCGGCCTCATCCCAGGTGAACTCAACCATGAAATCTGTGAGCACTTGCCCTTTGATGTCCACTCTGGGCTGATAGATGTTATCAAATTATCATAGCTCTATTGCCTAAGCAATCAGCCTATCAAACTTCTCAGGTTTTTGGATGACCTTCCGGAGAGGGGAATTAGTGAAGACGATCATTGTATGGGACTGGAAGTATGGCTTCATCTTTCTCAAAGCGTGAATCAGAGCATACGCCAACTTTTCCATCCTGGGATAACTCTGATCGGCTCCCTGGAGTGCTTTGTTATTGAAATACACCAGCTTCTATACTCTATCCTCCTCTCTCATGATGGCGTCACTAATAGCCGACTCTGAGACTGCTAAGTACACATTAAGTTTTTCCCCTTGGACCGGCCGTTATAATAGTAAGTGAGAGCCGAGGTAGGACTTCAACTCTTAGAAGTCCTTGTCATATTCCTCATTCCATTCGAAATCTTTTCTAAGCACTTTAAAGAATGGAAGATACTTTTATGTGGCTCAAGATACAAACCTGTTAAGTGTCGCTACTATCCCGATTAGTCTTTAAAAATCTTTGATGGTGGTCTGCATTTTCATTTCCAACAAAGCCTTGATCTTAGATGGGTTGGCCTCTATCCCCCTCTAATTTACGATGAAACCCAAGAACTTTCCATCCCCAACACCAAACACATACTTCTCTAGGTTGAGTTTCATCCTGTATCTGTCCATCATATCAAAAGTTTCTTTGAGGTCGGCCACATGGCTATCGGCCTTGAGACTCTTAGTGAGCATATCATTAACGTAGACCTCCATCATCTTCCCAATTTGATCTTCGAACATTTTATTTACAAGTCTCTGTTAAGTGGCTCCAGTATTTTTTAAGCCAAAGGGCATGACCTTATAGCAGTAGGTCCCCTTCTCGGTTATGAACGCAGTCTTTTCCTCATCAGCCGAATGCATAGATATGTGATTGTAGCCCGAGTAGGCATCCATGAAGCTCATCAGCTCATGGATCACTGTGGCATCAACTATTTGGTATATACTACACAAAGGAAATCTATCATTAGGGCAGGCCTTATTTAGATTAGTAAAATCCATACACATTTTCCACTTCCCATTAGCCTTGGGAACTATGACAGCGTTGGCCAGCCACTCAGGATTACCTCTCTTATGAAGTCTGCCTTTTCAAGATTTTTTATTTCTTCTTGAATGACCTAGTACTTTTCCCTAGAGTAAATCCACCTCTTTTATCATATCGGCCTGGCATCCTCGGCCACATTCAACTTATGACAAAAGAGCTAAGGGTCAATGCCATGTGAGAGTGCTTGAAAAAGAATGATATTTCATCTCGTCTGAGATAGAATAGATATCGAGTGCTGATTGGTACTTCCAATGTGGTGGACTGTGTTGGTGCTCTCATCATATTTTGGAGTCACTACAGGCGGACTAAATTTTATTGGGGTTGGGAAGTTAACTATCCTTGCAACGAATGGAGAGCCTTCTGCGTACCCCCTCTGCAAGGGGTCTCGGCTCTTCAGGATATCGCCAATCTTGTTTTCCAATCTTTGAATTGAATAATTCTAGGGTTTCTTGGCTACCTTCATAGCGTCAGCCTGGCCTATGTTATCCCATGACACCTCCATAGGCTGAACTGAGGGCTCACCTATTGTTGATCGTCGTCCGCTGTTAACTTCTCTATGACCCCCGTCTCGGCCATATAGGGGTCGGCCATGCTTGGGTTGGTAGTCTTCCCTTTCTCTTTTGGATCCAATAATGCTTCTTGACCTATATTACCTATATATCAAGTCATTTATTCAGCCGAGCCTATCAAAGGTCGAACCTCTACTCAATCGGTCAAATGCTGACCCCCTTGGATTGGCATTAGGGCTTTATCTCCTACTATGACCCCAGTTCACCTGGATGGGTCACAAAGTATTATTTAATATCTTATACAGCTCCCAGCAGTTTACCGGATCATCCTCAACCTCAACATCATCGTAACGATCCTCAGGGCAGAGGTTTCCTTACCTCCCCATACGTAAACGCCTAGGGTCAGTAACGTCCCTCCGCCGCTGGAGAGGAGGCAGATCTTTATGTGGTGTTTAGGGTGGTCCTCTGGCCTCCTTATGATGACCTTCTGTAGTCGTCGGAGTGACCATCTCCGGTGTGATACTAGGTGGCCTCATTATCATATTCTGGCTAAGTGCAGCAAATTGTTCTTGCATTGCTTACTGGCTGGACGCTAAGGAGTTTAAGGCAGCAGCCACCTCAGTTATCTCGGACTGGGGTAATGCATGTCTAGAGCTAGGTCCTCCACCACCAGATGGTGGAGGAGGCGGTGGAAATTCAGGCGCTATGTGTTATCTTGAAATTTGAGCTGTGATTTGAAGATTTGAGAGCTTAAGGACCCAATAGGAACTCTTTCAATAGTGAAATAGCTCCACGCAAAGGGGGAGGACGGGATCACCACCTGAGATTTCAGCGAGGACCAGCTATGAAATGGAAGAGATGGAGCCTCTCATTCATTCCCACAGACGGCACCAGACTGATGATACCAAAAATGGCACCACCAGGTCATAGGTGTAAGGAGCTCAAACAAGAATGTAACAATGGCGATAGTTGCACAGCAAATCAATAAAGAAGAAGATAAGGTGAAAAGGATGAACACCTAAATATAAGTGGTTCGGCCAGAGCCTACGTCCACTGTGTGTGTGAGAGTGAATTCCACAAGTAAATAAGGCAGTAATGGCCTGGTTACAATACAAGTTCTCTCTATCTTTCTCTCTCTCTCTTCTATGTATGATTGAGTAGAGTTTTAGCTAAGGTTTTTATAACTCCATCCTATATAATGAACAAGATGAAGGATATATATAGTGCATGGGGGTGCAGTGTACCTCCAAAGCATGTTGTTTGCATGAAGGTGTTTCCCTTTAGCTAATCCAATATGGACACCTGGCTGTCACACATGTAGATCATGATGACCAAATATTCCCTCACGTGCATGAATGATCCAATTATAACGGTTTTGCCCGTGTGATGCTTCTACCTTACGCACACTGACATACGCATCTCCCAAACCATGCGTTGTGATGACATCACCCTCGGCCCACATACCTAGGCCGAGGCCGAGGCCAGTCTTCATGGAGATCTATACTACGGATTCTATGGTGTGTAGATAGGGTCGGCCAAAGTCTTACCTGTGGCCGAGACGAAGCTTCAGGTAGGCAGAGGATTTAGGCTGGACCAAGTGCCCAAAAAGCTGCTTGATAATTAAGGGTCAGCTAGGCCGACCCTAGTGTCTGGTACGATTCCATAAACGGTAATCTGGTTCACTTGCTCCCTCGTCTAAGGCGGAGTACATCATCGTCCTAAACGAGGGGTATATTTTGGCATATCAAGAAATAACATAAGTGATGTAATATGAGAAGGAAATCAAGGAATGAAATCTACCCCCAATTCACACAATTAACACTAATTTGACATTTTAAATTGATTGATTTCCAAAATATTTATTTAATTTAAAAGTTAATTATCATTACACTAATGAATTAATTAAAAGTTTTTTTAGAAAAGTAATTTTAATTCCCACAACACTACTCAAAATGAATTAAAATTAATTAAATGAATCACCCCTAGGATCGATGCACCCAACTAATTTTAATCAGACAAAATAAAAATAAGAGTAGAAGAAAATTATATTATGATTTTAATCAATTTTATAAGCCTATCTCTAGTTTAAATCCAATGATAAAATGATAACACAATTTTCAATCCTTTCTTAAGGACTACTTTCCATTTCTTAATATGAAAATAAGAGTAGGAATTAAATTTACTAATCAAATGAGACCAAACAAAATTAAAATTAACAAACTAAATCAATTGGATTCATGGGGGATTCAATTCATCCCTTGAACGGGAGATTAGCCATCCATAATCATCATCCAAGAATAAATGTAAACAATAAAGAGCATGCAAGGATTAAAACGAGAGTAATTAAAAAGGAAGCGATCAAACCAAATGTTCTTGAATTGAACTAATTCTCTTTCAAAAACATCAATACTCCTCTCAATTTTTAATTACAATCACTCACTGAAAAAAAAATTCTAAATAAAAAATAAAAAAATTACTATTTTTGTCTACTAATTTTATTATATAACTAAGCTAAAACAAACTCTCTCTCTCTCTCTAAGGTCTTCTCTCTACTTCCTTCTCTAACCTAAGGTTTCGACCTAGTCTTCAAATGATCCTTCCTTGCTTTTATAATGTGGAAAATGGAGATAAGAGATAAAATTGGAAGGCTAAGATGTGCATGTGGGAAAAGGTGATAAGGGTATTATAGAAAAAATGAATAAAGTGGAATTTGGAACATGTGGGCTTTATTTTTATTTTTGGTTTGGTTATTTTCTGACTTGGGTCTTTGATTGAATGGGATGTGGATTATTGGTTTGATAAAAGGGAATATGGGTTAACTAGTAGGATTTATGGTGTTAAGATGGTTCGAGTCGAAGCTGGCTTGGATTGAAGTAGGTCGAGGCAGCCGAGTTAGACTCGAGTTAAATGGTTTCGACATAGGGGAGGTTCGGGTTATATGGCTTTGGATATGGCAGGTAGTTATAAGGAAGTCAGATGGATTAGAGGATCCAGGTAAAGAGAGGTTAGAATTGATTGCAAGGGGAAATCGGGTTATGGGTTAAACTGAGTTGGAGAGGTAGTGGGTTAAGGGATGAAAGATAATGGGTATAGGACTGCCATGGGAGGATAGAGAGTGCGGTGGAAGATGGTGAATAGTAAAAAAGGTGGGGGAGTTATTTAGTGTGTGGGTGTGTATGGGAATAGGCTGTGTGAGTGTATGTTTTGTTTGTACCTAATAATTAAAATAACACTACCTAATTTTTACAACAAAAATAAATAAAACTAACAAAATTAATCAAACTAAAAATTAAAATCTATTAAAATTAAAAGCTAAAAATTAAAATTCTAACCTAATAAATAGTTACAAATCCATAAACTAAAACTAAACAATATAAATTATTTTGAAACTAAAAAATATATAAATTCCTAATTCTAAAAATAAAAGACTCAAAATAAAATAATACGAATAAACCAAACCTAATAAAAAATAATATAATAATAAAACTAAACTAAAAATATAAACATAGCCGACCCACAATACAGACCCTCATATATACAACTATACGCACAAATAAATTCTAAAAATATACATGACTCAAAATAAAATATAAAATAAATTCTAAAAATTATATACGACACAAAAAAAAATCTAAAAAGTATAAACTAAACACACACAAAGCTCAGGAATGGGCTGGACTCGGGTTTAGGCTTAGGTTTGGATTTAGGAATAGGTAATTGGTATGAGAATTGGTGTTTAGCTCCTTTCAACGCACATTTGCCTTGAATTGAAGAGTTTGAAACCACAAATGGCATTTGACCTACAAGATAGACATGAACGCGCATAAGACCTATTTTATCGAGAATTGGCAATTAAAAATCATTTATTTGGAGTTTTATTTAAAAAATCATTTATTTAGAGTTTTATTTGAAAAAATCATTTATTTAGAGTTTTATTTAAACACTTTTGGGTGCTTATCACACCACCTCCAAACAGAACATTGCTAGTCCTCGAGCAAAAATAGAGAGAAATAAAGGAAAGAAACCAAAAGTGTGTCACTTTTACGAGCACTAGCGATTAAACTTAGCATGTACAACAAGACTTTAAACCTATAGGTTTCCCTGCACAACGAGTTTTGTCTTGTGAGGATTTGCAGGGAATATACACACAAAATTCTTTATTTGCAACAGTAGTGGATCTATTATTAGACGTAGAACAATCGTGCAATCCATCACGAGATAAATATTTTGAGGAATACAAGCTTGAAGTGTATAAAAAGTTTAGCTAAGTAAATACGCACGGCATATTCTTCCTAGAACTCAACATGTGTGGTGCGAATCAGTCAAAATGGGTTAGGTCTCACAAGAGTAATTCCTAAATCAACTTTTTCGAATCAATGCTTCAACTTTAAAATCACACGAATATAGCTCTCTCAAACGAACTCACGAGATTTGGGTAAGTGTATTTCTCTTGTATGAGAGGAGGTGAGTAAATGTAAGCAAGGTCAAAATTCTCACACATATATAAGAAAGAACGAAAATTTTAGAAAGAAAATTAATCTCTTGAAAGAATGCTATTCATTATAGTGAGAACGTCGAGCCATTCACTATATAGATTTCTCATTTGCTCGAACACCTTACGAATGGCGAAAAATGGGGGCAGTGTAATAAATGATAGGAAAAATGAGATGATGAAGATGGATGACATGATGGTAGGGTTTTGGAGAAGAGTGGAACACAATCTGAATAACCACTGTCTTCATTTTATAAAACTTTTATCGCATGTCTTTTTTCCTAAATTTTCTTCTTTTTCTATTTTTCACTCTTTTTACTCTTCTTCTTTTTTCTATTATTGTTGTTTTTTTCTTTTTTTTCTTTTCTCTATTGCGATGCATTTTTCTTTTCATAATACAAATGAAAACAATTTATATTTGGAATTCCAAACAATTTTTTTCTCAAAAAAATTGGTGGATGGTAATGACTGGAAATGATATACGGATGGTGTGGGGAATGCATGTGGATAAGGAAAATATGGAAAGATAACGGTTAAGTGAGAAAAAATGGTGAGTGTATTATGAAGAATGGTTTGGTGCTCGAGACTGTCATTCTCAGTGATCAAGCCAAAAAATTAGTGAAGAATAATGAGATCCTACAATAATTAAGTGCGGACCCCAAAGGAAGTTGAATCAACTTGTGCCTCGGAGATTGCATAAAACTCTCTAAAATGGTGAAAGGCACGAATCTCACAAGCTAATGTCTCCACTAGTGATCCTTAAGGTTTTTTTAAGGATTGTAGTACTCTTGAACTCTAAACCGTAGTGACCTGATAAGTGCACAAATTTTTTTGAGTCTATAAATTCATGGTGCAAAATGCCTTGGTACGTATTACATAAGCTATAAAAGAATATCCTCTAGAAAGATTCCTAAATTTAAAAGATGGGTGATAAAAAATTCACGTCAATGAGTTAGATGAAAGAAACTCCATGAAAATTTAAAAATAAAATCTTATTTTATGATTCTTTTTCAAAAGAGGTACGATTTTGCTAAAATTCCCCACCCCCAAACAAAAAGGAACATCATCCTCGATGTTAAATAAAATTATTTTTTAAATTGAGAGCAGAATGGAGGAAAGAGATTACCATAATCAATCGCTAATGAAGTGGATCATACATATCCAATATAAACTATAATAAGTGATGAGGGGAAAATGTGTACAAGCCCAAAATAGGATAAGACTCATACTGAGAAACAGCAGAACGCTTCCCGATAGCGCTAACTTTAATTTCTTTAGCCAGATCGAACGGAACTCACCCTAAAGATAAGAACTATAAAAGAACAGGGTGGCAGAAAAATTGGGTGATGATAATCACCCCCAAATAAGACTGAAGAGTCTGTCTTGTTTGATAAAGTCTACAAGGTCAATGCACTTGTATGGAAAAGTGCTTCACGTGATGCAAAGCATCGGTGGACCAAGGGTGGGTGGGTAGAAGTGTATAGGGAAGAAAGGAAAGGGTGAGGGTGAAGAAGAACCGATCGCGGACCTTAACGAGCATACACGTGAGGGAAACAAGGGCCCTATAAGCATGGTGCTCTAATTGGATGGGAGGGCAATGTAGTTAGGCAATTGGGATGTGGCGGGGTTCATAGAAATCGCACGACCGTTCTATAAATGGATGATGATAATGGTCGCACTGTGACACATCAGTGAGATGACAAGAAGAAAAATAACCACAACAGGAGAGTAGCAGGCATGGAGATACAAACTTTATGTCACGTAAGTTGAGAGTCGCATAAAAAAACTCTCATGGATGGTGGGTAGAGGAAAAATTCATGAATGGGATCAGGGAGCACTAGGGTGGAGGGAGGGTTTAGGTGAGAACATAAATACATGGAGGGGAACATGTGAGGTATAATAGCAAGGTCCAAACCATATGGTGGGTTAGGAGGGACAAAGGGTGGGTCGGTTGGAACAAAAGGTGGATCGGGTCGTATAAAGGGTGGGTCAGTTGGGACAAAGGGTGGGGGAAGATGATCTAACTCTGGAGTAGGGGACACACACACCTCATGAGGCATGGAGTGATCCTCAAGGGTACTCGCAAGAGTAAGTGTGGAATTAAATGATTGAGTGATCAACTTATCGACTCGTAAATCACCATCCAAGGAGGTGAGAAAATCTAACGAGGCATTCAAATCGGAGATAGAGGAATGAACATCAAAATCTAACTCAAAGTGAGCCAAGCATGTGTGGGCATGATCCATATCCGGAGAGGTAGGAACCATCTCAGATTCAATCATAGGACATTGGTGAGAACTCGTAGCTGGAGCTAACCTATAATGAAGTGATGCATTGGGGACACACAAGGTGGGCTAAAAAATTTGGAGTTTTTATGGAGCTACTAAAAAGAAAAATATTTTCATGAATTTTTGGATTTTTAAAAAAAGGAAGGAAGGAAATATTTTATGATTTTTTGGAAGAAAAGATGGGAGAAAAATATTGGGACTCTTGAATTTGACGAATACACTAAAATCAACTACCAAAAGATTGAATTAAACACGCACAAGTCAAGGACAAATCCTAACTAGCACGTAGCCAATTTATATCTTCAAAATTAGTGAAAGGGTAGTCAAATTTAATGAAATCCGAGGGCAAAAAAATCACGAAATTTATCTTTGTGATCGCCTTTGCAAAAATTGTGTTCCTACTTGGCTAGCTAGTTGATTGATTTTAAATTTAATGATAGCCCGGGTAGTACACAATGGATAAGCGAGTGAGTCGGGTGATGAAATCCCTTCTCGTTTCAATGACCGAGTACAGGTCTTAGGTTCATTAATTCATCAAACCATCCGAAATAAATGCAATGCGAAAATAAAAATAACATGGGAGCAAATAAGCACACAAATAATGGACTTGCTTGCGGGAGATTTGAGAGTGATAAAGAAATGTACCTCATGTGGGATGAAGACTGATTTGAGTCGATCGGAGGAAGATGGCCTATCTCAGTCGGCCCCAGGAGTCCTATCGACCCAAAGTAGAGAGGATTTTTATCTCTCCATTGAATGCCCTCTCTCTACCTTGTCTGGTTTCCCTATCATGCTTTTCTTCTTTTATGAATTATTACAAATATAAATGAAATATAAATGGAGTCTTCAAGGACTGCAATACAAGCCAAATGATAAAAACCTAATACAAAAGTTCTAATAAAATGAAAAATGGTACTAAAAACAAAAAAGAAATAACTAATGAATTAGAATCCAAAATCATCTCGACTGCGTCAATCTCCAAAAAGTGGCGACGGTGCCATTTGATAACTTGGTTTCTGTGTGTGTCGTTGTTAAAAAATCCAAGCGAATCAAAATCCCTTAAATTACCTACAAAAAAATTTAAACAGCTTTTATTGTGGTAAGTACGAATATCAATCCAACTTTCGAGAGAGATGCATGAAAAATGAGAAGATAAATGCAATCCACTATCAAATATTTTTATTATAATTTTTTTTTAATTTTCTTTTGAAACAATTTTCAAGGGTGATTGAGACAAAGTAACAATGTGACTAGAAATCAAAAGAAATCTAAGTATTAAGATGAAAAGAAATAACACAAGTGGTGTAATTAATATGAGAAGGAAATCAAGGAATGAAATTCACCCCCAGTTCACACAATTAACACTAATGTGACTATTTTAAATTGATTGATTTCCAAAATATTTATTTAATTCAAAAGGTAGTTCTCATTATACTAATGAGTTAATTAGATATTCTTTTAGAAAAGTAATTTTAATTCCCACAACACTACTCAAAATGAATTAAAATTAAGCAAATGAATCACCCGTTGGGATCAATGAACCCAACTAATTTTAATGAGAAAAAATAAAAATAAGAGTAAAAGAAAATTATATTACGATTTTAATCAATTTATAAGACTGTCTCTAGTTTGAATCAAATGATAAAATGATAACACAATTTTCAATCCTTATCAAAATTGATTTTTCATTTCTCAATGTGAAAATAAGAGAAAGAATCAAATTTACTAATCAAAGGAAATCAAACAAAATTAAAATTAGCAAACTAAATCAATTGGATTCATGGGGGCTTCAATTCATCCCTTGAATGTGAAATTAGCCCTCCATAATCATCATCCAGGAATAAATATAAACAATAAAGAGCATGCTAGGATTAAAACAAGATTAATTAAAGAGGGAGAGATCAAACCAAATGTTCTTGAATTGAACTAATTCACCTTCAATTACATCAACACTCCTCTCAAATTTCAATTACAATCACTCGCTAAACAATTTTTTTCTAAATAAAAACTAAAAAATGAACTATCTCTATCTACTAATTTTATTATAAAACTAAGCAAAAACTAACTCTCTCTCTCTAAGGTCTTCTCTCTACTTCCTTCTCTAGCCTAGGGTTTCTACCTGGTCTTTGAATGACCATTCCTTGCTTTTATAATGAGTCAAATGGAGTGCATGTGGGAAGTGGTGATAAGGGTATTATAGGAAAAAAGGATAAAGTGGCATTTGGAACATGTGGGCTTTATTTTTATTTTTTGGTTTGGTTATTTGTTGACTTGGGTCTTTGGTTGAATGGGCTGTGGATTGTTAGTTTGATAAAAGGGTATATGGGTTGACTGGTAGGATTTATGGTGTTGAGATGGTTCGGGTCGAAGTTGGTTTGGATTGAAGTGGGTCAAGGCAGCTAAGTGGTTGGGTTTAGCAGCCGAGTGTAATCGGGTTAAATAGGTTTCGACATGGGGGAGGTTGGGGTTATGGGGTTTTGGATATGGCAGGTAGTTATAAAGAATTAGTTGGGTTAGAGGATCCGAGTAAAGGCAGTTCGGATTAGATTACAGGGGGAAATCGGGTTATGGGTTAAACCGGGTTGGAGAGGTAGCGGGTTAAGGGATGAGAGATAATGGGTATAAGACTAGCATGGGAGGATAGAGAGTGAGGTGGAAGATGGTGAATAGTAAAAAGGGTGGGGGAGTTTATTTAGTGTGTGGGTGTGTACGGGAATAGGGTGTGTGTCTGTCTTGTTTATACCTAATACATAAAATAACACTACCTAATATTTATAACAAAAATAAATAAAACTAACAAAATTAATCAAACTAAAAAAATTTAGTTTATTAAAATTAAAATTCTAACCTAATATATATTTGCAAATCTATAAAATCAACTAGACAATATAAATTATATTGAAACTAAAAAAATATAAATATATAATCCTAAAAATAAAAGACTCAAAATAAAATAATACTAACAAACCTAACCTAATAAAAATAAAATATTAATAAATCTAAACTAATAAAAAAAGTTAAAAATCAAATAAAAATAAAACTCACACTTACTGTATAAAAATATATGAAAATAGCCGACGCACAATACGAACCTTAATATATACAACTATACGCACAAATAAATCATAAAAATATACACGGCTCAATATAAAATATAAATTAAATTCTAAGAATTATATATGACACAAATAAACATATTTAAAAAATCTAAAATGTACCAACTAAACACACTCAAGGCTCGGAACTGGTCTGGAATCAGATTTAGGCTTAGGTACGGATTTGGGGACAGGTAATTAGTATGGGAATTGGTGTTTAGCTCCTTTTAACGCGCATTTCTTTTAATTACAGCGTTTGAAATCGCAAATGGCATTTGACCTACAAGATAGACATAAATGCGCATAAGACCAATTTTATCGAGAATTAGCAATTAAAAACCGTCTATTTGGAGTTTTATTTAAACACTTTTGAGCGCTTATGAGTTACTTTCCTATTTGAGCCCAATTTAAGCATAGTAAATTTATGATTTTGGAAAACCATAACATATGAATTTTTTTGTACATATTTAAGTTATCTATCCGTGGACACAATCGGGGGATCAATCGGAGGCAGAAATAGGAAGCTGTGGTGGATTTACGAAAAGGGGATGAATCTATCATAAGTTGAAATATTTTTATTGAACCTTTTCTTCAACCAATCATACACTGCAACCCTAAATATGACTGCATGACCACACTTTCACTGGTTAGAAATCATATATTTACCTTCTTGTTCATTACATAGCGTAAGGTTTTGAATAATTAAGCTTGAGGAGAAAGAAAAGAGGAGTTAAGGGAGGATATGTTTAAAAATTATCATAAATTAAGAAGTTCTTATAATGTAATTATACTTTTGTTAAATTTGATCACATGTAAGAGTTTTATAATTTGAATATATTATATTTATGATTTCAAAAAATATTTAAACAATATTAATCATGCCTAAACACACACGGAGAGAGAGAGAGAGAGAGAGAGAGAGAGAGAGAGAGAGAGAGAGGGGGGGTTCAATACCATGATTGAGAAATTGTGCTAGGAGGGTAAAAGTGAAGCTTAAAAATATAGGCTTTAATTTTCATATTGATAGAGTTTTGAAGCTATAATATTTATGAATATGATCTGTATATATGTCTATATGTGTTACATAATTGTTTCCATGGATTAAAATCGAAAGTAGAAAGTAAGTAAGCTTAAAACATATTATGTTGTGTTCTAATATTTTGTTTTGGACTTTAATGTATTCAAAGTATCATAACGCTTTGGATATTTACTGAAATCGATTGATTATAGTGGGAGATTTTAGATATCATATATGACTATAACATATCCAAAGATGAGTAAAAAATACCTTTTAGTTTGGTCTGGGTGGTGCTTTAAAGATGGAACTACCATGTTGTTTTTATGCAAAAATAACTTGAATAGTGCGTAAGGACACAAATTTCTAATTTAGTCCTTTGTAGTTTTGGCTCAATTCCGGACAAAAATATTTGAGTCATAGGATAGAGTTATAGACCATCCTTCAAGCCTATAACATACTAAAGTTGAAGACGTAGTGGCCAAGTTTAAAGCTTCATTAAAATGCCGAGTTTAATGTGCTTCATTTTTACATCATCAACATGGTTCCATTGCTCCTAAGGTATGAATGCATTTTATTATATATATAGGATCTTGGAACAATATTTATATGGGTGTATCTTATTTTAAACCGTTGTTTATTTTCATAAATTTTCATTAAAACGTTAAAATAAAGTTTCTGGGCTAAAATCAAATTTTTATACTTTCTGGAAGTTCGTTTGATATTATCGTTCGAACGAGAATGTCGTTCGAATGAGTTTGCCAACGAGTTCCCACATTGGCCATTGGAATGTCGTTCGAATTATCGTTCGAACGAGAATGATGTTCGAATGAGATTTCTAATGAGTTCACACTGGAACTTCGTTAGAAGGCTCGTTCGAACGAGACTTCGTTCGAACGAAAATCTCGTTCGAACGAGACTTCGTTCGAACGAAAATCTCGTTCGAATGAGTTTTGGGGGAACAGTTAATTGGCAGTTTTTTGAGCAATTTTCCCACTTTCCTACTAACTTTTCACCTGATTAATTAAGTGCGGACACCAACTTTTTCTTTTCAACTTTTTCACATCTTTCCATCTCCAAGAGAGAGTTTGAGAGCAAAATTACAAAAGGAAAAAGTTCAAATTTGAGTGTTCATTTTTCAAAGAAAAAACCTTAAAACACTTATGTTTTATACCCATATTGTTTATTCCAAGTTTCAATATATATACATCTTGCTTGGAGTGTTTGGCACCGGATTTTCTCTACCGCATTGAAGAGATTTTTTGGGTTTACTTCTAAATCCCTCAAAGAAGAAGAAGTTTGTTTGGCTGCGGAATTCTCACATGGTGAAAGGCACCATGTGTGGTTGATGGCGTACCTATGTCTCATTGGTGAAGTCCAAGTTTCCAGTGGATCTCAGGGGTTGTCGACTAGGCGGAGGTGTTTACAAGAAGACGCGTCAAGGCTTGAAAGGAGTCGAGTCGAGGAAGTAAGTCATCTGTCTTGTAATTGTAAAACCATACTTAGTGGACTTAAGTCTAGGGTCGTCTGAGATTTTTTCCCGTTGTGCATTTTTCCTCGTACATCGCAGCGTAGTGATTTATTATTTATTTTATCTTATGCAAAATTCACCTAGAACGCATGCTTAGGTAAAAAGATAAAATTTGGTTTAATCACTACTCATCTTTAATTTGGTGCTACATAATTATTTGGGTAAATCTTAATTTAATTCAAGTCGTCATTTAATTTGATAAAATTGGTTTGGCCTAACTTGGTAATATTGAAAATATGACTTAGGAAAATTTCTAGGACTTGAATTGGGTTAAATTGGTGTAAGTGAAATTAACATACGTGTGTGTTTAATCTAATTTCACTTGGTTTAATTTTAATTTGAAAAGAAATTAAAATTATTCAATTTGTTTAAATTTGAACCATCTATGCTTCCGCGTCTCTTTTAAAAGGAAATTACTTTTTGTAGTAAGTATTTAAAAATTGGGGGGGCCTCCACTTTTCAAATTGGTATCAGAGCTGGAGCGCTAATTTATCGCGTCAAAGATCCGTTTTTCGGCTTTTATAATTTTTGTGCTCCTCGTATTTTTAGCTGGCTCATTTTTTACTCACTCTCATTTTTCTGTATCTCTCGATGGGACGTCTTAATGATAATTTGTCCATTTCTAATGATAATGAAGTTTTTGCTATTCGAGAGGAATTTAATGAGCTTAATAAGTGTAATGAAAAATTAAAAGAATTAAATTTGAGATTTGCAAAAAGAAACAAATTTCTTGAAAATGAAAATTCTTGTTTTAAAACTAAAGTTGAGTTTTTTCAAATATCCCTATCTCAAAAAGATACTTTTCGTGAAAATCTCATATACATAAATCACAATTTTAATATTTTAGAAATGTCCAAGAAAGAGAGTGATAGTCGAGAAAAGACTCTTAGGGACAAGTTTGCTCACATTGAGGGGGAGCGTGATAACCTTCTAGGCGTTATAGAAAATTTAAATAAAGAGTCCCGTAAAATTGAGGAGTCTAATTTATTACTTGAGTCCAAAATTTTAAAAATAAAAAATGGTTTACCAGAGTCAAGTAATTGTGATAATGGTTCTAGCTCATCATGTTCAAATACTTTCGTTGCTAAAGCTAAGACCATTGTTTGTTTTAGAGGGTCGACTTTATCCAAGGACTTTAGAAAAGGTCACACCGTAGGTATCATTCCTCGTGTTTTCACATGCTTGCATTGTAGTAGGAAAGGTCACCTTAGGTCATTTTGTTTTGATCTTAAAAGAAGTCCAAGGAAGTCTATGTCTAGCATTTCATTAGTTCCCAAATCCCATCATTTTAAATATACATCTATATGGGTTAGGAAATTATTTTTAGATGCGCTAGATATTAGATTTGTTGATTCTCATTTGCTTTCACATGAAACCTTCCTTGCTAACTCTAAAGGTTGAATGTGTTAGTTTTGTTTGCATACTCTAGCTTTTTGTGCTTCATATTATATATCATTGCTAGGTGTATGCATGTTTAATCATTTTCTAGTCTATGCTCCATGCTTAATCACATGCTAGAATAATGACTTTTTATCTTTTGTATTATATTTCTTTGGTTTGCATTAAATGAAAAATAAAAAATAAAAATTTGTTTATCATTTATGTTTTACCTTTTCAGTAATTTAAGATTAAAGAAAAATTCAAATGATTTTTATTTGTCTTTTGAGTATATATTTTTATTTTTGGTTAAAAATTTCAAAAACTCAAAAAAAAAAATTTGTGTGTATTTTAGTTTGACACACTTTATGTGGCATACACTTGTGTTAGAATCCCATCTTTTTCGCTCCCATGTGACTAGAACTTTTGGTTTAGATTGTCAATCCTTATTATGTTCTTTACCATACTTACATGGAGTAGTTGGATTTTGTGTTGATTAAATGGATTCTATTTTTATATGCCTCCTTTACACACATGCACGAGCTCATTTGAAATTTTAACTTCATATGTATATTTGAGCTTTGTGAGGTGTTCTCCTACCAATCTTGTCATCTACATATTTGTGACCTAGGAGGACTAGTGCGTGTCAAAATTCGTTGCACGTGAGATTTGTAAGAAATAAAAATATTATATTTAAATGTGCACGAGGAAGGGCTCCGAAAGGAATTATTATCCTTTGCGAATAGTAAGCCCCGGTTTGTCTGGACCTAAAAGAAATACGTGGTCCAAAGGCCTAAAAATAGAATTATGGCATTAAAAAGAAAAATAATTGCCAATGCCTATTTTTGTTTGATATATTCATTCAAATATATGTGCTTATTGAGGGAGATTGGATGGTATATCAACGGTTTGCACAATGTCCGTTTATCCTAGTTGCGTTTTCAATGTTATGACTCTATTAGTTTGTAGAATCATCAAAAGTCTAGGCTTGTATGCATTGTGTATGTTTGGTTCATTGAGTTCAATTTATATTGTCACGTGAGGTTATATTCAAATGTGATGAAATTCGCAATCAATTGAGGACTTCGTGAACATGTTTTAAGTGATTGGGTCTAAATTTAATTGTTACTAGTTCACATCCCAACACTTTCGTTTCCATATGACACATTTTTTCCATACGAGTGTGAAAAGATTATCTTATTTTGTGTCATTTGTGTGTTTATATCTATATATATGTGCGTGTTCATCCTTGGTATATCTAGAGTATGTATATATATGATATTTTTTTTATCTTTGCATTGCTTTCTAATCCATCTATGCTTTAATTCATAATTGGTATCTATCTTATTGCATTCTTTGTTGATATCACATGCTTAATACTTTATGTATCATATCGGTATCCTTTTCTTGCATCTTAGTTGGTATCCTTATTGTTTATATGGATTAGTTATACTTTTGTTGCCTATATGCTTTCATGTTATTATCACTCTAAGCCTCATCGTCTTTAAATTAGTTTATATCCTTTGTCTATTCCGGAACAAAAAGGAGGAGAATGATAGGGGGAAAAATGGTATCTAATCCTATTGTCATCGTATCTTAGTTTGGGAGATTTTACTTAGGGGGAGAGCTCTATCTGCTTAGGTTGATCATAGTTGATAAAGGGGAGAATTAATTTAGGGGGAGTATTTATTTTATGCATTTAATATTCTTGATATTCCCTATGCATTTGATAGTTTGTTTAAGTGTGCAGGAATTCTTCTAAATGGTACTTGTCATCATCGGCAAAGATATTGATCCTTTGGGTTGTTTGAGTCAAGCATTGTACCTTTATTTTGGGTGGGACATTTTTTTATGTCTAGTAGAGCTTGACGGACCTTTAGGATTTTTATTAGTTTTTGTACCGAAATAGCCAAAGGGGGAGATTTATAAGGACACAAATTTCCAATTGAGACCTTTGTAGTTTTGGCTCAATTCCGGACAAAAATGTTTGAGTCATAAGATAGAGTTATTGGCCATCCTTCAAGCCTATGACATACTAAAGTTGAAGACGTAGTGGCCAAGTTTAAAGCTTTATCAAAATGTCGAGTTTAATGTGCCTCGTTTCTACGTCATCAACATAGTTCCATTGCTCCTAAGGTATGAATGCATTTTATTATATATATAGGAGCTTATAACAATATTTATATGGGAGTATCTTGTTTTAAACTCTTGTATATTTTCAGAAAGTTTCATTAAAACTTTAAAATAAATTTTCTGGGCTAAAATCAAATTTTTATACTTTCTGGAAGTTCGTTCTATATTGTCATTCGAACGAGAATGTCGTTCGAACGAGAATGTCGTTCGAACGAGTTTGCCAACGAGTTCCCACATTGGCCACTAAAATGGCGTTCCAATGAGAATGATGTTCGAACGAGATTTCTAATGAGTTCACACTGGAACTTTGTTAGAAGGCTCGTTCGAACGAGACTTCGATCGAACGAAAATCTCGTTCGAACGAGTTTTGGCGGTAAGAGTTAATTGACAGTTTTTTGAGAAGTTTTCCCACTTTCCCACTTCTTTTCCTACTAACTTTTTAACTGATTAATTAAGTGCGGAAACCAACTTTTTCTTTTCAACTTTTTCACATCTTTCCATCTCCAAGAGAGAGGTTGAGAGCAAAATTCCAAAAGGAAAAAGTTCAAGTTTGAGTGTTCATTTTTCAAAGAAAAATCCTTAAAACACTTTTGTTTTACACCCATATTGTTTATTCCAAGTTTCAATATATATACATCTTGCTTGGAGTGTTTGGCACCGAGTTTTCTCTACCGCATTGAAGAGATTATTTGGGTTTACTTCTAAATCCCTCAAAGAAGAAGAAGTTTGTTTTGATGGGCATTCTCACATGGTGAAAAGCACCATGTGTGGTTGACGGTGTACCTATGTCTCATTGGTGAAGTCCAAGGTTCCGGTGGAGCTCCGGGGTTATCGACTAGGCGGAGGTGTTTACAAGAGGACACGTCAAGGCTTGAAAGGGGTCGAGTCGAGGAAGTAAGTCATATGTCTTGTAATTGTAAAAACCATACTTAGTGGACTTAAGGCTAGGGTCGTCCGAGATTTTTTTTCGTTGTGGGTTTTTCCTCGTACATCGCGGCGTAGTGATTTATTGTTTATTTTATCTTATGCGAAATTCACCTAGAACGCATGCTTAGGTAAAAAGATAAAATTTGGTTTAATCACTACTCATCTTTAATTTGGTGATATATAATTATTTGGGTAAATGCTAATTTAATTCAAGTCATCATTTAATTTGATAAAATTGGTTTGGCCTAACATGGTAATATCGAAAATATGACTTAGGCAAATTTCTAGGACTTGAATTGGGTTAAATTGGTTTAAGTGAAATTAACATATGTGTGTGTTTAATCTAATTTCACTTGATTTAATTTTAATTTGAAAAGAAATTAAAATTAGTCAATTTGTTTAAATTTTAACCATCTACCTTTCACATCTCTTTTAAAAGGAAATTCCTTTTTGTAGTAAGTATTTAAAAATTGGGGGGCCTCTACTTTTCATAGTGTTATAGTAAAATGGGCATAACTCTCTCTAGAAAATTCGCAATTTCATTCCAGAAATTGTGTTAGAACCTTAATACATAGGATTTTACATAAATGTAAACTAGAACATCTAGTTATTTTATATTAATTTCAGATTGACCAACTAATCTGATGTGTGACTAGATTTAATACTATTTTGTGTATTCAAATACTAATGATGCTGAAATTATAGGTGAGGAAGCAGCTAATACTATCATACCAAAAAAGTAGATTTAATATTACTCTAATTACCTACTTTGGGAGAGTGGCCTTCCTTATGAATTGTGGATTCTTATACATTCACATGGAAATGTATGGTTAAATACTTGCATTAAGATGCTCATGTAAAGATATTGTGTTTATGGTCCATATGCATATGATTAAAAATGTTAAGTGAAGATGTTTAGTTTTATGGACTGTGGAGGGTCCTACGGGATATGGTGGTCTCGTTTTATTAGGAGAATCCAAATTTAGATTTTGTGTACTCAGGCCAAAAATGGATGTGGTGGTGCCCATGAACCGCGGTGGATTAATTAAATTGTGGTGGGTCCAGGCTTTTGAAAGAACACAATTCCTACTTGTGTTATATAATCTAAAGAGTTTATTATATTTTATTTTTATTTTTTATTTTTGTGTGTGTAAGGTTATTCATTAAGCTTTTGTAACTTGCACTCCTACAATATTTTATTTCAGGTATGTCTATCATTTGGACTTCACTGTCAAGTTAGGACTTTAAAACGAGAGAGTGAATAGTATGTAGTATGGGTTAAATATCAACAATTTTTTTATAAATTTTAAACTAAGAAACTTCTTTACTTGAAGTTGTTTTGTACTTAGTAAGTTGTATGCATAGGTAGTTATGTTTTCCATATAAACATACCTTTGCAGAAAAAACGTGTGTTATTTTCTAAGAGAATATAATTAAATTATTATAGAAAGAAATTTAAATGCATTAGGAGGACTATTTTAACTTAAATAAGGTAAGGTGTCACAGAAGAACTCAAGTAGTTTTTTTAGATTCTTTTGAATTTTAGTTCACATACATGATATGATCTTGTGATTTCTATATGTATTTATATCAATATGTTAATTATGTAATAATATAATCATTCAATACATATTATTTATTTCTCTTTGTAGTCATGCATGTTATATTTTATACTGATGACTGTTATTTCCATTGTTGGCGGCTATTTTTAATTTCGACATCACGTATGTTGGCATCATGGCTTCAAGTGCACCTGGAGGTTTAAAGCAACCGTCATTGGCAAAGGAAACATAACAAACATAATCATCTCCGCAAAAAACATTATCTACTCTGTAACAAGCATTAGTCGATGGAGGTTTGAAGCAACCATCTCCATGTCTAAGTAAAAGTAAGAGAGCGAAAAGAAAAAAGGCCAAGTAATTGGCATGTTTGACTAAAAATGGTAAAATTATTGTAACCATTCTTGTGGGAGCATATTAAAAAACCAATCATTTAGCCGATCACCCCATCACACAAGACAAACTACTCAGCCCAACTTTAAGATAATTATTATTTTATCATCGCATTTAACATATGCCTAAATGCATGGGGATAGGTGCAAATCAGTTAGCGATAATCTCGGGGAGATATTCAGGGACATTTATGTGCAATCTCACAAGCTGGATGAGTTACCTATAGAATTTAATCACTTATTTCTCACTTCTATAAATTGTAAACCCTGAGCCGGGGTAAAAGGAGGTGATCTCGAGCATTGGGAGCCATTATAATAAAATAATTACCTCTCTGTGGACGTAGGCAAATTACCAAACCACGTATATCGTTGTTGTGTGTGTGATGTTTGCATTCAGTTCTTTGTGATTGTTTCGTGGAATTCTATTGTGATAATTCGTGTACTCATAATTGACGTCGTCTGTGAAAATCAATTGTTATTCCTACGAAAACCTTCACAAACTGAAAGTCTGTGATGTCTGACTATAGGAACAACATTCCTCAGGTTGGTGATGTGAAAAAAGACCCAGTTCCACCCAGGTCGTAGATTCGCCAGCATGCAAACCTCAGGTTTTGCAATGAATGGAAACCTTCTGAAGAAAGTCAGGGACCTATGCAGATCTCCAGGTTGCTCGACGCTTAGGAGGCTACACGCCTCCAGGTGGAAGAGAATGGTCGCCTCTAGAGGCAACTTTAAATAATAGAGAGGGATATCCATAGGGACACAAGGAAACGTCGTGACAGGAATCCTAGTTCTCAGGTGAGTAATACTCGCAGCCAAGGGAGGAGCTCCGGGCGTGACCAGGATAGAACTTCATCGAGCACAAATCGTGCATTGTGTATTACGCAAATCGTTGTTATTAGTTCGGCGATTCAATGCAAAAAACCTAAATTACAACTACACTTGACAAGCAAGCACAGCAGTAAGTCGGGTATCGAGAATCCATAGGGAGTGATTGAATTTTAGATTTTAATTTATTTAGAACTTCAAAAATAAAAATGTAAGATGTGATGGGTTGAAATGGTGAAAAGGAAAAATAAGAAGTTAACACTAAATTACAACTAATTAAAACGAGAGTCCGGATCGCGTCCCCACCATAGGCTAAATAACTAATAATTATAATTTCGGTTCGAAAATATTTAATCGAGCATTTTCAATTAAGCATAAACATCACCCAATGGAGAATTTAACCCAAAGTTGCAAAATTAAACATTTAATCAAAAATGGTCACACGCGGATTAAATTAGGATTATCGCTATAAACACTAATGTTGTGTGACAAAGAAAGTTAAACGCATAATAATTCGACTTTAATACTCAAGGTTTCAATTAAATGCAATTTTCTCCAAAACCTAATTTTCGGAGCACGACGCCCATCAATGGCGGACATGCGATCCAAACCCAATAAACTACTCACTAGGCATGGTTAAAGTAAATAAACAACTAATTAATAAATAAAATAGGAAATAAATACACTACAACAATTATCTAGACAAGAAATTTAATACACAAAGGAAAAAAGACAAAAAAAAAATTGAGGTAGGCGACAATGTATAGTAAAAAGCTTACATTAATGGGTGAAAATCCAACACAAAATGAGGAGAGGGAAGCTCCACAAAAATCCCCGAAAATCTTATTTTCCAACCTAAAACTAACCTAAAATGATGAAAAAATGAGTTCTCCCACTTAAGAGAATGTTTACATATATATATCCAACCAAAAACCAACTTAAAAATGAAATTTGCTGACTTTCAGCCGAATCGATTCGCACTGTCCGAATCGATTCGCAACTGACAGTGCTGAATTCTCAGCTTTATCCAACTTTACGGAAAATACCGTAAATTCTTCGTTATAACTCGAAATTAGGCACGGTCAGAGGCTAAGCGAAGATAACTCAGAGGAATACAACATCCAAGAAGGCATTAGGCCAAAAACCCAAATTATGAAATGACTAAAATTCCCTTGAATGTGACCTTGAGTGTGATTTTGAAGATAAAACCATCCTAAAAATGCCATAACTCCCTAATTATACATCGAAATCATGTACCGTCGGTCACCGCACCAAGAGAAATCAAAGGGCTTCAACTTTCATGGGGATTTCGAGATCAAACTCCGAATTATGGAATTACTAAAATGCCCTCGAAGCTGCAATAATCAACGGAACGTTTCCAAAAAGCGACCAAACTTCACACTAAGTCCCGAAATACCTACAAAAGCTCAATTATACCTCATATAGCATGTTAACATATAAAATGGATGTTATATGATTAACAAGAATAAATATAGTAATTACGGTACTCAAGGGGGCTACAAATGCATAAGTTAATGGGCGAAAAAAGCAATATTCGTGACGTATCACACCCCCTAACTTCGACATTGCTTGTCCCTAGCAATGAAATTCAAAGCAAGAAGAACTACAATAAAACCGCAAAACAGAAGATATATAAAAAAGTGATAAAATCCACTTTCGTGGGAGAACGATTGCATTTAGAGTATGCAATAAGCCGTTAAACCTCTAGGTTACCCTAGTGGATGAGTGTCATCTCGTGAGGGTTTTCAGGGATAAAGCCCACAAACATCATATAGTTTCCTCAAAATATGCCCAACCCAACATGCGACAAACTCAACAACAATGAAAAAGATTTCAAACATGTTATTAGCATAGTGAATGAATTCACACAAAAGTTCGTTGTTATTAACAAGTTGAATGCACCTCATAGAACTGAAACTTTAAAAGTGGGAGGGGGGAGAGCACATGCATAGTACGATTTGGTAAAAACTTAAATAAATCGGATAAACATAAAAACAAGCATATATTCAATCCCCACGGGCATTACACTCATCAAATGAAATCACTCAAAACAAGGAGGTAATACACGGGACATGCGGGCAAAAAGAGTAAATGGAAATGGAAACTAGGCCGCACACATGTCACAAACGAAGAACGCTATATAGGAAATTAAAAATGGTAATCTCAATGAAAGATACCGCTCATTAAAAGAAGCGAAATGCATTTTCACAGATTATCAAAACTATTTAAACTTTTAAATTGAATTCACCCTAGGATCACATAGGACTTTATAGGGTTGTAATGTAGGTTTGGGATTAAGCTAAGAAACGAAGAAAATATGTACAGATTCAAAGTGTTCAGGGATGAAAACTCTGGATAATGGAAAATTGTGGACAATTTCAAAATTGGAATTTGATTTCCATAACAAGCATTAAACATGACAATGGGAGAGCAATCAAAGCTTATTGAACTATATACATCATATATACAACCTTCTCTTTCTTTTCTTTTCTTCTTTTTCTCATGTGTTTCTTTTCTTTTCTTTTTCTTTTTGCTTTTTCTTTTCTTTTTCACTACACTTTTTTTCTCACTTTTTTCATATGCTTAAATTGCAACCACACTACACAACATCATTCAATCCCAAGTATCATTCCAAACAAAGGTATGGAAAGAGATATGTATGGTTTATAACTCCAATGTGGAGTTGGTTATGTGATTTTGGGCAATGAAACAAAAGGCTACTATTTAAGCTCAAAGGGGTTGACTAGGAAAACATTAAAGGTGAGGTCAAGGCTAATATGGGTGATATAACAAAGACTGCCTATGATCATTTCATAAATTTTACTCAATTCTCGAGTCAAAACAAACTTTGAAAATCATGCTCAAGTAACACATTTCAAAAATGAACTCAATTAATGAACGATCAAATGAAAGAATAATGAGATTACCGACAAATTCAATGTTTTCAAAGTGCAAAAGATAGTGTATACACTCACAACGATGGAAGGTACAAATCTTACTTGGTGTAAGTATATGCAATGCAACAAAAGATTACCAAGTTATAAAAAGCTTAAACCAAATCAATAGAACAAGAAAGCGCATGTGCTCAAGGGATTAAAGTTTAATTCATGAAGTTATTTATAATATTAATGATTTGAGGACTAAAGTCTAATAACTTCTCAAATCGAGAACATGCATCGTTGAGTTGTCATTTGGATCGGGCAATTATTGAAATTTATCATCGGATTCAAGGCAAAATGCCCAACAAAGGATAAAAAAGAAAGAAAATATTTTTGAAAATTTTTCAAATTTTAACTAAAAGGCATACTCTGTAACTAACATGTGATAAAATCCATGGACTACACATGAAGTCGATAGAATATCTTACACCCGCTAACTTAAATGTTGCATTGTCCTCAATGTGCATTAAGAACACAACAAAAAGATAGGAAAAGAATGATATTACGCAAAATTGGAGCGATTCCCGTAAGCACTAGTCCAAACGAATCTACAAAATAAGTTGGTATCGAGCATAGCAAAAAAAATAACAAAAAGTTAACTAATTACACTGGACTAAATATAAAAAGAAAGAAAAACTAAATAAAGGAAGAAAGAAAAAATATAAAATAAATAAAATAAAAAGTTAACTATTTACAAGCTACTATTTGGACTTCACACTAACTATACACTAGGAGTTTAAATAGTTTAGGATCCACCCAAAAAGGGATTTGACTTTGAAAGATCAACGGTGGAACCTCCAAAGTGAACATGCCTCCCGAAAAATAGGAATTCCATTTGAAAAACGGAAGGCATGTGTAAGGCGTAAGAAATGAACCATCACCAATTAAAAAATTTACTGTGGTGATGGGGGATTTGGATTTTAAGGGAGACAAGACTACATTATTCTCGAAAAAATTAAAATCACATCCCCAAGGTTCTTCAATTGGAAGGGGAGGTGGGACTAGATCAAGTGAATAGCCCATGAGATGAAACATCTCAAAATAACATTCACGTTCAAGTATCGGGTCAAAGTCCTCAAGACTTTCAACCGGTTCTTGTGATAAATTTAATGGTTCACTAATAGTGGGGGATGAAGGAATTGAAGGACAATCGACAGTGCTTGCATCACTCTCAATTATTTCTTCCTCAAAAAGGGGTGTAGGTGAAACTTAAGTTTCAACCTCAAACGAGCTTTTTGAAGAAGAAATCATCTCATCGAGTTGGACATTTTTCTTTGTCCAAGAAAGGGCGCCATTTTGATCGAGCACGAACCGTGCGTTGTGTAACACGTAAATCGTTGTTATCATTTCGGCGACTCAATGCAAAAAACCTAAATTACAACTACACTTGACAAGAAAGCAAAGCAGTAAGTCGGGTATCGATAATCCACAGGGAGTGATTGAATTTTGGATTTTAATTGATTTAGAACTTCAAAAATAAAAAGGTAAAAGGTGATGGGTTGAAATGGTGAAAAAGGACAAATAAGAAGTTAACGCTAAATTACAACTAATTCAAACGAGAGTCGAGATCACGTACCCATCATAGGCTAAACAATTAATAATTAGAATATCGGTTCGAAAATATTTAATCGAGCATTTTCAATTAAGCATAAATATCACCCAATAAGGAATTTAACCCAAAGTTACGAGATTAAACATAAACATCAATTACGCATAAACACTAATGTGACAAAGAATGTTAAACGCAAAATAATCCGACCTTAATACCCGAGGTTTCAATTAAATGCAATTTTCTTCAAAACCTAATTTTCGGAGCTCGACGACCATTAATGGCGGACAAGCGACCCAAACCCAATAAACTACTCACTAGGCATGGTTAAAGTAAATAAACAACTAATTAATAAATAAAATAGGAAATAAATACACTACAACAATTATCTAGACAAGAAATTTAATACACAAAGGAAAAAAGACAAAAAAAAAATTGAGGGAGGAGACAATGAATAGTAAAAAGCTTACATTAATGGGTGAAAATCCAACACAAAATGAGAAAAGGGAAGCTCCATAAAAAAATCCCCCAAAATCTGATTTTCTAACCTAAAACTAACCTAAAATGATGAAAAATGAGTTCTCCCACTTAATAGAAAGTTTACATATATATATCCAACCAAAAACCAACTTAAAAAATAAAATTTGCGGACTTTCAGTCCAATCGATTCGCACTGTCCGAATCGATTCGCAACTGCTAGTGCTGAATTCCTAACTTTGTCCAACTTTACAAAAAATGCCGTAACTTCTTCGTTATAACTCGGAATTAAACACTCTCAGAGGCTACGCAAAGATAACTTAGAGGGATACAGCATCCAAAAAGACATTGGGCCAAAAAACTAAATTATGAAATGACTAAAATTCCCTTGAATGTGACCTTGAGTGTGATTTTAAAGATAAAGTCATCCTAAAAATGCCATAACTCCCTCATTATACATCAGAAGCATACACCGTCGGTGGACAAGAGAAGAGAAATCAAAGGTATTCAACTTCCATGAAGAGTTCGGGATCAAAATCCGAATGCTAAATTACTAAAATGCTCCCGAAACTGCAATAATCAACGGAACTTTTCCGAAAAGCGATCAAACTTCACACTAAGCACCGAAATACCTACAAAAGCTCAATTATGCCTCATATAGTATGTTAACATATAAAATGGAGGTTTTTTGATTAACAATCATCAATATAGAAATTATGGTACCCGAGGGGGATAAAAATGCCTAAGTTAACGGGCGAAAAATATAATATTCATGACGTATCAGAACTGAACGTGGCAGATCAGAGCATGATCGATCAGAGAGTGGTCAACCAGAGGGAAACCACAGGAAAAACGATCGACATAATGAGGACATTAGGATTATGGTCTGTAGAGAGATAAACTAACATCCAGCTCATCGTGGAGCTAGGTCCACTAGAAAGCTATCTAGGAGAGCTCTTAATAACCAAATGAAATCCCCTTTATCAAGAGCGATCAAAGAGGAGGATCCCCCAAAGAAGTTTGTCATTCTAAGGTTCAAGATTTAGGAAGGAAAGACAAATCCCATAGACCATGTTCAGTAATACAAACAAACGATGACCTTATGGAGCCATAACGACGCACTGATTTATTGGGTTTTCCCTTCTAGCCTACATGATGTAGCACAGAATTGGTTTGAGAATCTGTATCACAGGTCGATCAAAAACTTTAAGGCTTTAGAAGAGCCCTTTATTGTGTGCTTCATAACCAGTAGCTCCCACCCTAAGTGGATGAATGCACTGCTCACGAGGAAGAAAAAGCCATAAAAAAGCTTCTGTGATTATAAAAAAGGTATTGGGAAGTCTTCAACAGGGTCGAAGATTGCTCGGATCAGGTTGTCATTGCATCCTTCAAAATTGGTATGCCGACTACCTCTTTGTTGCACCAGTTCCTAACTAAGAAGGAAGCCATCACTGTTGAGGATCTTATGGCTCGTATTGAGAAATATGTCAAGGTAAAAGATGTGGTTCACTCTAATACAGGGGACAACGGTCGATCAAAGGCAATCAAAGGAGCATAAAAGAGTGATACTCCAAAGAAGAGGAACAAGAACGGAGGCAAGAACATCTCCAAGAATGGGAACAAGGCTGATCCTTCCAAGGCATTCCAGGTTATTAACAAAGTCTTCAAGGAACCTATTTATAAGATCTTGAGCAAGATCAAAGACCAACCGTGCATCAAGTGGCCCGAGAATATGGGTGGAAACCCAATGAAAAAAATAATGCACTGAGATACGCATTCAACAAGGAGGACGGTCACATGATTGGAAATTGTAAGGCTCTAAAGTCACACTTGGAGGAACTGGACCAAGATGGGAACCTCATTGAGTACATATAGAAGAAAGCAGATAATATCATAGCTAATGGAGACTAGAAGCCGAAAAAAATCCTTGACGTTGACATGGTACATGAGTTCACGGTAATCCATAGTGCATCAGACCTTAAGAAAATCTAAGAAAATGTCGTTCAAATGGAGATAAAAAAGGTTACTGCCATCATGGATGCATTTAAAATTGACCCTGCATAAACCTAGGTTGGTAAGTCCTGGCGACCAAAGGACATTGACTATACCAAGCATATTATTTTCACCAAGGAAGATTTGATCGAAGTGAGAACCCCATAGCACGATGCACTAGTGATTACCCTTAAGATTGTCAATTAGGTTGTTGACAAGTTGTCCGTGAACCAAGGGAGTTCATCAGAAGTGATATACCTAGAGTTATTCCACAAGTTGAAGCTGAACATCACCAACATTAAGAAGGCCAGAGTTTTGTTGGTCGTCTTCACAGGGAGTATCACGATGCCACTGGGAAAGATAGTTTTTCAGTCAAAGTAGGAAACATCATAAAGATAATTAAGTTCTTAGTGGTGGACATAGAGTCCCCATATCATGCCGTCCTAGGCAGAGGTTGGTTGGATGTCATGAGGGACATACCATCCACCTACCACTAAAAGCTTAAGTGTAAACTAATTGAGGAATCGTCAAAATTTGTGGCAATTAGGGCACTGTTAGAAAGTGCTTCATTACAGCCATTTACCTTAAGAAGGAAAAGAAAGAAGAAGTAAAGGATGCTCAGGAGGAAGCCCAAGAGGGGGTTATACCCTCCAAATAGTAATTATGGTACAACCAACTAGGGGTGGAGGAGACTAGAGTATACCTCGCTAACAGGGTCATTGAAATCCTGGAAGAGGTTATGGACGATGAAAACTTATTGGAGAGGAAATTTTTTACCGGAGCCACGCTTGTCGATCAAGAGAAGAAAGAAAGGATAGCCTTTCTTAGAATAAATCTAGATGTTTTTTCTTGTAAATTGTATGATTTACCAGGGATTAATACCATTGTGGCCTGCCATTGCCTACATGTCGATTTGACCTTCAAGCTGATCACTTAAAAGGCCTGCCAAATAGCCCTTGAGAAGGCTAAAGTGGTGGAGAATGAAAGAGGGTAACTACTGGATGCAGTATCCATTAGGAGAGTTTAATTCCCCAAATGGTTGTCCAACCCAGTAGTAGTACGTAAGAGCAATGGTAGTTGGAGGGTCCGTATTGATTTTACAGATCTTAACAGAGCATGTCCTAAAGACATCTTCCCGCTTCTTAAAATAGATCAGTTGGTTGACGCTACAGCGACACACGAAAGAATGAGTTTTCTGGATGCCTACCCTGGCTACCATCAGATTCCATTATTCAGACCTGACCAAGACAAAACATCCTTCATAAGCCTCATTGGGTTATATTATTGTACGGTTATGTCATTCGGCTTAAAGAATGCATGGGTAAATTATCAGAGGCTGGTCACTAAGATGTTCAAGAGATAGATGGGAGACACGATGGAGGTCTACATCAATGATATGCTAATCAAAAGCAAAATAAATTATGACCACCTTACGAATTTAGCCTAAACCTTTGAGATCCTCGGGAAATAACGAATAAAGCTTAATGCAAGTAAGTGTTCATTTAGTGTCCAGTCAGGAAAGTTCTTGGGCTATCTGGTCGGTAAAAGAGGAATTGAGGCCAATCTAAATCAGATCAACGCTATCAACAGAGTACAGCCTCCTCAGACATTGTGAGATATTCAAAAGCTCACTAGTATTCTCACAGCGCTAAATTGCTTCATCTCCAAGTCTTCAAAACACTGTCAATCATTCTTCCAGCTACTGAAGAAGGACAAAGGCATTATATGGAATGATAGTTGTTCAAAAGCTTTAGAACAGATCAAATCTTACCTTAAAAAATCATCCCTCCTAGTGATTCCATGGGATGAAGACCCATTGTATCTTTACCTTGTAGTATCACATCACGCTATAAGCTTCGCTCTGGTATGTGAGAAAGCGGTAAAGCAACAGTTGATTTATTATGCTAGCAAGACACTTTTGAACACAGAACAACGCTACCTGCCCCTGGAAAAGCTCGCTTATGCACTGATGGTCGCCTTAAAGAAGTTGAAACATTACTTTAAATCCCACTCGATAACAGTAATCACTTCGTACCCTAAAAGTTGTCTTCAAAAAGACCACTTCTCCTAACGACTCTCGAAGTGGTTAGTGGATCTTGGAAGATTCGATATCCACTTTCAATTAAGAACAGCAATTAAGGGATGTAACAACCCGGATTTTTTAAATGGGAATTTTTAAATTAATTTTGGAAATCGGAGAAAAATGAAATTTTGGATTTTATAAATTTTATAATTTAAAGTGTTGGTTTTTATATTTGAAAAATAAATTTTCAAACGGAATTGGAATCGGAATTAAAATGGAGTTTTAATTGAATTTTTATTATTTAGAAGAGTCCTCAAAATATAAAACTCTCTAAGAGTCCTCAAAACATAAAACTTTCTAGTAAAAATAATATTTTTAGAAATTCGACCGTCCGATCAAGCTGAATTTTTGTCAGCAGTCCTGTCTCGCCGTTCGCTACAACTTACTAAAATTTCAAGCGATTCTAACGGTCCGATCGTACGTAATATTTTTCGAGTATTTGTATTTGATTAGGACTCTAATTCTTTTTGGTATATAAACATAAAGTGACGAGTTTAGATATTTTAAAACACATTTTAGCCTTCTCAAAAATCAGAATCCTTTCATCTTCTTCAACCTCAAAACCCTAGACCCATTCTACATAACTTTCAACTCAAGTTTTGTCAAGATTAACCTGATTTTCTCAAGACGCATCAAGAACGAATCTTTGCCAAAATTTTTAGAGGAATCCACATTCAAGATCAGATTTCTAAACCAACTTTTATTCGGGCATGTTGACCCTATTCTTTTCCTTTAGTGTTATGTGTCTTGATTGTAGCCTCCATTAAACTCGTGTTTTCTAAAATAAGATATGAATATAAAGATTGAAGACATAAATTTCGGGGCTGTTTTACATAAAAAAAATTAATGATACCGAATACTTATAACTGTGTATTCTTTGGGTTGTGTCGGTGTATTCGATTTTGCTATCGGCATGTGCATGTAGAGGAGCCCTTTTAAAAGTAAATTTTGATATTTCATGTGAAAACCCTAGTTTAATTTAATTTCTTGTGTTGGAAAATAAGGGTCATGATAGGACTTGCATGTAGCGATTATTCTGAAAATCATAATATTTAGGTGTCTTTGATTTCCACTTTTTAAATTGAATTATTTATATGGGAATTTAGTATTATTATGAATGTTGTTATAATTTGGAATTGTGTTACTCTATGGAAATATGATAATTTTTCGGGAAGATTGGGTATGGTAGATAATTGGTTTTCACCCTTGTTATAGTACACTTGTTAGGTAAGGGACTAGTAAGTGGGCCTTAATTACGATCTATGCTAATTAGGTATGGGACTAGTTAGTGTAAGTCTATGCGGGTTATATAATTTGGGGTGGGGGCTGATTTTCTATATTATACCTTTGTTGTGATAGCCTAGGATTGATATCTAGGTGGAGTGAAATTTTGTAATCATTCTTTGCTTAGGATAGGACGATATTGTGTTTTGGGAACCCTTAGTTGGGACTAAAGGTTATTTGGAGGATTTTCACATCGCTTTTAAGGGTGGGGGAAATTAATGTGATTTATGAAAACAAGGAATGTAGAATTTAATATCGCAGGACTAAAACGGATATTAAAAAAATTTATTGGCGACATAATGTGTCTAGGACCGGCAGTTTGAACAGGTCAGAGGACGAGTTATGTCGTGTCATGTGTAGAACCTTGTCATATCGCGAGGGTCGCAGGATAAAAACGGACCAGACGGCGGACTTGACAAGGAGACGGGTGCGTGCGTGGAACCTTGTCATATCGCGAGGATCGCAGGATAAAAACGGATCAGACGGCGTACTTGACAAGGGGACGGGTATTGGTAATATTCTTCACGGTTAAATTAAATAAAAGTTAACATTGTTGGGAAGGTGGGTTAATTAAAATTATATTGGTGTGGCTTTTATGAAAACCTGGCAGGTAATTGTGAATTTATTTATGGTATTCTATTGTTATAGTAGATATATATAGCACTATTGTCTGGGTTCAAGGACCCTATTTGAGGAGAGTAGCCGGTTTACATGCTCGGGGCTTTGGTTCTGACACATGCGTTGACTAATCTTTTTCAGGATTTTTGGGAGTTGCTGCATAGGGTTCATTGGAGATCTTTTGGAGGTGCAGGTGGATTTATGTTACTGCTTTAGTAGTTGAATTTTCTCTTTCTATTCAGTCGTTTTATTTATGAGACTATTTTGGAGTTATTGGGCCTTTTTGGTTTCAAAGTTGTTTTAAGTTTCAGTTGGATTGATTTATTTCATTATTGAGATGTTGGGAGATTATGTGATGGATTTAATCGCATTTTGGAGCTTTATCGGTTGAATGTCATTTCATATTTGGGTTTAATTAAAATAAACTATATTGTGGATTAAAATTTGATGTCTCATAAATGTCACATGCTAAGGATGGTATTTTATTTACTCACGTCCGGCTTAGTTTTGGTGGCGGCCGACGCCAGAAATAGGCGGGGTGTGACAGATGGTATCAGAGCATGGTCTTAGGTCTCGTAGGTTATGAGTCCGTTTAGCTTCCGTGTTGTCGATCTTTGATTCCCTTTGATGATTCGTACTTCTTAAGGTAGAGGGTCTAGCATACATGTTAGATGTGTTTCTTGGAGATGTGAAGTTTTGAGTTAAGGACTTTGTAGACATTGAGTTTAGAATTAGTAAGCTTGATGTGGGGATCCTTAGAATGGATTTTGGAGACGATAATTATTTTGGAGATTTTAGTACAGATGTTAGGTACCGTATGTATCGATTTTTGATGTTGAGATTTAATTTGAGGAAGTTAGAATTTTAATGACTTTCGGATATAGGATCGAGTGGGGGATTTTGAGAGCATGTGGTACGCCATTATTTTCATAGTTATGTGTATGTATATAGGCAATATATATTATTTTGTTGCTCGTGGGTAGGTGCGCGTAGAATTGGGTGTATGGACGCCCAATTATGGCATTCTACGGATTGGCATATGTGAGCCTTATTTTCTTTTTTGCGAGATTTAAGTGTTTATGTGTATGCTTCGTTTAATTTCGAGGACGAAATTCTTTGCTAGTGGGGAATTATGTAACAACCCGGATTTTTTAAATGGAAATTTTTAAATTAATTTTGGAAATCGGAGAAAAATGAAATTTTCAATTTTATAAATTTTATAATTTAAAGTTTTGGTTTTTGTAGACACCTCATTCCGTTACCCCCTAACTCTCCTTAGGTCCCTAGTACCTCCACTTATCACTGTAAACCCTGGTCACGTCCCGAGTACTGACCTAAAAGCCATCGGGTACTCCCCGGCTCAGTTTGACCCAAAATTCAAACTCTTCATCTCGACCGAGACTCAATGAATCTTCGAAGGGCACTGAATACCCTTTCCAACGGTCCGCCCCGTGCGCGATTCCGACTCACCATGCGGACGAATGTTCCGTTTGCGTCTGAAACCCTACCTAGAGGCCACCGGGCGCTTCCAGGCTCTGTTTGACCCAAGTCAACTCTTCAGCTCGACCGAGGATAAATGAATCTTCGAAGGGTACTGAATACCCTTTCTAACAGTCCATCCCTTGCGCGATTCTGACTTACCATACGGACGAACGATACGTTTGACTTCGAGAGGTCACTGAATGCTTCTCGGGCCCGGTTGACCAAAGTCAACTCCCCAAATTGGGCCAAACTCGTTGGAGTGTCTAAGTACACCTCCTAACCTTTCTAACGGTCCATCTCGTGCACGATTCAGACTTACCATGCGGACAAACGAACCATTTGCGTCCGAACGATTCCCCGCCCAGTGGACTGACAAACGCTTCCGAGCCACATTTGACCCAAAGTCAACTCCCGAACTCGGGAGCAGTCCAAAGTACTTTCAAAGGTCTCTTAAATAACTTTCCAACGGTATGCCCCGTGCGCAATTCTGACCAACGGTTTGCCCTCGGCGGCTAATTTTTCGAAAAAGCCTGAAACACACTGTCAAACAGCAGGTCCCAGAACCTGCCTATCGGCACCTTCCTTTCGACATGCAGGAAGGGCTCTAAGACGATCGGCAATTCCCTGGAGATATAAAAGGAGGCCTTGGCCTCATTTGCAAGGGAGCTCAGATCAGAGGCAAATCACTCTCAGAAAAACCCCCAGAAACCTCTCTCGAAGGCAGCGTGATTTCAACTCTCAAATCCCTTTTTCACTTCCACTTTCCATCATCCCTTTCATCAAAATTGATGAATTAACCATTATCCATCATCATGCAAGTGCAAGGGCTGCCTTTCAACATTCAAGATCAAGCTCAAGGTCTCCAAGAAGGTCCAACTTTCTCAAACTCTCTCCTAAATTCTCTTAAATTTGCTATAACTTGTTTTCTTACTTAGCACTTTTATTATCTCATCTCACACATCATAAATATACTTTTTATCTAGTATTATTGCACATCTCCTATTTTCATATAAATAAAAACCCAAAAAATAAGAAAAATAGGGTTTGCTAATAAATTCCAAGTTGGGATTCTCACACCTTTTCCACACTTTTCTCACAACTAAAACACTTCTTCTACACACACACACACACACACACACACTTACAAATAAGAGATTTCTCCATTTGGATTTATGGGTTAAACCCTACCCCTCATTTATTTGCGAACTACGTGGACTTTGATGCCTTTATAGGCTACGTAGGCGTCTCAGGGTAAAACCCGAAACTCGAGTCCTTTTCTCACTTTTTCTCTTATTTTCTATCTTCTCTTTATCTCATTTTCCATTATATTCTATATACTTGTTCTTAGTAACGTATTATTACATATGCGTTATCGTTCCTTTATAACGGTCAACGTAGGGGTAATCACGTAAATCTTATTTTCTACACTAATCTCACATTCCTACGGATGACTCGCTTTGTCTTTTCTATGATACAAGTCGAGGATTCCTACCTCCATTCTATATATACACATGCACACATATCACGGAGGGAAATATAAAGGAAAATAGCAAATATCCATGAGAAACCGAAAGGGCGGAATGGGTGCCTAACACCTTCCCATTTCGTAACTAAGCCTCCGAACCCTTCTCGGATCATTTGGTTTCGCACGCACCAGTATGTCTTTGAATGCCATCCTTCGGGGTGGCTTCCCCTTTTTTCTTTTGTCTGTTTTGAGTAAAATAGACTGGCAACTCTAAATCTCTCTACATCTTCACACCTCACAAATCGACGTCGGCCGAAGCGCTCTCCCGAGAGGGGACGTGCGGGACCCGAAGGATCCCTTCCTCCCTCCGCGGTGGGGATCGGGGATGGCCACAGTGGCGACTCCACTGGGGACTTGTTTTTTATTATATTTTTGAGGGCTTGATTCTATTTACATGGATGCTATATTTGTTTATGTCCCCTCCCCCCCCCCCCCCCCCCCATATCTTCCTCTCCCCTTTTCTCACATGTATATCCCATGCCTATGCTTATATTCACACACTTGTAGAAAATTCTCCATGTACACTTCACACCACGTGCACCTAGTATCACATGTATATCCCCATGTTGCACGCATCACCCATCCATTCTTGGTTTTCCTTTTGGGGTACTTGTACATTGGCTACCTCTTTGGCATAATCAAGAAAGGCATTATCATCATAAGATACTAATAAGATAATCATTCATGATTCACACGATATCACCAAAGAGCATTGATATTTACCAAATTTTACCCAGTAACTGGAGGGTCACTTCGTGATGGGCGTCGGTCTGGCAGGTCGCAGTTAGCCTAAGCGATATGACTCTCACCTTCCATTGGCCAAGTACCTTCAACGTATATTGAACGGTTCCCCTGCATCGTACCGCTTGACCGAAGTCATGACGGGAGGTATATCGCAGGGAATTCGTTCACGTACGCTGAGTATATCGAATTCGCTCTCACACATACCGTCCCCATGAGGTATATGGTGAGGCAATTCATGTACACTCAGGTATATCAAATGGCTTGTCCACATGTACCGATTACCCGCAAGAGCAAGACGTATATCGTGGAAGTCACGCCAAAGGGGGGAACCCATGCCGATTCACCCAACCAACTGCATACCCGCATATAGGTGTCAAACCTAGGACACGCACTTTAGATTGTCGGTTTTAACCCGAAATTCCAGGTCAGCCTGCCGCCCAATTTTCGCGCATTTTTTTAAATGGGACCCTGTCCGCGAGCTTGGTTACAAGTCCAAATCGTAGCTTGCATATATTAAAAAACCCACTTTTCCAGGCTCAGGTCCCGTCCGGTATTGCATTTAGGAGAATTAAATACAAGTGAGAACATAATAATCATGCTGAGTTCCGTCTTAAAAAACATTTCTCCCTTCTTTATTAAAAATCCAAAAACATTTCTCCCTTCTTTATTAAAAATCCAAAAATATTTCTCCCTTCTTTATCAAAAATCCAAAAATAAGTTTCTTCCCTTTTTTTCTCAAAAATAAATCTTATCCTACGCCTTCTCAAGTCGATCGCACGCCCTTGGCCTGGCTCCTTATTGGCTTCGGTCTTCAGTCAAATCACCTCGGAGTTTTATCCGCTCCTCTACTACTTCTTCCGAATCCGAAATCCATCCATCTTCCATGGAGAATGCAGATCAACCACCAATCATACAACCGGATCTGCCAACAGTCCTAGCTCAGATCGTGGCCAAGATTGACAACCTCCAAGATGAGGTCCGAGAAAGGCAACGAAACCAAGATCATATGCCTCAAGAGCCCGAGGCCCTGTTCCCTCGTACTATGGGTCCACCCGAGCCTATCTGGGTCCTGGAGGAATATCAGCACGCTCAACGTGCCCCTCCAACTAATGGGCCACCGCCTGCCCATCTTCTAGTGCCAAACATTTCCCATCCTATGGCTAACCTGCCTGTGGTCGCTGATCCAAAGGAGGAGGAGTTGAACAAATTCAAAGAAGATCTTAAGATGCTCACTAAAAAGTTCGACCAGGTCCGAATCTCTGGGAATTACATGGACTACACCCATATGTCTCCTTATCCTAAAGCAAGGTTACCCGAGAAGTTTAAGATGCCAAACATCGAGAAATTCGGAGGGAGTGGTCCCCCAATTTTTCATCCTCACAGTTATCATCGTTCCATGACTCTCCTAGGGGCTTCTGAAGAGGTGATGGTCGAACTGTTTCAACAAACTTTGAAGGACAGTGCTCTCCGATGGTTTTTATATCTTGAGGAATCTAGAATCCGTAGCTGGGAAGATGTATCCCGAGAATTTATGTCGCAGTACAAATACAACGAAGAGCTCGAGGTCACCCGCCGTGATTTAGAGCTGCTCAAACAAAACTTTGGAGAATCAGTCAGTAACTTCATAGCCCGATGGAGGGAAAAAGAAGCTACCATGACCAATCGTCCAACTAAAGAAGAACAAGTCAATATAGTGAAGAAGGATTTCTTGCCCCATGTCCGAGCAACCATGGGAGGAAAGTACTACCCCCACTTTCGAGATCTCAGAGAAGCAGGAGTAGAAATCGAGGAAGGTCTTACCAAAACAGAAGTTGAACCGAAGAACGTGATCGGACAGTTCACCCCTAGAAAGTATGACAATCCTTCCAATGCTACAGTCTCAACCATCAACAACATCTCTCAACCAACCACATCATGGGCACCATAAAGCCGCCCTGCCCCCGTCCGAAGGGAATACACTGATCTTCATGCTCCCCTCTCTAAAGTTTACCAATCCCTGTTAAGTCGAAACCTTATAAAACCCTTGGATCCCCGTCCGTTACCAAACCCACTCCCAAGAAACTTCAAGAACGATGCTCATTGCGCCTTTCACCAAACAGCTGGCCATACCACCGACCAATGCTTTCACCTTCGGAACGTAATCCAAGATCTCATCGATCGGGGTACCATCGCCCCACCAGCCAATCCTAAGCCTAACACTACTCATAACCCACTCCCAAATCACACCAATACCATCTTCTTGGAAGAAAACCTGAATTTTGATCCATCAACCCAAATCACACCCCTATACCCTCCTAAACCTCTTCAAATTTTCCCATATTTCCTCCTACAACCTACTAGCCCCGCTGATCAGGCACTGTCACTTCTTACCAGAGCATGCATCACTGTTCGAACCTATTCTGAAGGTGGAAGTATGGAATTGTCAGAGGTATTGAATCAACTCTTAGAGTTCGGGCTGAAATTTCCCTCACAGATGATTATCGATTGTCAGAGGTTCAGCGCGCTATTTTTGGACGCACAAAAATGGGCCCGAGAATCAGATAGGTGGGTGGTACCAACCAACGAATTCAGCTTAGATGATGTTGTCCAGATCATGGCAAAAGAATTCTGGTAAACCAATAACATTTGCAGTATCACCGAGTTACTTGACACTTTGAAGCTACAAGGGCGCCTGATCCCTTCACCCTTACACATCCCCACAGAGTGGGAAGACCTATATGAGGAAGTCGTTGAAGTTGTGGAATGCATTGATTTCATGAGGGAAAATAGAATTGTTGCCACCGGATGGGGGGAAGAATTCGAAGTTTCAAATGAAGAACAAGCTTCAGGGGGAAATGGCCCAGTAGCCGACATATGTGGGATGATATCATTTGAAGAACTCCTCGGAAAAATAGACAGGGAAGCAGAACAACATGAGATTGATGAGGAAACTGGATTTAAGATTTTCCCTTCTTCAATAAATCACATGACCAGATCTGGGAGACATTACCAAGTTCCAAGCTCGCTACCAGTAAATGACAAGGGGAAGGGCGTTGAAAACCTTCCTATGCTAGAAATGACCCTCGAGGAGAGCAAGATCCTCGACCAACTGAAGAAAACTCAAGCTAACATCACTCTATGGGGGATTTTCATGTCTTCCCAGGGGCACAGAAATGCTTTAATCAAGTTGCTCACAGGACCCATAGTTCCTCCTTCTACCACACCAGAAGAAGCGGTGAATTTGGTCTGGTCCTTGACCTCCACCCGAATGCTGTCATTTTCTGAAGAGGAAATCCCCAAAATTGGGGCGAATCACAATCATGCACTCAACATCTCCATCGAAGTTATGGGGAAGTTGGTACCGCTTTCGCTCGTTGATAACGGATCCTCTTTGAATGTCTGCCCACTGAGAACCTTCAAATGTCTAGGCTTAAAAGAAAGTGACCTCGCTCCAACCTCCGCTGCCGTGCACGCCTACGATAATACCCGTCGAGAGGTGATGGGAATTATAAAACTGGCAATAGGGGTTGGACCTATAAACCCTGTCGTCGAATTCCAAGTCATTGATATCCCGACCTGTTTCAACCTGTTGCTCGGACGACCTGGCTCCACGGTATAAAGGGTGTCTCTTCCTCTTTCCATCAGAAATTGAAGTTCTTCTCCGATGGGTGAGTCATCACCATCTTGGGTGACGACGATAACGCCGAGGGTGCAGGCACCAGAAGTCCAATTCTTGAGATACAGCATGGGTAAAATGATATGCTCCTATCAGGATTTCGAGTTGAGCCACCTCTACTCCCGGCAGGGGACGGTTTCAAAGAAAGGATTTGTCTAGAATACGACCCTCATGGCAATGTCAATGTGATTCAGATGTTCAAAAACATGCACTTTATGCCCGAAATGGGGCTAGGACAAAGACAACAGGGGCTACTGGAGCCCATCGAATTAAAGAAAGATTTCCCTCCTCACTGCTTGGGGTATCAACCATCAGAACAAGAGCTCAGAATGATCCGCCAGACTCGATCAAAGAAAGGGTTACACTGCGTTCGAACTATCTCAGAAGATTCTTTAAATGGACGATTCATTAAAGAGGGTGAAGACTTCCCCTTTTGCGGCTTTCCAGAACCGTGGTATGACCATACAGATAAGAAAATGAAGCCTGGAATGGAGATCTTTTTCCAAGATAGCTACCCATGGGCCAAAAGTTTCCCACACCGCATACAACCGCTCATCAAAAATATCGAAGAGACTGAGGAAAGTGATTTTAAAGATTCCTTCAACTCGCAGACGCTGGGGCTGGCACTCTGCATGGTTCACTCAGGCACTGCATCACTGGACCCTTCTCATCTGATCAAAGATGCTGATACACCTCTCCTTAACTGGCATGCTGTGCCAGTTCTACCTCTTGAAATCTCCCCTAACCCCAATATTTACCCTGTTTCTTCCACTGTTGTCCATCCTTGCTCAAATGTAATCGAGACCTCTTTTGATGAGGTTCTCAATGTTGTTTTTCCTATCAATGAAATAAACAAAGATTTTGAGTATCTTGTTGTGCCTTACATTAACTGCTTGGATTCTAATCAAGCTTTTGATGATGATGATTTTGCAAATGAAAAATTCTTAACTGATTTAAATAAGGTTAATAACAAACAACATAACCGTGTTCAAGTTAATGAAGAAGAGAATGTTGTTGTTAATCTCGGTTCTAGTAGCCAATTGCGCGAGATTAGGATAGGGGACACCCTTGACGAGCATGAGCGCGCACAACTCGAAGAATTGCTAAAGGAGTTCATGGATGTCTTCGCATGGTCCTGCGACGACATGCCTGGTATTGATCCCGAAATAGCTCAGTATGAGATCCCCACTTTTCCAGATTCCAAGCCAGTTAAACAAAAGTTGAGAAAGCTTCGCACCGAATGATCGCTCAAAGTCAAGGAGGAGGTGGTCAAACAGTTAGACGTGGGTTTTATTCGAGTAATTGATTATACCACGTGGCTAGCCAACATTATACCTGTACCAAAATCAAGAGGAAAGGTTCGAATGTATGTGGATTACCGAGATTTAAACAAAGCCTCTCCGAAGGATGATTATCCGCTACCCAACATCGATATGATCGTGGAAAACACAGCCAGTCATGCTCTCAAGTCATTCGTCCATAGGTTTTTCGGATACAATCAAATTAAGATGCACCTCGACCACCAAGAGAAAACCGCATTCATCACCCCATGGGGAAGCTTTTGCTACACCGTTATGTCATTAGGTCTCAAGAATCCTGGGGCTACCTACCAAAAGGCTGCCAAAACCATCCTGCACGACCTGATTCACAAAGAGGTTGAGGTTTACATGGATGATATGATTATCAAGTCCAAAACTAGAGAAGGTCATGCTCCTGCTCTACGAAAGTTCTTCGAACGACTGCGACAGTATCAGATGCGAATTAATCCACAGAAATGCGTTTTCGGCGTTACAAAGGGAAAACTCTTAGGATTCATGGTTAGTGAGAAGGGGATAGAAGCAGATCCCGCCAAGCTGAAGGCCATACTTGAGATGCCACCACCCCAAATAGAGAAAAAAGTCCGAGGTTTTCTTGGGAAATTATAATATATCAGCTGGTTCATCAGCCAGCTAACCTCCATCTGCGAACCAATCTTCAAGCTCCTCCAAAAGCATTCAACCAAGATTTGGAACGAGGCCTGCCAAGAATCTTTTGATCGAATCAAACAATATCTGACCCAACCTCCAGTTCTTATGCCACCACAGCCTGGTCTCCCTTTGCTCCTATACCTAACCATAACCGACACTGTAGCTGGGACTTTGCTAGCCCAATACCTTGAAGACTCCCGCAAAGAAAGAGTCGTCTATTATGCCAGTCGCAAATTGGTCGAGTACGAGGTCAACTACACTTCTTTAGAAAATGCATGCGTCGCGCTTGTCTCGGTCACCCAAAAGTTGCGACACGACATGCTTGCCTTCCCATTAAGCTTGTATCCCTAATGGATCCCATTAAGTACCTGCTAAAAAAACCCGCCTTATCCAGCCGAATGGCCCGATGGTTGATGCTCCTAATCGAGCTCGATATCGTGTACGTCACATAGAAAGAAGTTAAAGGAAGAGCCATCTCTGATTACCTCGCTGACTACCCTATAGAAGAAACAGATGTCTGGATCTCCGAATTCCCAGATGAAAATGTCCTCTACACCACTCAAGACTACCTCCGATGGAAAATGTTCCTCGATGGTGCTGCTAACAAAAAGGGATATGGCATTGGGATACTTCTGGTCGCCCCAGATGACTCCCACACTCCCATCTCCATAAAATTGGATTTCCCTTGTACCAATAATATGACAGAATACGAGGCATGCACAGTGGGCCTCAAGGTCGCTCTCAAGAAAGGTATTCAATAGCTTGATGTATATGGGGATTCTGCCCTCAACATCGGTCAAGTGCTCAGAAAGTGGAAGGTCAAGGACGAAAAGCTCCAACCCTTTCATGCCCAATTAAAAGAGTTAGCCTCTTAATTCTGAGATATCACCTTCCATTACCTGTCCCGAGCAAAGAACAACCTAGCCGATGCTCTCGCTACTTTGGCCTCCATGGTCAACATGCCCGAGGGAATAACAATGACCCCCTTCCTAGTTCAAAAGTAAGACAAACAGACCCATTGTTACGATATTAATCTTGTCTCCACAGAAGACCCCGAACTAGCCGATTACTGGTACTATGATATATGGTGCCTCTGAAAAACGTTGCTAATGTCGTTTAATACAAGATTAAACTGTATAAGCAACTCCGAGATGTTTGTTGAAGAAACCCTTTTCTTTTGAAAATAAAAATGATAAACAATAAGATGTGTTTACAAAAACTTATGTACGAGAATAATCAAGACTTTGTAATCAGTTTTAAAACTAAGACGGTTTCAAAAATTCAGCACACTATAGAATGAGATGAGGAGATGAAGATAATCAGAACACACATTTTTTAACGTGGTAAAACCTCTCCCAATAGAGGAAACATCCACGGTGACTTCTAAGTCACGAAAGTAAAAAATTCTTTAAAAATAAATAGCAGTTACAAACAATACAACATACATGCACACAACTCAGCCTATTCTAAGTTTAGGAATATACCCCACTTGGTGTCCTTCTAACTTCTCTTAGATCTGATTGTTGATGATGTTCTTCCAGTTTGATAACTTCCCCTTTGCTTTAGCTTCCTTGCGTCGACTCAATAATCTTTGATCTTATTCACAACACTTCTATTGTGGTAGTGTGTTAAGTGTTTGTGATGTGATTCCTATCAACATGCATGAACTCACACACACTTAGTTTTTACAGACAGTCCTAGAAAATTACATATAAAGACTATATGTTGTGATTTTCTTTTCTTTCTTTCTTACAGAACTTGAAACCTTTTTGACCTTTAATATATCCCAGATTCCACGAAAATCTTACTTCAAAATCGGTCAAGACCTTAATCAATCTCTGTTTTAAAAATATTTTTGAGATTGAAAATCTCCAAGTGTGAATCCAACTAGGTCAAGGTTAAGTTTCATAAGAACAGAAACCATAAAATATTTACAAAACTAAATCAGTAAAGATTTTCTTAAAACGAGAAAGAAATATACAGATCTAGTGAAATATAACATGCAAAGTGTAGATCTAAGATTTCTATGATAAAGAAATACAGATCTTCACAAAAATGTTTAAGTTGGTAATAAGATCACAGATCAAGAGGTTACAGCTTCAAATGAACAAACCAGTAACACAACTCTCTCTCTCAAACACTCAAGGTTGTGTTTGGGGTTTTGAATATACGAAGGTTTGAATCAGATTTGAAGTGTTTAGGGTTAGGGTTAGGGTTTGGCTAACACAGTTTCCCTTTCTCTCTCTTCTCTCTTTTCTTTTCTCTCTTCTCTCTCACTTCTCTCTTCTCTCTATTTTTTTCTCTCAAAAATGACGACTGCCAAAAGTCTTCAAAGGTTGAGAATTAGAGAGCTTATATAGGAGTGGAGGAAGGTTCTGGATTGTCGAATGAAATCAAGGGCTGAGATTAGGTCTTCCTAATAATGACTTTATCTAAGGGTGATAATATAGCGGTGGTTAAGTCGAAGTTGATTGGTCCATAGTGATAGCACATGGATAAGTTTAAAACACATGCAGGCCATAGATAAGGTTTGATCTAACGATCAGCAAACCACCAGGTAACCCTCTCACATAACAAACTACAAATGAGTTAACAGGAGCATGACATGTGTTGGCACTTAATTGGCTTGCAAACGCGCGTCAAAAGAAATTACAGGCTGTTCCCTAGAGTCTCTAGCGCATTTACATTCTACCCAATCAAACATTCCAATGAAAAATGAATTTTTCAAAATAGCATATTAACCCCACAAAGTTTATAATCAAACTTTTATTAATGAAAACATTATTTTAAAAATGTTTAAAAATTCCCAAAAAAATTATTAAAACAACATTTTAAGGGGAATTTAATCACACAATCAATATGATCAATATATACACATGTATGCACTTCTAATGTGTGTAGTGTGATTCAATTATACCTTGTTTGGATCATTGAAGAGGATTAGAGAGAATAATTCTGAGGTTCTTTGGATTCTAGGTTAGACAACCAATTTTGTCACTATTTCCAAATTAGTTGAACACTTATACAATATAGACTTAAGTAAGTCAAAGGTATAAGGTGCTTCAATCTCCCCCTTTGGAAATATGAGACAAAATCTCCTTTGAGTTAACTTAAACTCTTAGGGAACAAAAAAAAATAAAACCTAGTCCTATACAAAAGATACTATCTACCCATTTCCTAGAAAGTCAAAAATTACATAACTCAACTATTTACAGATTTGTACACTAGAAAAGGTAGAAAATCAGTAGAAGAGGTTCCTGCAAATATGCACACTAATATCAAGCAGTTTAGATGAAATGTGAACAAAACATTGAACCCGTAAGACTCAAATTTCTCCCCCATTTTGTCTCAAATGGACAAAGTTTAAAAATTACGGTCTTTAAGAGTTTAATCAGCACATACCATACCTATAGAATTACGTAAATACAAAAATTTGTTATAGTCCAGAGGTTTAGTGAACATGTCTGCAAGTTGCAGATCAGTAGGCAGGTAATGGATTTCTAACTCCTTAGTCTCAACAAGTTCGCGTATAAAGTGATGTCTTATTTTGATATGCTTAGTTCGCGAGTGTTGAACCGAGTTTTTAGAGATGTTAATAGCGCTTTGATTGTCACAATACAATTGTAACTGATCTTCTTTAATCCCATAGTCGCTTAACATTTGTTTTATCCATAACAATTGAGCACAGCAACTTCCAACTGCTATATATTCGGACTCAGCCGTAGATAAAGATGTGCAATTCTGTTTTTTGCTACTCCAACCAACTAAATTATTGCCGACATAATAACAGGCACCTGATGTACTTTTACTGTCGTCAGTACAACCGGCCCAATCAGCATCAGTATACCCTATGATGGTGCTGCAGGTATCATTAGTGTACCTAAGTCCAAGATTGAGAGTGCCCTTTATGTACTTTATTATACGTTTTACACAGGATAAATGGCTCTCTTTAGGGTTATTCTGGTAATGAGCACACAAACATACAGCATACATTATATCTGGTCGTGAGGCAGTTAGATAGAGTAGACTAACAATCACACTACGATAAAGTGTGGAATCAACTGACTTTCCATTTTCATCTTTACATAATTTAACAGTAGTACTCATAGGCGTTTTGGCAACTTTAGCATTATCTAAACCAAATTTCTTAACAAGATCTAAGGCATACTTAGTTTGAGATACAAATAATCCATCAGAATTATGTTTCACTTGAAATCCTAAGAAAAGCTGTAGCTCCCTCATAAGGGACATGTGAAACTCCTTATGCATAATAGCAGAAAAAGATTTAACTTCAGATGTTGAAGTAGACCCAAAGATGATGTCGTCTACATAGAATTGGGCTATAATAATGTGTTTGTCAAAATGTTTGACAAAGAGGGTCTGGTCATTACCTCCTCTCTTAAAACCCTTATTTAACAAAAAGTTGGAAAGGCGTTCATACCAAGCTCTAGGAGCTTATTTTAAGCCATACAAAGCCTTTTTTAGACGAAAGACATGGTCTGGGTATTTTGGGTCAATGAACCCTTTGGGTTGTTCTACATACGTCTCTTCGGATAGAATTCCATTGAGGAAGGCAGACTTGACATCCATTTGATAAAGTGTAAATTTTAAGTGACACGCTATGGCGAAAAGAAGTCAAACAGATTCAAGACGAGTGACTAGGGCAAATGTCTCTCTAAAATCTATCCCTTCTATTTGTGAGTAACCTTGAGCAACTAGTCTAGCTTTGTTTCTAAGGATTACCCCATTTTCGTCAGATTTATTCTTAAAGATCCAACGTGTCCCAATAACATTTTTGTTTTGAGGCCGCGGCACAAGATACCAGACATCGTGAATGACAAATTGTAAAAGTTCTTCCTGCATTGTAAAAATCCAGTGTGTGTCATTCAATGCTTCATTAACATTTTTCGGTTCCACAAGGGAGACGAAACATGCATAATTAGCATAATTTCTTAACTGGGATCTAGTACGGACTGGCTCATTAGGATTACCGACCACGTTATCAATGGGATGATCTTTAGAGACCCAGCCAGGTACTTCTGGACTCTCAATAGGTAATGAGTCATCTATTTCTGGTGAATCAGTTTTAAAACCATTTTCAGATTCAACCACAATTGGTGATTCAGATATCTTATTTTCGACAATAGTGTCGCTTACAATTACATTTATCGATTCCATAAGGGTCTTAGTGCGCAGATTGTATATACGATAAGCACGACTGTTTGGAGAGTAACCTAAAAAGATGGCTTTATCACCATGCGTCTCGAATTTAGACAAATGTTCTCTGTCTTTACAGACATAACACCGACTTCCGAAAGTTCTTAGATATTTCAGATTAGTCTTCTTACCGTACCACAACTCATAAGGGGTTTGTTTAGTGTTTTTCCTAAGGTAAACCCAATTAATGATATGGCATGTAGTTCTAATAGATTCTACCCAAAAGTACTTAGGTAGATATTTGGCATGCAACATGACACGTGCCATCTCTTGAAGGGTTCGATTTTTCCTTTCGGCAACACCGTTCTGCTGAGGAGTCTTAGGGGCACTAAATTCGTGTTTGTAACCGTTGTAGTCACAATATTCAACTATTCCCGTGTCTATGAACTCTCCCCCTCTATCGCTACGAATGTGATTAACTTGTGTGTCCTTCTCATTTTCAATTCTTAGTAAAATTTTCAAAAATTTCTGAAACTTGTCAGATTTATGTTTCAAGAAGGCAACCCAAGTGAATCGTGTAAAATCATCAACCATGACAAGGATATAACTGTGTCCACAAAGACTAACAGTTCTAGAGGGACCAATAAGGTCCATATGGATGAGATCTAGAGGTCTAGAGGTGAGAATGTCTTTAACCTTTTTATGCGAAGTCTTAACTATTTTTCCTTCCTGGCAATGACCACAGACAACACTGGAAATAGGTTTAATTTTAGGAATTCCTCTAACAATCTCTTGACTAGACAATCTACCAAGGATATCATAACTTAGGTGACCCATACGATTATGCCAGATTTCATTGTCATCCATTTTGACAATGTTACAGGTTTCAGAACTAGTCTTGACAGTATAACAATTGTCAGGTGTTCTAAATCCGGTAATAATGCATTTACCTTTATCATTTAGAATTTTGCAATTGTTCTTTGAAAAGGTAACAGTATGGTCTGAGTCACAAAATTGTGATATACTTAGGAGGTTGGCTTTAAGGCCTTTAACTAAAAGTACATTTTCCAAAACAGGCATTCCCTCTTCTTTTAGGGTTCCTTTACCTATGATCTGGGATGAAACACCGTCACCAAAAACTACTTTACCTCCAGCAAATCTGGTTTTGTTTAAGAGTTTGGTTTCATCTCCTGTCATATGTTTGGAGCATCCTGAATCTAGGTACCAACCAGATGAAGTGTGTTCAGCCTTTAAGGCAGTGATAACAATATTACACTTCATTTGGGGTGCAAGATCATCTTTTCTAACCCAAATAACTCTAGTTTTAATTTTGCACAAGTTTGCTCTCATTTGATAAAATTTTCGAGAAGCATCTTTTTGTCGAAAAATATTTGGAGCAACAAACTGATTTTTGTGGAAAGGTTGATCTTTTGGTTTAGGAAAGTTTCTGGGAGCCTTTCTCTTAAATGAACTCTTAGTTTTGGTCTTTCTATTCCTGTAGTTAGAGTTCTTGTCGGTTGTCTTGGAAGGACATAATGGTTACGATTTTGCCTAGAATAGTTAAAGTTCTTGTAAACAGGAGTGTTGTACACAGGGGTGTTTAGACGCCTAGAATAACAACCTTCAAAACAATGACCATAAATGTCACAGTAGGAGCAATATTGATTGCTTGAGGGATGAACTTCCTTAGGGAAACTTCTAAAGATGGGTTTAACAGAATTCTGTTCAGAAGTCTTATTCCTAGGAGGTATGGTCTTAAAGGTAGATTCAGCCTTTCTGATCAAAGGACAGACGTATTTAGTCTCAAGTGTACTGTCAGCCTTAGAATTACTAGACTCTCCAATGTCTTTCTGTTGTTCCTTTTGATCAAATTCCTTTTTAATAAAATGAAAATATGGACATGTTTCGATTGGTCTTTTGCCCCCAGACACAAACTTAATAGGTTCAAGATTTGTAGTTTGTGGTTTATGCTTAGGGCAGAATCCAATATCGGTTCTATCATCAGAATTGGTCTTGGAGTCAACAACAAAGTCAGTAAAACAATTTGAATTGCTTTTAAACTTAGAAATTTTTTTGAAAACAGTAGCTGTCTTTGTTTTTGCTTCCTCCAGTTCTAATAATGTTCCCTTGTATTTCATTTCCTAGGTTTCATTAGTTTTAGTCAACTCTTTTAATTTTTGATCAAAAGTTTCAATTTCAGATTGATGTGTCAGACACTGGTTAGTGTACTCTTCGGCATTCAGCTTCACAATAAGACTTAGATCATCTAATTTCTTAGTCAGGTCTCTAACAGTCTTCTCCAGTCTAGTGCCTTTTTTCAGAGTTTTAGTATACAAAGTATGAATATATGGGAGGTCATATGTGTCTGAGTCGCTAAGTGAAGTGTGTGTAGTGACCCCTAACGATTCAGTTTTAGTACTCACGCACCCATTTACATCGTCGTTATCGAGATCTCTTTGACTCACACACACGGAACTAGAGCTAGCAACATTTTAAGATAACAAGGCATCTAGGCCAGTCAAAGCAGTATTCACACAAGGAGGAGTAGGAGTATCATTATCACACACAGGCATATCATCATTGTAAACGATCTTAGCATAAAAGGACATGTAAGGGTTAAGTACATTTGATAACTCAAGTTCCTCTTCATCAGAGTCACTTGAATCATCCCAAGTTTTACAGACATTAGCTATATTGTGTGTGTTGGCTTTATTCAGATTAACTCTGCAATCGTGAGCAATGTGACCTAGTTTCCCACATCTAAAACATTCAATCTTTTTAAGATCTCTGTTAGATCTGATGTTGTTGTCCTTAGGATGTTTGTCAAGACCTCTCTCATGAGGTTTAGGATTAGACACAGTAGGATAATTAGGCTTGCCTTGTTTGGATGCCTGTTTGTTTCTAAATTTAACAATTTTCTTAAATTGTTTAGACATTAAGGCAATCTGATTATCTAGTTTGTCTATATCACACTCCTCATCAGAGTCACAGTTGGTCAGATTAGTCTCATGCTTAGATATTTTAGAGGAAAAACTCAAGTTAGAGTTGGGTTGTTTTCTTTGAGACTGATTTAATTATTTCTTAAAGTCTAATTCCATTTCCACAGTCCTAAGTTTGCTACTGAGTAACTCAGGGGTAAGGTTTTGATCACTCATTTCCTCAATAGCATACCTCTTGCTGTCAAACTTTTATGGTAATGATCTTAGAATTTTAGAAACAATCTCATTCCTATCATATGTTATACCATTAGCATGCAACTTAGTAACTATATCAGTTAGGTTCATGTAAAATTCGTCAAAAGACTCAGAGTCAAACATAATTAAAGAGTTGTACTGCTGGGTAAGCATTTGAGTTTTAGCAGCTTTAACTCTGGAGTCTCCTTCATGGGCAGTGATTAATGTGTCCCAAGCTTCCTTAGAAGTGGCACAAGATGAGATTCTCTTGAACTCATACTCATTAATAGACATAAAGATGGCATTCTTGCCTTTATTGTTATTGCGAGAAATTATTTTCTCTTCTTGGGTAAAATCACTTAAGATTTTCTTTACCCTCTCATCACTTCCTTCAGTGGCGGGTTTAGTAGGATAAGTATATCCGTTTTCAATAATGTCCCAGACATCATCTCCTAAAGTCCCTTGGATGAAGGCAACCATTCTTACTTTCCAGTAAGCAAAGTTGTTTCCATCAAAGAGTGGAGGTCTAGACAGATTACCAAACCTTTCATTCTTCTCGTCCATAGTTAGGTTTTTCAGAAAAAGATTTCAGAAACACAAGATCTTTTTGAAATAAAAGTTTACAGGGCTCTGATACCAATTGAAAAACGTTGCTAATGCCGTTTAATACAAGATTAAACTGTATAAGCAACTCCGAGATGTTTGTTGAAGAAACCCTTTTCTTTTGAAAATAAAAATGATAAACAACAAGATGTGTTTACAAAAACTTATGTACGAGAATAATCAAGACATTGTAATCAGTTTTAAAACTAAGACAGTTTCAAAAATTCAGCACACTATAGAATGAGATGAGGAGATGAAGATAATCAGAACACACAGTTTTTAACGTGGTAAAACCTCTCCCAATAGAGGAAACATCCACGGTGACTTCTAAGTCACGAAAGTAAAAAATTCACTAAAAATAAATAGCAGTTACAAACAATACAACATACATGCACACAACTCAGCCTATTCTAAGTTTAGGAATATACCCCACTTGGTGTCCTTCTAACTTCTCTTAGATCTGATTGTTGATGATGTTATTCCAGTTTGATAACTTCCCCTTTGCTTTAGCTTCCTTGCGTCGACTCAATAATCTTTGATCTTATTCACAACACTTCCAGTGTGGTAGTGTGTTAAGTGTTTGTGATGTGATTCTTATCAACATGCATGAACTCACACACACTTAGTTTTTACAGACAGTCCTAGAAAATTACATATAAAGACTATATGCTGTGATTTTCTTTTCTTTCTTTCTTACAGAACTTGAAACCTTTTTGACCTTTAATATATCCCAGATTCCACGGAAATCTTGCTTCAAAATCGGTCAAGACCTTAATCAATCTCTGTTTTAAAAATATTTTTGAGATTGAAAATCTCCAAGTGTGAATCCAACTAGGTCAAGGTTAAGTTTCATAAGAACAGAAACCATAAAATATTTACAAAACTAAATCAGTAAAGATTTTCTTAAAACGAGAAAGAAATATGCAGATCTAGTGAAATATAACATGCAAAGTGTAGATCTAAGATTTCTATGATAAAGAAATACAGATCTTCACAAAAATGTTTAAGTTGGTAATAAGATCACAGATCAAGAGGTTACAGCTTCAAATGAACAAACCAGTAACACAACTCTCTCTCTCAAACACTCAAGGTTGTGTTTGGGTTTTTGAATATACGAAGGTTTGAATCAGATTTGAAGTGTTTAGGGTTAGGGTTAGGGTTTGGCTAACACAGTTTCCCTTTCTCTCTCTTCTCTCTTTTCTTTTCTCTCTTCTCTCTCACTTCTCTCTTCTCTCTATTTTTTTCTCTCAAAAATGACGACTGCCAAAAGTCTTCAAAGGTTGAGAATTAGAGGGCTTATATAGGAGTGGAGGAAGGTTCTGGATTGTCGAAGGCAATCAAGGGCTGAGATTAGGTCTTCCTAATAATGACTTGATCCAAGGGTGATAATATAGCGGTGGTTAAGTCGAAGTTGATTGGTCCACAGTGATAGCACATGGATAAGTTTAAAACACATGCAGGCCATAGATAAGGTTTGATCTAACGATCAGCAAACCACCAGGCAACCCTCTCATATAACAAACACAAATGAGTTAACAGGAGCATGACATGTGTTGGCACTTAATTGGCTTGCAAACGCGCGTCAAAAGAAATTACAGGCTGTTCCCTAGAGTCTCTAGTGCATTTACATTCTACCCAATCAAACATTCCAATGAAAAATGAATTTTTCAAAATAGCATATTAACCCCACAAAGTTTATAATCAAACTTTTATTAATGAAAACATTATTTTAAAAATGTTTAAAAATTCCCAAAAAAATTATTAAAACAACATTTTAAGGGGAATTTAATCACACAATCAATATGATCAATATATACACATGTATGCACTTCTAATGTGTGTAGTGTGATTCAATTATACCTTGTTTGGATCATTGAAGAGGATTAGAGAGAATAATTCTGAGGTTCTTTGGATTCTAGGTTAGACAACCAATTTTGTCACTATTTCCAAATTAGTTGAACACTTATACAATATAGACTTAAGTAAGTCAAAGGTATAAGGTGCTTCAGCCTCCTCAGGAATGGTAGGTATCCTGAGGGTTCCAACAAGAACGATCGAGCTACCCTCCGAAGGCTGGTCGCTCAGTACATCATCTGTCATAAAGCACTACTCAAGAGTAATTTCGATGGAACTCATTTGCACTGTATCGCGGGGGCTGACATTGAAAAGATAATCCAAAAAATCCACAGTGGGGAATGCAGGCCCCACATGAACGGTCACATGCTTGCCAAGAAGATCATCCGACAGGGCTACTACTGGACCACCATGGCCCAGGATTGCACCGCCTATATTCGGAGATGCCCTAAATGCCAACAGTTCTCCAATCTTCAACACTTGCCTCCGCGGGAATTATACAACATGACTTCTCCCTGGCCGTTCTCCACCTGGGGTATCGACATCATAGGGAGGGTTGCGCCAAAATGTCAAACGGGCATGAGTTCATCCTGGTTGCCATCGATTACTTCACCAAATGGGTCGAAGCTGAGTCATATACAGTATTAAATGCCAAGAAGGTGGACAAATTCATCAAGAAAAATATCATCTGCCGATATGGAGTCCCGCACGAGCTAGTGTCAGATAACGGTTTGCACTTCGAGGTAGAAGTCACAGAAGTTGTCAACGAGTATGGGATTTAGAGACACAAATCTTCTCCCTACTGACCTCAGACCAATGGTGCAGTTGAAGTCGCCAATAAAAGCCTTAAAGCCATCATCAGCAAAATGACCGAAAGTTGTAGAGACTGGGTCGACCGGATCCCATACGCCCTTTGGGGCTATCGAACCTTAATTCTAACCCCTACTAGGACTACCCCTCACTCCTTGGTCTACAGCATGGAGGCAGTCCTACCTGTGGAGCTGGAAATACCCTTGCTACGTGTCATGCTCGAAAGCGAGGTTAGTGAAGAACACTAGTGCCAAGGCCATCTTGATGAGCTAGCCCTTCTAGATGAAAGAAGATTAAAAGATCTTTATCACATACAGGGATACCATTGCCGAATAGCGCGTTCATTCAATAAAAGAGTCAAGGACCGTGGTGTCCAGGAGGGGGATTTAGCCCTCAAGGATATAATAGAACCCATCTGGGACCCCAGAGGAAAATTCAAGCCCAATTGGAGTGGCCCCTACATTGTGAAGAAGATCTTGTCTGGCGGTGCCGCCATGCTCACTGATCTGGATGGGGAAGAGATGGATCATCCAGTCAATCTGGACCGTCTCAAAAAATTCTACCCCTAGTCCGAAATCTCGGCGCGCTACGACTCTTCTCGTCCCTCTTCTATTCTAAAAAAAAAACACTATTCATTTCCCTCTACCCAGAACTACGTGGGCCTGATCCTCTACATAAAACTATTTTAAAACTTTTCAAAAAAAAACCCCATAGGTACATAGGCAACTCATACATCCCACATGAGCACGGCCCCTTCTTTTTCATAAAAATATATTCTTATCTCCGAGAACGACAGTTCATTCTAAACATCTACTTGAACAAAAGGATTATGTATGCCTTAGCTATTGGTATAGATAATTCAAAACATAAAATTCATCGAAAGGCACAGCTGGATGATCAGAAACTTGTTTATTTCATTAGTAAGAAACTACACACTACACCAAAATGTTAATTTTGTGACTGCCTTTTTGTGATTGCCAATAGGGGTGACAAACTAGTCACTCCCGGGAACAGTCACAAAATTATTTGTGACTGCCATTAGGGGTGATAAAATTAATTGGTTAAAAAAATTTGAGTCAATTAGTTTGTTACCGCTAATAGGAGTCACAAATGTTACCATATAATTAATTTGTGACTCCGATAAGCAGTCACAAATTTATAACTGTCACAAACACTCACAAGTTTATTAGTAAACATAAGTTATGACTCTTATGAGCAGTCATGAAATTATAACTGCTATGAGGAGTCACAAATTTTAGTCTTAGACTTAATTTATGACCGCTATTAGCGGTCACAAATTTGTAACTGCTATTAGCGGTCATAAATTTTGGTCTAAGACTTAATCTGTAGCTTTCATTGGCAGTCATAAATTTGTAACCGCTCCCAGGAGTCACAAATTTTGATCTTAGACTCAATTTGTGACTGCTATTAGCGATCACAAATTTGTGACTGCTATTAGCGGTCACAAAATTTTTCACCTACTATAATTTCCCTCCATCTGTAATTGAAGAGATCCCTCCCTCTTCACTCTCTTTCATTTGCCAAAACCTCTATCTTTCATTTCGATCTCATAAAATTTTGGCCTCGGTTAAACTCTATTTTCTCTCACCTATCTCTTCTCATAACTCTCATGCGACATCGATTTTTCTGTGAAGAGCTCCCCTCTCTGTTTCGCTGTGAGTTTCGATTTTTCTGTTAGTTTGTTATTTTGAGTTTTCAATTTCGTTAGTTGCTGATCAGAAAAAAAATTCGTTAGTTTGGTGAGTTTTCGATTTTGCTGTTATTATGATTTGTTATTTTGATTTGTTAGTTTGAGTTTTGGGTTAGTTTCGTTAGTTTGAGGTTGTGGAAATGGATTGTGATTCCAATCGATAATAATTGTGAAGGTATATTTTTGGGTATTTTTGTTGTCTAAAGCCCTAATTTCTGTCTAAAGCCCTAATTTCAATTCTCATTGTGTGTGTGCGCATTTCGATTCTTATTATGTGTGGGTATGTGTGTATATTTGTTTGTATGTAGAGATTTCTGTTTATATGTGTGTATTTATGTGTATGTATAGATTTATGTTTACATGTGTGTGTATATATGTGTATGTATAGATTTATGTTTATATGTGTGTTTATGAGTGTATCTATATACAAATTGTATTTTATGTTAATAAGCCCTAGAAATTGTATTGAGGTTATTTTTTTGACAAAATATTATTAAAAAACTCTAGACATTATATTTTTTTGACAAAATATAATCAAATGGATTTTTAATATTACGAGTTTTGCCCGAGCTTTGTGATCAACGTTCTCTAGACAAAATATAATCAAATCTGATTGTTTTGTTGTGAGTATATCTACACATCGTTTAACCTCTTTTGTTTTTTGAATATTATCTTGTTTGTGAATATGTTAGATTTTTTTCAATAATCATTTTATACTATTCATATTTATTTTATCTAAAAATTAATTAAATAACCATTGTTTTGTGCTCGTTGAAGTTTTGACGTTTCGTGCTTGGTTGGGTTTTCCTGTGAGTTTTAATGCAATGATAGTATTAATGCAATGATAAGTCAGAGATTATGTTCTAAATATTAGCTCAAACTTCATTTGGTTTTATAATTTATCGAGTTTCTATTTGTTTGTATTGTAGAATTAATGGGGTTTCCACAATATAAAGAGTGGATGGGTGAAAGTTGTAGAGTGGGGCAAGTATACGTTAATGGGGTTAAAGACTTTGTGAATTATGCAACAAAGAATCTCGAAACTGATATTATCCCATGCCCGTGCAATCGTTGTAAAAATGGGAAACGCTTGAAAGGGGTAGATGTAAAAGTACATTTGTTTCATTGGGGTATGCAAGCTGACTACACGTTTTGGCATTTCCATGGGGAGAGGGAATTTAAGTATATTCCAGAAGAAATACTTGTCAATGAAACCGTTCACACAAATGGTGACCCGTTAGTACATGCTAGGTTAAACGATCTCATAAATGATACGTATGAAGTGCACGCAGCACAAGAAAAGCAAGATAGTAAAGGGAATGCTTTAGGATGTGAGGATCATGTTGGCAACGATACGGACCAAGTTAAGGATTATATACGGTTAAAAGCAGCAGCCGCAACACCATTATACCATAACTCCAACCCCAACCACACAAAGTTATATGCCATGGTTGGGTTGCACAACTTAAAGAGCAAATTTGGCTTATCGGGAAAAAGTGTGATGGCAATACTCCTCTGGGCGAAAGATTTGCTCCCCAAAGAAAATACACTGCCAGTCAATTATCCGATCATGAAGGATAATTTGAAAGGTTTGGGTATGAAATACAAATCAATTCATTGCTGCAAGTATGACTGCATTTTATACTATAAGGAGCATAAGTACAAACGGGCTTGTCCTGTATGTAAGGAACCTAGATATGAACAAAAGATGATAGTACATAATAAACGTTTGTTGAAAGTAGATACGCAAATACCTAAGAAGGTGTTAAAGTATTTCCCTTTAGGTCCTCGATTGAAGAGACTTTACACTATACCCTGGATAGCAAAGGCAATGACTTGGCATGGTCGAGCGGAGGTGGGTGAGAATCTCATGCGACATTCGATTGATTCATCTGTATGGAAATCTGCAAATCAGCGATACCCGAACTTTACTACAGAAATATGCAATGTTCACCTCAGAATATCAACCGATGGGTTTAACCCGTTTGGCAAATTGAGCACAGATAAGAGTATATGGCCTATGTTTACGGCACCTTTAAATTTGCCCCCGTCGTTGTGCATGAGAAAGGAGTTTTCAATTTTGTCGTTATTGATACCAGGTCCAAAAGCACCGGGTAGTGACATTGATGTTTTCTTAGCGCCACTAATAGATGAATTGAATGAGTTATGGGTTGAAGGTGTGAGAGCATTCGACTCATACAAAAAGGAGGAATTCATTTTGAGAGCTATGTTGATATGGGCAATTCATGATTTTCCTACTTATGGGACCTTATCTGGGTGCAATGTACATGGTTACCTAGGTTGTCCTATATATGGAGAGGAGACTGAAGCCAGCTGGCTTAAGAAAAGTGGTAAACTTTTTTATAATAGTCATCGAAGATTTCTGCCCCAAAGTCACAAATTCAGGTCAATACGAAGCAATTTTCTCCCAGAAGGCACCGAGACGCGACCACCTCCACCTAGACTTTCTGGTTTGGAAATTGAAGAAAGTTCATTAAACGCTGATCAAAAGTTGAGGGGGAAACACCCCATAATTTTGGACCAAAAGCGTAAAAGAAAGGATGTTGATGTGAAAACGGCGTGGTCCAGGAGAACAATAATGTTTGATTTGCCATGCTGGAAGGACCATCCTGTGTGACATGTGATAGACATAATACACGCTGAGAAAAATATCATTGAGCATCTTCTAAGCACATGCATTGGTGGTTCTCATTCCAAGGATGGAGAAAAATCCCCTGAAGATCTTCGTGATTTGAAGATTAAAAGATCATTATGGTTGAAATAAGATACAAACACTCGAAAAAAGCATATGCCAGTTTCATCTTATACTTTGAGCATTTAAGGAAGAAATATGTTCTTAGAAACATTAAAGGGATTGAATGTCCCTTCTAATTTCTCATCCAACTTACGCAGGATTGTCTGCGATGCAACAAAAGATTTGAAAAAGTGCAAGTCCCACCATTGGCATGTGATAATGCAACTTATCCCTCTGTTGTTCGGACACTGTTTTTCGGAACACAAGGATCTTCGAAGGGACATTCTACAAATTGGCTTATGTTTCTCCCTATTGTGTGAGAAAGTTGTCAACAGGACGCACATAATGGCAGCGAAAGAAACTTTGGTCGAGGCTATATGTGTTTTGGAGGAGCACTTTACTCCCTCATTCTTTGACATAAGCATCCACCTTTTAGTGCATTTGTGCGATGAAGCACTTTTATGTGGACCAGTAAGGTACCGATGGATGTATCCGTTCGAATGATTAATGAAAACTTTTAAAGATTACGTTAAGAATACACGGTACGTTGAGGGGTCCATTGCTGAGGAGTATATTATGGAAGAGGCTTCCTTGTATGCAAAGGAATATATGCCTAACCCAAATGTTGGAGGTCGTGAACGCTTTATTGATGAATTAGAAGAGTTTGCTAATAAGGAGGCCCTGGGGAAAGGTAAGGTAGTGAAGCTAACAAGTACACAATATAACCAGGTGGCTCGATATGTATTCGAGACGCATGAAGACATAGATAAATGGAAAATGTGAGTTTATTTAAAGTGTTTTGTAAAATAATGTAATATGTTCGATGTTATATTCATTAGAAATTAATATTTTTAGTGTTTTAACCTAGGCAATATAATGAGTGCGGGCATGCCAAGAGGAGGAAGGGAGGCGCGAGTGCAGACAATGACTTTAGGCATTGGGTAGCTTTCGAGGTGACTACAGTAATACCTCACTTTTATTTACTGTCTTTGCAACATATTCACAATGCAAATACTTTCTTGGATTCAGTTATTGAAAGCTGGTGAAGTATCGACGAGGCTTGCACGTCTAGCAAATGGGCCTAGTTTTGTAGCCAAGGAGTTTGGACAATATCGTGTCAATGGTTTTGTGTTCTCTTCAAGCACAGATGAGTTAAAACTCATTGTAAAACAAAACAGCGGCATTTCATATAAAGCATTAACTCATTTCAGGGCAAGCGCGAAAGATAAAAACATGATAGAAGCTGAGATGACGTATTATGGGATTATAAAACAAATTATCCTATTAAATTATATATCTTTCAGCATACCTGTATTTTACTGTGATTGGGTGAGAGTGGAGGACAAGAATGCATGTATGGTCGACCCTGACACCCACATGGTGAAGGTTGATTTGGCCAAGTTGAAGAGTAAAGACAATGTTAATGATGAGCCATTCGTTTGTGCATTCTAAAACTTAAAGCAAGTGTTTTATGCAAAGAGCCCCAATAATGATCCATGGTCTGTTGTTTTACATTCTCCTCAGTGCTTGACTACATCGGTAAACGATATAGAGGCACCTATCGAGATTCAGTCTATTCTGGATGACAACCCGGAATTAAAGAAATTATTAAACGCATTTGAGGAGTAGATGTTTAATTGTGTCATGTTATGTTGTTTTAAATGTTGACTTGAAAATTATGTATAATAGCATGTTTCAATTATTTCGTAGCATGTATTCATAGTGAATTTTGTTCACAAGTTTATTATTACTTTTTCCAGGATGTCATATATTGTATATACATGCAACAATTTTCCAAACAGGTCTTTTATAGAGAACACGTCAATTTATCGGCATGGCTATCAAAAAATCAAACAATGCAATTACTTGCGAGATCATGGGTGGAACATACCTGAAGCATATTTATTTCAATCAATTCTACGCACACTACCTCAAAGTTGGGATGAAGCAGTTGAAAGGGTTTTCATAAAACACAATCCAAGTAATGTGATGCAGTTAGTAGAGTTTTTAGAACTCACAGAAAGAAAAATTCATCCTTTGTGGATAGAACTGAAGAGGATAAGGATGCGTTCAGACTCTACTGTGAGAAAACATATGCATAACAAAGTTAACATCTATTATCGGCTTAGGAGAGAAGTCATACGTCCTAATATGTTTAGTGTCAGAAATGCAATTATCAACACACTTCCGCAGACATGGCCAATAAAAACATTACGTGAAATGATGAAGTATGAAACTTATGACATGGTTGAATTATCAAAACTTTTAGAATATGTTGAAAAGGTATAACTTATATTATATTTTTTATATTATTTCCTTACTCTTGTATTAACATATGAACTAATGCATAAATATAAAAATGCAGAAAATGGCGTCCGAGGATACAATTCCATCATCCAGGCCAGAAAGTTCAAGTCCTGATGAACATTCTGCCATTGATTCTCGTGCTAACGTTTCACTTAACCTATTTCGTTTGCCAATAGGTGGCAAGAATCCTTTTAAATCTCGAGCCTTGTCTTTGTTAAAATCTTGTATTGGCTTAAATTATGAGAGTTGGGATACGGTTGAGCAAGTAAAAAAGGACGACTTGTGGGATACGCTCATGAAAGAGTTCAATCTTTCGGCCGACCAGAAGGAGGGGTCCATGAAAGCTATTGGTATTCAATTGAAAACTTTTAAAAGTAACCTCCGCTCGACTTATTTTAAGGGATTGGACAGTGATGGGATAAAGGCCCTGAAGGATCAAGTACCGGAGAAAGAGCATATCCCTGTTCGTGAGTGGAATGAATTCGTCTCGCGCGAAGCATCTGAGGCAAAATTAAAACAACGACACCAAGGCCGGGTGAACGGGGCTAAAAAGACTGACGTCCATTGTCTTGGTCGGATGTCGTATGCTGAGAAAACCGAGGAGATGGTATAAACCCTTTCTTATTTTAATGGGTATATATATTATATGTCTTGCTCAAATAGTTAATGGAAAATTAATTTATATGGGCTTAACAATAAACGACCTGTTGATCGTTCGAAAGTGTATCTCGAAAGTCGTAGGCAAAAAACTGGGGAGTTTCACCCAAAGGTAGCTGATGATATGGTGAGTTTTGTAATCTCAGTTGTAATAATTAAATTCCTTCAAGTTTCGTCGTTCAATGGTTTTAATCGATTCATAAATAATTTTGCAGCAAAAATTGAGTGAGCTGAGAAGTAGTCAAGGTTCTTCAATCCAAAACAGTATTGATACAGATGCATTGACTGCCTTTAGAGGAAAAGATACTAGGGGGGCGACTCGTGGTGTTGGACCCGTGTCCAAAAGTAAACTTAAGGCAATTGTTCATATAGTATCACAGTTGACTAGAGCAAAGACACGAGAAGAAAAACATGATGAGGTAATGGCATTTCTCAAATCATCCGTTACCATGCTTTTAAGTGCTTTTGAATCGAATGGATTGAAAATACCAAATCCAAGTTCTCGTAATTATACTCCTGTCCCACATCCAAGTCCTCGTAATTACACTCCAGTTCTGCATTCAAGTCCCCATGATTACACTCCAGTTCCGTATTCAAGTACCCATGATTACATTCCTACCCCCCGTCAACTGAGCCAAACTTTGGAGATTCAACTGAGCCAAACTTTGGAGATTTAACTGATCCTCCACATGATCCATATGTCGATTTATTAGATTTTTCAAATCAGAGAAAGATTGCAAGCGAACAAGTTGTTGCTTCAGCTGCTACTGGAACGGTGGTGCATGGCCATCAATTGCTGATATTTGAACGTAAGGTTTACGTTAGTAATGTTGAGCCAGGAGAAGAGAATCATCCGTTGTATCGTCGAAATCATGGGGCGGACACTATTAAGGATGTCGAGAAATCTTGGGTGGTTTCGCCGTTGCTTTGTCTTATCCTAAGTGGTCCAGAGTAATTTGTCTTGAGAAATTTGAACAAATTGTCAAAGTGAACAATTAGTAGTGTTTGAACTCTATTTTAAATATTAGTAATCTGTTTTGAATCAATTAGTAATCTGTTTTGAATGTATCCAGTGTCTATCTATTTTGAATATTAGTAGTGTTTGATGTTGGATTGAATATTAATATCATTTTCTCTCCGTAGCTGGTAGGGATGAATTGATAAAGTCAGTGTTTCTTGCAAAAAGGTGGAGTTGACTGAACAGGTTAGTTCCATTTTCCAACACAACAAGATTCCAAAATTTAAGGACCCAGGGTGTCCAACTGTTTCATGTATGATTGGAAACTTTTCCATTAATCGCGCTCTTCTTGATCTAGGAGCTAGTGTGAACCTCTTGTTGTATTCGGTTTATCTTCAATTGGACTTAGGAGAACTTAGTCCTACCAAAACTAAAATTCAATTGGCCGACGGCTCCACCAAAATTCCACGAGGCGTCTTGGAAGATATCCTCGTCCAGATTGACACCTTTGTGTTCCCAGTCGACTTTATCGTTCTTGATACCCAACCTGTTTTAAGCCCCAACAATCAACCTCCCGTCATTTTAGGACGACCATTCCTAGCGACCGCGAATGCTTCGATAAATTGTATGAATGGTGAGATGAACTTGTCTTTTGGAAATATGACATTAGATGTCAATATTTTCAATGTGTCTCACCTCTCGAGTGATGAGGATGAGTGTGTTAAGGAAGTGGGCTTCGTTGGAGTGGTATGTGTAGAAGACGATCAAATTGCGAGAGAGGAAATTGAATGGAGTGTGTTGGATGTGTGTTTTGACATGTTAGGAGAGGTTGGCGTAGGAGAAAACCATGAAATCGGGGATAAATTAGGCAATTTGGATTTCACTCTCATTGACGACTCTATCATATCCGAAATTGACATTTGCATAGAGTCATCAATCCCGTGTAGGGAGAGTTGCTTGGAGAAAAATAGGGTAGATAATGTTTCTATCGATTTGTGCACCGACCCACCGATCCGTCACTTTAATAACCCATGGCTCCCTCTTTCAAATATTAATCCGGTTTTCAAAACCAAACGCGGGTCAAGCGGTTGGGGTAGTCCATTTTTTATGGGTATCATGTCTTCCGATCTAGAACCCGACATAATTGTTAAGTGTGTGAACTTTATATGGAACGAATTCGGGAGAATGGGAAGAATAGGTGTTCACATTGTGAATTACGTCCTAATTATATCTGATGATTTATAACCGGACATCGTACGCAGCAGCCCCGTTAGCAGGGGTGATTGGGTTCGATAAATTCTCAATTTTGGTGCCGAGCATCCCCCGGCACATGTGGGGTTGCATTTTTTGGTTCCGGACCTGTTACATACATTAGATATACCATATGGGTCTAAGAAATCCAGTTGAAGGTGGCCCAATGATCAAATTTCATGAGATTTAGGAAATCAGTAAAGCAGAAAGTTGGATCCCAGCATCCGAATCGATTCGACCCCTTTCAGTAGCCAATTAAGGGTTTGCGAATCGATTCGGGTTACTTCTGAATCGATTCATCAAACCAAAAGTGTCAGGTCTCTACATCCGAATCGATTCGTTTTATCACCAAATCGATTCGCCCTTAGACAGTGTTGAATTCTAGAGTTTCGAATCGATTCAGTTTAACTACCGAATCGATTCGGTTCACCTGGTCACTTAAAATTCCCTCATTTGTTTAAATCAACTTCTCATTCTCTCTTCTCCCTTAGCCGAAGACCTCCTCCTCTCCCATATCATTTCCTTTATTTTATTCATTTTCACCCTCATGTCTTCCTCATCCAGGGCATCCTCATCTAAGGTTACTAATTCAACCCTCTTAAATTGTTTTCAAATCTTATTTAGTGTTCTTTGTATAAAAGTAGGGTTAAATGCATTCTTGTAAAATCCACATTTTCTGCAGGAAACTTCATATTTTCTCATTGTTTGTGATGTGAATCCAACAAATACAACTTGTTTATGTTGCTTTGATGATTAATTTGTATTTGTTGCGGTTGTTTCACTTTGAAAATGCCATTTTCACCCTACTTTCTATACATTGCGCGCTATATGTTCGATAAAATGCCTCTGTGAAGGTTTTGTGCGCTAAAGCTCCATCTTCGCACCTTTTATCGTACATTCTTGTTGAATTATCCTTGTTTGAGTATGGTGTGCGTTGGTTACGTCTACTCGACCAATTTTTCCCAACGCGAACCCTCCGAACCTAGTTTCCCCAAATTTCACGATTACTTTGATTTTATGCATCGCACTTATGGTGTGTGTATTGAATTAATGTTTTGTAGGTTCCTTCGATCACCAAGCCATCATCCAATGCGGTTGCTGGACGGGGAGGCGCTGGTTTTGAATCTTTTCGTTCCAAGGATGAGATGGAGTGGTATCGGGCCATGTTCAAAACTAGTCGCCCGATTGCTATTGAGAAGGAGGTGATTTTAGATGAGATGTCGGCTTCTGTAAGACGGTATTTAGCCAAATTCAATTGGGAGGCCCATCTGTCCATGAGAGGGGAGGTCAACGAGGACCACGTGCGCCATTTTTATGCTTCTCTTGTATCTACGCGCGACGGCACATATGAAGCGTATGTGAGAGGGAGGCGGAGTACTATTTCTAAGCCCATCTTGGCTGCGCACCTTAGTGGGGCTTCTAACCCCGAGCTCTATCATTACCCGGTCCTCGCAGATGCGCCTCAGCTTCCACAAGAGGTACTTATTGCGCGTCTTAAGTACCTCAGGCACTTATTGCGCTAACTTATTGCGCGGCGGCACTTATTGCGCGTCACTATTTGGGCGGGGGAGACTTTCCCCACTTCGGGCATGCCCGATGTACATCGAATCCTCCATCTCATCGCCGTTAATTCCATCATTCCAACTCAGACCAAGGTTGTCCTCCGTTACAAGCAGGCCCTCTTCTTATACAGTCTTTTAGGGGATGACATGGTCATCAGTCTTCCCGCCCTCATGTTGCATCAAATAGTGAACGTTGCCTATAGCGAGAAGGGAACCACAACTCTTCCTTTTGCACGACTGATTTCCCGAATTTGCAGGGATGCCGGATGTGAGGTCTTGGGAAGCGACAAGATACCTAGGCTGCCCAAGGTGTTTAATGATAAGACCATTGCTAAAAGCTTGGGGCAAGATTATTGGGAGAGGAGGAAAAAGCGTATGTTGGATGCTCATGATGCCCCTGATGCCCCTGATGCTCCTATGCCGGATATTCCGGAAGTGCCTCATCCAGTCCCACCTCTTGTACCTCCTACTATTGACCCCTTTACATATCTCAGGGTGCGGATGGATGAGTTACAGGCTGATTTTACTGAGTTTCGGGGCACCTATATGGCAAACTTCGCATCGTTGCAGGCTGATTTTACCGAGTTTTGGGACACTTATATGACGAACTTTGCATCCTTATGGGCTGACTATCAGCGAGATACTTCCATGATTGCCCGGGCACAGATGTATTTGTTTGCTCATATTCGTGGGGGCGAGGCTGCTGTACCTCCTTACCTTTCTGATCCCTATGCCCCTCGTGACCCCACCACGCCCGAGTCCTCGATCCGCCATCCGGACCATATGTAGGGCGTTGTCATCCCGCTTTCTCTGCTGCTAACTTTTGTGGTTCTTTATTTTGATTTTTGGGTTTGTAACTTTGTAGTTGTGTAGTGGTGTGGGGAAGAGAGAGTACATTTAGTGTATTTTCTAATTTTGGTTTTTGTGCCCCGTGTACACAACTTGTGATTATTAATGAAATTACTCATTTTCATTTTCATATTTGTTCTTGTATATATCTCTTTTGTATATATTGTTGTTTTTGTACTAACATATAACAGGAATGTCGTTGCTGTTTTTATTTATTTATTTATTATTAAAAAAAATATCTACTATGATTACTTATATGCTCGGCTTATCCTATTATATAGCTATGAAGCATGCTTCGAGTTATTGATTTATTAGCCTTTAGCCCGTTATTGTTTGCATTGTGAATAGCATCATAAAATTAAACTGTGAAGCTTTGAGCATATACACAAATAATTATTTATGATTTGGTTCAATCCCTGTGGATCACGATCCCGTACTTACCGGATATTACTTGTTGCGATAGATTTGCACTTGAATCACAAGCTTTATTTAGAGCGCACCAATGCGTCATGTATGAAACCAGTATTATTTCTTAAATATGTACTACCCTACCGAGGTCTACTAATCAGCAAACCATCATGTTCACAACTTTGTAGTCGTTTGGTACCAGTAACTGTTTATTTCTATGCTGCTAAACTCTCAAAGACAACATCTTTATTAATTATATGACAGGTATGTGAATTACTATTTCATAAGGTTTATTTGATTGTTGAATTAATAGTCTGGGGGACTTGATTGAAAATATTCAAGAATGGTTTTTATGTACCTATAAATTGTCACATATGCATAAAATGCTTATGTTTTACAATGATTTTTGTATTCAAGTAAAATGGATGGTTTTTTGTTCAAGTTGTGCTATCATTTTTAATTATCAATTCACATGTCTTATTTCAGGTGAAGGAGTAGGTAAGATATAAGTGAATCTATCATTTAACGACGAGAAAAGGTAAGATGATGGTAATGAAATTCATATATGTTTACCCAACTTTGGGGAAGTTGTTTGTTTGTATCATTCCTACCATATCCACCACCACCCCTTATATAGATTACTTTCTAGTTATTTGTAGATTCAAAGTTTTGGGATTACTATGTAGTTGAACGGTGATGCATGCGGTTCTTGACGGTGATGCGTGCGGTTCTTGACTCAACATCCTATTCAATAGTTGTCAATATTATTGTTAAATTGATGAACTGGTTGAAATGAGGTCCAATATGGACCTCGAGTATTGTAGTATTGCTGTTGTTGAGTATTTTTATTTTTTTAAACAGGGTGGATAGTCCTATAAATAAAGGGAACTCTGCCCAAATTTTTTAAAATTAGAACAGAAATATTGTACATTTATTTCACTTTGTTGTCGGGTAACGATTTTTTTTTGCAATTTTCGTCGTGCCTTCAGGTATGGGCATACGCTAGTATATATATATAAGCTATGGTAGTTTCTTTATCACAAAAAATGAATGTATATATATATATATATATATATATATATATATATATATATATATATATATATATATATATATATATATATATATATATATATTAATCACATTTTATTATTTGCAGGCATACACATGGCATATCCGGCATACGTAGTATTCAAAGGCCTAAATCCAGGTGTTTACACTTCGTGGCAAGCAACACAAGAACAAGTTAATGGATACCGAGGCGCCGTATTTAAAAAATTTGAGTCCATTGAACTTGCTCAACAGGCATACTCCGAGTACACGAGGGAGGATGTCACCGCATCAATACCCCCCACGGCTGATATACCTAGACTTCACGAATCGTATCCACTGCGTGGTGAATCCTGGTCTAGATTTAGAATGATTTGTTACATGTTCATGGCATTCCATGTCATCGAAGTGTTGTGTCGTTACTTTTTTTAGTTTATTTTTTATTCTATGTTCATTTTGTACTTGGCGCCCACTTAGGGGTTGTTCGATGTTAAATTAAGTTTAACAAGTTTTATGTGTACTGGATATTTGGAATATGAGAAATATAAATGAAATGTTGTCAAAATTTTTGGACTTGTTATCATGATATTTATTTTACTTTCATTATTTCATCATTTTGTGAAAATATAAAGATATTTGTAATAGCTTTTACAACATTTAACAAATTTAATTTTGTAACTCCTAATAGGAGTCACAAATTTGTCACTACTATCAATTTTGTAACTGCTAACAGCAGTCACAAATATATGATTTGTAACTGCTGTCAGCAGTCACAAATATAACATTCGTAACTGCTCACAGCAATTACGAATGTTATATTTGTGACTGCTGACAGCAGTTACGAATAGTAGTTACAAATTGGGGTCACCAGTCATAACTCCATAGGGGTTATAAAAAATTGTGACTGATGTTAGGAGTTATAAATTTTCTTTTGTCACCCCCTAAATTATGACGGTAAATAGCAGTTATAAAGGTCATTTGTGAGTGCTAACAGCACTCACAAATCTCCCATTTTGGTGTAGTGACAGTACAGATTATATAAGAAAAGGGAACGGATAACTCCCTTCCCCCCACTACCATAAAAACCAGATAAAATCCCCCACGTCTGTTACATAAATAAACTCCCCAGGAGTCCTACCCACAGCTACCAAAAGAGCCTGCACCCTCATCATCTACATCCTAAGGACCCCAAGTTTCTCATGCCTGAATGGAGTGCCGCAAACATTCCATGGATCGATGAGCCTTAACCATCTTCGAAAAGACCACAACACCCCCTCCCATGGAGTCAGATAAAACAAACCATCTTTGACCAGTCTCTACTGCCAACATCTTGTTGACTACTTTCCTCCACAACCACCTCATATAATCTTTGGGGACATGGCAAACCTTCCCGACAGACTGAGAGGGACGGGTCAACGGACGTTGATTTTCCCACAGAGACCCAAGCAACAGACGCAGACGCTCAGTCAAATCCTCTACTGGAAGGAAGTTTAAGGTCCGAGGCGACACGACCTGCGCCCAGCCGAATTGGCGCAAAAGCCGCCAAGGGAAATAAAAAGAGGTCTGTCTGAGACCAACCAGCCGCACATATGAATACTCTCCTAGCTCCAGAACTGGCTGCAACTTCCCCCACCAAGGCACTGACCAATACAGCCCATGAGCCCCATACTCCACAAACCAATTCTCCCAGTTCTCAACATACAGGCCAATGCGGATGAAGTAGCGTGAAAAGAAGTTGGGTACAGCCGACAAAGGATATTCTGGAGGAGTTAACAAGCGGAATCTTACGGACAACCACATGAACAGCATCACAGGACTACCCCTCAAAAAGTCAGAACGACCTTCTCTCCAGGCATCCAGGCCATTCAGAGTCTCCGCCAATATTACCGCCGCATGATTGCGACGATATGACATCCATGAAGTAATGGCTGCAAGTTGTGGAACCACTCGCACCTCCTCGATCACCAACAGCAATTTTGAAACCAGACCCAGAACAACGGCTCCAGCATAGCCAGCATCACCTACTTCCCGTAAATGCATGGACTGCAACACCGCCGGGAGGGAGATCATTCTTCCAGAAACCAATGACCTGGCCGCTGAAGGCGAGATATGAAGAAGCCCGGCCAATAAATCCCTAGGGGAGCGGGAAAATTCGAGTAAAGTCGCAGCAACACTGGGATTCACACCTAGTATGGAGGAAAATTCCTCGTAGGTAGGACAAACTTCTTCCAACCCAAAGCGGAATACGTGGTCTTCGGGATACCAAAATTGTACCGCCGCTGTCAGCATATTCCACTCAAAAGGTCGATTGCGCCACAAGGAGACTCGACGCATGTTGAAAGCATCATAGTCGACATTAAAAGAGCACATAGCTTCCAAGGCTTCGAGGTAGTTGACAAACTCGGTGCTACTAGGGAGATCCATCTTGTAGGGCAAAGAAATAGTAGGCAAGTGGATAAGGATGCAAAGGCGTGATGAAAACACTCCACACTCACCCCCTTTTATACTTGAGAACTCTCACAGAAGACATAATCCCTGCAAAAATCGGAGGGAATCCTACCCCACAAGGTACCAAAGGCTGAAGAGGGTACCATTCAAAGCTTTCAATTGAGGGGACTGGACTGAACTGCCGATAGGCAGGCCAGGGTGCTTGCCGATCGGCAACCCCCCATTTTTGGAAATTTCCTCCTTTCCTTTTTTTTGTCAAATCAGAAAACTCCAAAAAAATAAATGGATATTCTCAAAAGAATTTCAAGAATCCTGTTTTCTCCTTATGGGATTCCCCATTCTAAATAAAACATCTTTCCTTTGAGAAATTCCAAAAATACTCCTGTTTTACGGTCTCAGTAGCAAATTAAAAAGCGCATGTGCATGCATTCATTCATCATTAAAATAAAAGATAGTCAAAAAATTACATTGCATTGCATATATCTATTTTTTGTGTTACATCATCTTGCAGGAAATAGAAAGAAAAGGCCAAAAAATAATGGGACTCAGCCCGAACCCACATTTTCTAACTCACTCTCTCTCTCTTTCAAGAGCTTCCACCCCTGCGACGCGCTCTCTTCCCCTTACGGCGAGACGACGCGCCCCCACTACCCGAGCCAGAGTCTTCCCCAGACGAGGCTTATGGCACCAAGTAAGAAGGAATAGGGACAGCATCCCAAATGTGGGCAGTCGCCGATAATATCCAGTCTCTGATGTCCTTCAGCCAAGTGGTCGACACCCGGATTTGCTGCAAGGAAAAGGCAGAATCAGTATCAAGCAAAAGAAATCAAAAAGAGGAAAAGGACCAAAAGGTTTACCGTAGGACAAGGACCTCCTCTGTCAAACCCAGCTCCTTCGGATCCATCGCAAGGGGACGATGCAACATCGGCACTATCCTTCCATCAACCCGTCGGATGTTGTACGAAGGAGTGTGCAGCCGAAAAAAAGGGACCTCTGATGCCGCCGCCGCCATACGTGCCGAGGGACCACCACCACTGTGGGAAGACCCCACCGCCCAACTCGAACCAGCAGGAGGGAAGGGCAAGGCATCATGAATGCTGGGCGCAATCAACCAGCTCGTCACAAAGTCCATATAATCATACGGCGCGGTCGTATCAGTATACAAAGCATAGGATTCGTCGATCATCGCCGCGATCCTCTCCTCCTCCAACAACTGTCATTCCCGCCTCATAGACGTAGGAGGCTGCGCAGGTGGTACCACCACCTCCTCCTCAGCGATCTGATGAATCACCCTCTCCCTGAGGTACCAGGAATGGCCGAACTCATGCGCCAACAAGCGCCTCATCTGCGCGTTCACCCCAGTCAGCCTCGTGTCCTGAATAGCTGTCCCCCAAGGATAAAAGGTCACCTGAAAATCCCCAAGCAGGCATGAGTCGATACAAGATCAGAAGGTGAAAAAACCCTGACTGAAAAGGAAAAGACCTTACACGACCACTGGTCAGGTCATTCAAGACCTGACGCACCGCCTCCAGGGAAAGAGATCCCTTCGACTGTCGGTTGGCCTTACGCCATCGGTACAGTCGGCAGAAGTCCCCAACAGTGTCATCCTTCAAAGCAATCAGCGGGGTGTTGCACCCAATCACCTCATAGAACCACGTCTGAATTCACAAGTAAAAAGAGACGCATAAGGAAAATGTGAACTCATGAAAGGAAAATGCGAATGCATGAAATGAAAATATGCAAAATAAAGAATACCTCAAGGAGATACGTGGCTCCAGTAAAAGTCTACCGGCAGCACCGACTGAATGCATCCAGATAAGAGTAAAGGGTCGCCAAGGTCAGACTCCCCTAATCATAGAAAGGGATGTTCGAAAGCATCCTCAAGTATGCTAGAAAGCACAAATGGACGACGTCGCCGCTCGACGCCACCATGAAACCTCCCAATACCAACAAGATGAATAATCGGGCCATCTGCCTCACTTGCAGCCTGTCCTCCACATCAACCACCCTGCTCAGCAAAACATCCTTCAGCAAGGACAGCCGGATGGAATCTGCAGAAACTATCCTCCTCACATCACCAAGTGCCGCATACACCGCCTCCGGCCTCACCCGCAAGGAGCAATCCACCTCTATCTGCTCCCCATCACAATCTAACCCCAACAGTTTTTGCACATCTATGGAAGTCACCGTCATCTCCCCGAAGCCAAAATGAAAGGTGTGGGTTGTGTCCCACCACCTCTCCCCCAAGTCACACAAAACTGTTGTCGAACGAGGTGTCTCATCCAGCGCAGCCGCCAACCTCCCAAAACACGTTGATGATACCATCCAGCACACCACGGGTGGAAGATGCTCCCAAACATCCTTAAGCCCCATCGTCCCACGAGCACGCATGGTCTTCAAAGAAATATCCGACTAGCAAGAGGAAAAATTCGGTCAAAGGTCAAGAAAAAAGGAAAAATCACCCAAAAGGAAAGGAATGCCAAAGGTCAGGTTACTTACATAACCGTCGGGAATCACTCTCGAAGAGCGATGATGCGACGGCTCTCGCAGCAAGGTCCGCTCATCCGTAATCGACTCGAATGCATCAAAGGCATTCTCATTCCCCAAAGCAAGGGGCACCCTGTCCCTCCAATCCACATTCGCCCAGTCATCAACGGTCAACCACTCCCGGTGGACAGCGGTGCTCACAAAGGCGGCCATTTCTTGAAGATCGGAACGTTAGAACAATTCGCAGAGAGAAATCGCAGAAAGAGAGAAGGCAAGAAGCTGTGAAAAATGAAAGGGATTCGCCCCCTCTATATAGGAGGCCAAGCGCCATGCCGATCGGCACAGACCACTGCCATACCGATCAGCACTGTCTCCTCACCTTCCCGAGGCAGCCCAAAAGTCTGTGCCACTGCCGAATGGCACCCCTCAGTCTATGCCGATCGGCACCCCCCTTAAAATTTCGTATAGAAATTCCAAAAAAATGCCAGAAAGCCTCAAAAAATCCTCAGAAAATCCCCAAAAATCCCAGGATGGATTTTGAACTTTTTCATCAAGAAAATTTTTTCATTTCTTCAGGCGAAACCTCTTTTTCCCTAGCGGAACCCTCAAAATCCAAGCAAATGACCTCTCGAGCAATGCGCCCGGTCCCCCTAATCACCTCCTCAGCAGAGTTTACGACCTCAAACCGGTTATCTCCCCAACGATCAGCTCCTCCGCTCAAATCAAAGGCAAAAGGCCTTCCCAACCATCAGCTACCCGATGCGAAACAATATCTCATGGTATTTTTCCCAAAAGAATTCAGAAGAATCACTCGCCCCAGGTGATCTCTCCCAAAGGACGATCCAAATCTTCCCCAGCTCATTCATCGTTCCCAATCGAAACCTCAAATCCAATTCTTATTCCCCAGTGGAACCCTTTTTCTTTTCCCAAAGGAAATGCAATCACTCTTGGGTCAGAATTGGACCCGATATTGGATCATCACCTGAGTTAGGTCAGAGTTGACCTCAGTCCTCGGTCGTCACCACTCTTGGGTCAAAATTGGCCCCGATCTTGGATCGTCACCTGAGTTAGGTCATAATTGACCTCGGTCCTCGGTCGTCACCACTCTTGGGTCAGAATTGGCCCCGGTCTTGGATCGCTACCTGAGTTAGGTCAATATTGACCTAGGTCCTCGGTCGTCACCACTCTTGGGTCACAATTGGCTCCGGACTTGGATCGTCACCTAAGTTAGGTCAGAATTGACCTCAGTCCTCGGTCGTCACCACTCTTGGGTCAAAATTGGCCCCGGTCTTGGATCGTCACCTGAGTTAGGTCAGAATTGACCTCGGTTCTCGGCGTCACCACTCTTGAGTCATAATTGTCCCCGATCTTGGATCGTCACCCGAGTTAGGTCAGAATTGACCTCGGTCCTCGGTCGTCACCACACTTAGGTCAGAATTGGCCCCGGTCTTGGATCTCCACCTGAGTTAGGTCAGAATTGACCTCGATCCTCGGTCGTCACCACTCTTGGGTCAGAATTGGCCCCGATCTTGGATCGTCACCTGAGTTAGGTCAGAATTGACCTCGGTCCTTGGTCGTCACCACTATTGGGTCAGAATTGGTCCCGATCTTGGATCGTCACCTGAGTTAGGTCAGAATTAACCTCAGTCCTCGGTCGTCACCACTCTTGGGTCAGAATTGGCCCCGGTCTTGGATCGTCACCTGAGTTAGGTCAGAATTGACCTTAGTCTTCGGTCCTCGGTCGTCACCACTCTTGGGTCAGAATTGGCCCCGATCTTGGATCGTCACCTGAGTTAGGTCAGAATTGACCTCGGTCCTTGGTCGTCACCACTCTTGGGTCAGAATTGGCCCCGATCTTGGATCATTACCTGAGTTAAGTCAGAATTGACCTCGATCCTCGATTGTCACCACTCTTGGGTCAGAATTAGCCCCAGTCTTGGATCGTCACCTGAGTTAGGTCAGAATTGACCTCGGTCCTCGATCGTCACCACTCTTAGGTCCTCATAATCGACCTTGACCCTCTGAATTGATCATCCTCGCTTCCTTAGGTCCTCAGAATCGACCTCGACCCTCTGAATTGGTCATCCTCGCTTCCTTAGGTCCTCAGAATCGACCTCGACCCTCTGAATTGGTCATCCTCGCTTCCTTAGGTCCTCAAAATTAACCTCGACCCTCTGAATTGGTCATCCTCGCTTCCTTAGGTCCTCAGAATCGGCCTTGACCCTCTGAATTGGTCATCCTCGCTTCCTTAGGTCCTCACAATCGACATTGACCCTCTGAATTGGTCACACTCTCTCAGAAGCATCATGCGGTGTCTAATCGACGGCTATCATTTGTTCCAAACTCACCCATCGAGGGGCTCTTTAGACACCTCATTCGGTTACCCCCTAACTCTCCTTAGGTCCCTAGTACCACCACTCATCACTGTAAACCCTGGTCACGTCCCGAGTACTGACCTAAAAGCCATCGGGCATTCCCCCAGCTCAGTTTAACCCAAAAGTCAAACTCTTCATCTCGATCGAGACTCAATGAATCTTCGAAGGGCACTGAAAACCCTTTCCAATGGTCTTCCCCGTGCTCGATTCCAACTCACCATGCGGACGAATGTTCCGTTAGCGTCCGAAACCCTACCTGGAGGCCACCGGGCGCTTCCAGGCTCTGTTTGACCTAAGTCAACTCTTTAGCTCGACTGAGGCTGAATGAATCTTCGAAGGGCACTGAATACCCTTTCCAACGATCCATTCCATGCGCGATTCTGACTCACCATGCGGACGAACGATCTGTTTGACTCCTAGAGGTCACCGAATGCTTCTCGGGCCCGGTTGACCAAAGTCAACTCCCCAAACTAGGCCAAACTCTTTGGAATGTCCAAGTAAACCTCCTAACCTTTCTAACGGTCCATCCCGTGCGCAATTCGGACTTACCATGCGGACGAACGATCCATTTGCGTCCGAACGATTCCCCGTCCAGCGGACTGACAAATGCTTCCGAGCCACATTTGACCCAAAGTCAACTGTAAATCTTATTTTCTACGTAAATCTTATTTTCTACACTAATCTCACATTCCTACGGATGACTCGCTTTGTCTTTTCTATGATACAAGTCGAGGATTCCTACCTCCATTCTATATATACACATGCACACATACCACGGGGGAAAATATAAAGGAAAATAGCAAATATCCATGAGAAACCGAAAGGGCGGAATGGGTGCCTAAAACCTTCCCATTTTGTAACTAAGCCTCTGAATCCTTCTCGAATCATTTGGTTTCGCACGCACCAGTATGTCTTTGGATGCCATCCTTCGGGGTGGCTTCCCCTTTTTTCTTTTGTCTGTTTTGAGTAAAATAGACTGGCGACACTAAATCTCTCTTCATCTTCACACCTCACAAATCGACGCCGACCGAAGAGCTCTCCCGAGAGGGGATGCGCGGGACCTGAAGGATCCCTTCCTCCCTCCACGGCGGGGATCGGGGATGGCCACAGTTTTTATAATTAAAAAATAAATTTTCAAACGGAATTAAAATCGGAATTAAAATGGAGTTTTAGTTGAATTTTTATTATTTAGAAGAGTCCTCAAAATATAAAACTCTCTAAGAGTCCTCAAAACATAAAACTTTCTAGTAAAAATAATATTTTTAGAAATTCGACCGTCCGATCAAGCTGAATTTTTGTCAACGGTCCTGTCTCGCCGTTCGCTACAACATACTAAAATTTCAAGCGGTTCTAACGGTCCAATCGTTCGTAATTTTTTTTCGAGTATTTGTATTTGATTAGGACTCTAATTCTTTTTGGTATATAAACATAAAGTGACGAGTTTAGATATTTTAAAACACATTTTAGCCTTCTCAAAAATCAGAATCCTTTCATCTTCTTCAACCTCAAAACCCTAGACCCATTCTACATAACTTTCAACTCAAGTTTTGTCAAGATTAACCTGATTTTCTCAAGACGCATCAAGAACGAATCTTTGCCAAAAAATTTAGAGGAATACACATTCAAGATCACATTTCTAAACTAACTTTTATTCAGGCATATTGACCATATTCTTTTCCTTTAGTGTTATGTGTCTTGATTGTAGCCTCCCTTAAACTCATGTTTTCTAAAATAAGATATGAATATAAAGATTGAAGAGATAAATTTCGGGGCTGTTTTACATAAAAAAAAATTAATGGTACTGAATACTTATAACTGTGTATTCTTTGGGTTGTGTCGGTGTAGTCAATTTTGCTATGGGCATGTGCATGTAGAGGAGCCCTTTTAAAAGTAAATTTTGATATTTCATGTGAAAACCCTAGTTTAATATAATTTCTTATGTTGGAAAATAAGGGTCATGATAGGACTTGCATGTAGTGATTATTCTGAAAATCATAATATTTAGGTGTCTTTGATTTCTACTTTTTAAATTGATTTATTTATATGGGAATTTAGTATTATTATGAATGTTGTTATAATTTGGAATTGTGTTACTCTTTGGAAATATGATAATTTTTCGGGAAGATTGGGTATGGTAGATAATTGGTTTTCACCCTTGTTATAGTACACTTGTTAGGTATGGGACTAGTAAGTGGGCCTTAATTACGATTTATGCTAATTAGGTATGGGACTAGTTAGTGTAAGTCTATGCGAGTTATATAATTTGGGGTGGGGACTGATTTTCTATATTATACCTTTGTTGTGATAGCCTAGGATTGATATCTAGGTGGAGTGAAATTTTGTAATCATTCTTTGCTTAGGATAGGACGATATTGTGTTTTGGGAACCCTTAGTTGGGACTAAAGGTTATTTTGAGGATTTTCACATCGCTTTTAAGGGTGGGGGAAATTAATGTGATTTATGAAAACATGGAATGTAGAATTTAATATCGCAGGACTAAAACGGATATTAAAAAAATTTATTGGCGATATAATGTGTCTAGGGCCGACAATTTGAATGGGTCAGAGGACGAGTTATGTCGTGTCGTGTGTGGAACCTTGTCATATCGCGAGGGTCGCAGGATAAAAACGGACCAGACGGCGGACTTGACAAGGGGACGGGTGCGTGCGTGGAACCTTGTCATATCGCGAGGATCGCAGGATAAAAACGGATCAGACGACGGACTTGACAAGGGGACGGGTATTGGTAATATTCTTCACGGTTAAATTAAATAAAAGTTAACATTGTTGGGAAGGTGGGTTAATTAAAATTATATTGGTGTGGCTTTTATGAAAACCTGGCAGGTAATTATGAATTTATTTATGGTAATTACTAATCTTGAAATTAAAAGATTCTATTGTTATAGTCGATATATGTAGCACTATTGTCTGGGTTCAAGGACCCTATTTGAGGAGAGTAGACCTTTTACATGCTCGGGGCTTTGGCTCTGACACATGCGTTGACTAATCTTTTTCAGGATTTTTGGGAGTTGCTGCATAGGATTCATTGGAGATCTTTTGGAGGTGCAGCTGGATTTATGTTATTGCTTTAGTAGTTGGATTTTCTCTTTCTATTCAGTCGTTTTATTTATGATACTATTTTGGAGTTATTGGGCCTTTTTGGTTCCAAAGTTGTTTTAAGTTTCAGTTGGAATGATTTTTTTCATTATTGAGATGTGGGGAGATTATGTGATGGATTTAATCGCATTTTGGAGCTTTATCGGTTGAATGTCATTTCATATTTGGGTTTAATTAAAATAAATTATATTGTGGATTAAAATTTGATGTCTCATAAATGTCACATGCTAAGGATGGTATTTTATTTACTCATGCCCGGCTTAGTTTTGGTGGCGGCCGACGCCAGAAATAGGCGGGGTGTGACAAGGGACAAGTCCTAGTAGACTTCATTGCAGAACTTATCGGGGACCAACCAATCGACCAGCAGGGAACGGAACAGTCAACCTATGAGAAAGCACAGTCGAAGGAATGGACCCTATATGTTGATGGAGCCTCCAATTCTAAGGGGAAGGAGTAGGCATCGTCCTTATAACTTTAGAAGATGGTGTCAACATGCAATGAATCAGACTGGGATTTGAGGCCTCCAACAACGAAACTAAATATGAAGCACTGATAATGGGTTTATGCAAGGCTTAACTACTAGGGGCAATGTTCCTTCATGTGTTCGATAACTCCAAACTGGTTTTTAAACAAGTAAGTGGGGACTTCAACGCAAAAGATGATAGAATGACAGCCTACCTCATCATGGTAACAAGACTTATGGAAGGATTTAAGAAGGTGGACATTCAATAGTTCCCTCGTGGATAGAACAAGCACGCGGATGTCTTAACAGTCCTGAGCTCAGTAGTTGACTATGACTTAAGTAGAACTATTCAGATAAATTTCCTCATGTAACCAAGTATTGACCAGACAGTCATAGCCGAGCAAGTCCTCTTCACAAAGAAGGCTCCCAATTAGATGGATCCCATCATCCTTATCTATAGAGCGACATATTACCCGAGAATAAGAGGTTGGCCTAACAAATAAGGGTCAAGGTTGCCTCTCCCCAGGAGGAAGCTCTTCCAGAAGTCATATACAGACCTTTATCTCTAGTGCGTTCACCCACATAACACCGAGAAAGTACTTAGCAAAATTTATGAGGGCATTTGCGAAAGTCACGTAGGAGGAAGATCATTTTCCTTTTGAGTAATTAAGGAGGGTTATTGGTGGCCTCATATGCAAAAGGACGCAGGTACTTATGTTCACAAATGTGAAAAATGTTATAAGCACTCTTTTATGGTCCACCAACCTATTAGCAACCTGAAATCCTTAATAAGCCCATTTTCATTCGCATAATGGGCGCTAGATATTGTGGGACTACTACCTACCGCATCTGGAAATCATAAGTATCCACTAGTTGGAATAGATTGCTTCACCAAATGGGAAGAGGAAGAACCACTAGCGAACATACATAATTCATATATGACTAGGTTCATCTAGAGAAACATTATAACACACTTTGGGGTACTAAGGACTGCCATCATCGATAACGGTACGTAATTTGAATGAGGCTAATTACAAGGTTTATATTATGAGCATGGCATCAATCACCACTTCAACTCTGTTGCGTATCCCCAAAGTAACGGACATGCAGAGGCTTTCAACAAAAGCATGCTCGATGGACTAAAAAAGCGATTGGAAAGAGCCAAGGGTGCCTGGGTGGATAAGCTCCCTCATGTTCTATGGGCTTATCGTACCACCCCTAAGCAACCAACTGGGGAACACCCTTCGTGCTCGCTTACTGGATGGGAGTTATTATCCCACTGAAAGGAGGTCTCCCCACTATGAGAACCACCTTGGTCGACCAAGGCCTTAATAATAATGCTTTACGCACTGAACTTGACTTAGCTGACGAGCAAAGAGAGATGGGCAAGATCAAGTTGGCTTCCTACCAACAGCATCTAGCTAGGTAGTACAAAAAGAAACTCAATCTGAGGAGTTTTCTGGTGGGGGATTATGTCCCAAGGAAAGTCCTCGGCAGTGCCGTAAAACCATCAGATGGAAACTGGGACCAAATAAGGAAGGACCTTTTAGGGTAATCAGGTACGAACTTCAAGGAGCGTATCACTTGGAAACATGGGAGGGCGGGGAGATAACAAGAGCCTAGAACACAGCCAATCTCAAGAAGTTCTACTTTTAATCTTCTTTATCTTTCATTAGCACATTTAGTTTAAGCAAAGTTTTATTTTCAAAATTATGTTGCTTACTAGTTACTATTCAATGAATAAAGGCCAGTTAGCCCTCGTACTTTGATATCATGCATTGACTGCTTAATTTTTATTGATCGCATCTCACTAATACGCACCTTTTCCAAATGATAACTCCCTCGTGCATAGCAAAAATCCTGGGGATTACAACAAGTTGTTAAACTTGTTTTAATCAAGGAATCTCACATGCCGAGTAAGGTTGGTTGTAATTATGATAAGTTTGTAAAAATATTTCAATGACTACAACCCTCAGTTCTTTATCGCGAACACAATAGACCTAAAAAATTTCCCTGGTAATAACCAAATCCCTATAAGGTATCCTTAGGTAATAAATCTAACTCAGGTTGGTCCGCAACTTCATTGGTCATAAAAAGCCAGCTCGGGTGGATGGGCCATCGACCATGTACATTCTCGCCATCATTTTACTTAGGCCTAAGGGAGTGTGATGACACAACTTAAAAGGTAAAGTAGATGTAATGATACAGCTAAGGCATATTGGACTGGGAGAATGTTCGAACATATAGTAACATGTGGTTATCACTAGTTCTTAATATCATTTAGTCAGCTAAGAAGCTCAAAGTGATAGGAACTAAGTACTAGTCCATTTGAATAACAAAGGGTCTAAGACGATCAAATCAGTATTATTTGGTCGATAAAGATATTGAGTAACCAATAGGCAACAGCTATTTCCAGTTCAAGCATAAGCAATAATTATTAACACATTTTTAGTCAGCACATGCTCAAAATATGGAAAAGTATAATAATTAAAGCTTTTTATTAACAAAAGTGTGCAGTTACAATTACATTAAAGACCAAATTCATAAATACCTAAGATGGACCAGAATGACGAGCAAGATAGTCTGGACCGAGTTCTCTTTGACTATCATCTGGGTGTGGGTTACACTCATCCGCATCATCCTCTAAGTGATACCCCAAGAGTTGGGCAAGGATGGAATCAATAGGGATCGACTTTTCGTTCTTTGAGAAAGGGTTGTGATGGTAAGCTTGGCTCCTTGGGCGTTTTGACCTCTCTAAGAGCGTTGAGCCACCCCCGAGCAAAGGCAAGATCTTCTGCCTCCTTCAATATTATTGGGGCATCAGTCCAACCTTAGTTGTTATCGTCTACATAGGCTTCTCGAGGTTCCATTCAGAACAGATGCCTTAGCCTAATGACATCTCTCTAGAGTCCTGCGGTTATCACGTATGTTCGTTGGACATCCCTTTTGATCTTAGTAACATCTCTTTTTAGAGCTTGGTTTTCAGCTCGGACTGGCCCAACAGGTGATAAAGAATACCTTTGTGGTACCAAAGAAGATCCTAATATAACCATCCCCTTCAACCTAGCAACTTCAGGGAATTATTTTCTTTTTGGATCAATCCGCCCACTTTTATCACGTCGTCTCTCGCTGACAGTTGGTCCCTAAGACCATTCATCTCCTCTTATACTGAAGCACCAACATCTTTCCTAACTTGAAGGTCATCCTTCAACTTGGCGACTAAATTGGACTGATCTTTATATTATTCGTTCCTCATCCTCAGGGATTTATAGAGTTTAATAAATTCCCTACAAGCCTTCACACTGATGTTTGGCCCAAGGATCTTTCCCAATCGGGGGTCGGGAGGAATGTAATCATCTAAGTCAATGGGATATAATCAACAAAGAAGATAGTATATTTTACAAACATCAGTCACATGAAGCAATAAAAATGCCAACATAAGAAAAAAAAGACTTTTTCATTAATAACAAGTAGGGCAAAGGTAAGGGAATTACAACACATTACCAATAAAAAAATAAAAAGAGAGAGGACAAAGATCCTACAACTACTGGAGATCCACCTGCTCAGAATACGCCATCCCTTTTTCCTTTCTCAACAGCTCTTGCAGTTTGGTCATCAACAACCACGATCGCCCCAGGATCCTTCTCATCATGATCAATAGGCTAGTCGACCAGAGGTTCCTCGGTAGCCATAGGATTGGGGCCCGACACGTGCTGATTGAAAAAATCAGATTCTGCATGAATCTCGGTGTAACACTCCGTATTTTTTAGGATTTAGAATTTAATTAATTCGGTGATATAGGAATTAATTTATCTAGAGGATTTAATTAATTAGTGAATTAAAGATTTAATTCATTTGGGTTATTTTTTTAAATTTACTTGGGTCATAAATTGAGGTCGATGTTGGAGATTTTAGTTAAGTAACTCGGATGGCGATTCTCAGTGCACGGTTGGTTCCGAATAGGTCAAGATAGTCGAAAAAGAGTATCTGGGGATAGTATTTGGGTCTCGGGGCATTTTTAGGCACAAATGGGCTCACACGGGGGTGTTTGGGTCATTTTAATTTGGCCCATAGGCTTAATTTAGGGATTCACTTAATAAAACCTAAGTGAGAGAGTTTGTGGCAGTCACAACTCAAATAACAAAACCATATTTCTGCAGAGAAGAAAAGAGGGAGAAATTGGGAGAACTTTTGGGAGCCAAACCAAGAAGAGATGGATATGTTCTTCGTCAAATCTTGTCTACAACATTGGAATCAGACACTATGAAATTATCTAGGCAAGTACTTAAACTTGCTTTCATTTAATTTGCGGCATTGCGATTCATATCATGGTGGGTGTAAATCATAGTCTTTTTTTGGGTGAATTATTTTATTAAAATGGGGTTTGGGTGAATTAACCATTTTGATTGATATGAATTGATGATTAGTACGAAATTGATATCATGTAAAGATATATAACACAATTACCTTGCAGGAAATCAAATTTAGATTCGTTAATTAAGAATTGTAGAATCGAATTGAAGAAAATTATTGAATAAAAGTTCTAAAACCCAATATGTGAAGTCGTGAGTGATAATCAAACCCATTGAAGTGTAGAGATTGATATGATGATTAGAATGTGTTTGGTATGTGTAATAAGCATTGGTTATGATTGGGATAAGTCTTGAGAAGAAACTATGACGGTTTGATGTGTAAAAATAGAGGAAAAACGAGTTGGAGAAGAAGGAGGTTCGCTGTTTAGCAGCAGCAAATCGGTCCGATTTTTAGGCTAAACCAGTCTGATTTACCTATTTGTCAAAATGAAATTTATAGATCTTTTAATTACGATCACGTGGGCATCGACCTCGTATTTTTTTTATTTTTTTTAATTAGTTATGATTTTATTACGAAAGGGTATCTGAAGTCGAAATCCTTTGTGAGAAATCAAATCTGGATTGTTTAGGGATGTCCATAGATGAGTGTATGACTCTGGAAAATATTAAGGAAACATTATTTTCACCTTGGAATTGGATGGGAATGAATTCGGGGTATGGATTTAGGAGTGTTTAGGATGAACAACACTCAAAAATATATGAACGGAATCGATTGGAAATTTCGGATGAAATTAGGATATGGGCTGGATTGTGATGTGCTTAGTATCTTGAATAAAAATATGAATGTAAGTTAATACTTATGGAATTAGGATTCGGGGTGGTGACTCGGATATTTTTAGGCGGAGTGCTACGGGAGTTAGGCACGGGGTAGCCAGTTTAATTTATTATAGAGTTATATAATAAATTATTTAATATTAAATTTAACAAGGGGTGCTAAATTATATCGTGGAATATTACATAATAAATTTTAAGAGATGAATATACGGACCGAATGAGTGAGTCTGGGTACTGTATTTGGGTGATACAACTTAAATGACAAATTAATTAATGTGTGATTGATTAAGTTACAAGTCAGGATATGGACTTAGATATTCTTAGGCTAGTGCTACGGGTGTTAGGCACGAGTTAGCCAGACTATATTAAATATATGTATACGGTTAGTGTGATAGTATATATATATATATATATATATATATATATATATATATATATATATGATTTATAAATATCGGTGTGAATGATATTTATGTAAAAGAATACCCCTCTGGTGCTATCATCGGAGGTTGCGCGATGTGGGTGAATCCCCTGGCTTAAGGAGCAGGGAAAGTATAGTCCCCAGGCCATATCGTCCAGGATTTTTATTGTGTTATTTATTTTCAGAGGTGAAATACTTTGGGTATTATTCGATTTCACTTTCGATGAAGGAAATATGACCGCCTCCACTACGTTTGCAATATTTTTGCCCAAGTTCGGTGTGAGTTAGTCCGACTTGAGGAGGTCGGGTTAGAGTGACCATGCCTGGGATATGATAGCATTTTAGAGAAAGCATCCAGTGAGTTATTACTCGGGAAAGGATGTTTATTATACACGACATGTGTGTGAATGTTGTAGTATGCTAGTACGTATATATAAAATGAGTAGATAATTATATATGGGATTAATACATAAGTGTGAATGTATTTCTTATATAACTAGTGTGAAAGTGATATGATTTAAAAATGGGTTTCCTATATAACTAGTGTGAACGTTATATGAATTAATATAATTGAACCGATTAATAATTAAAGGAGTAGATAAATTAATAATCAAAGTAAGAGTACTCGGGTTAGAGTAGTGTGGGACAAAGAGATGACATAGCTTGTTAGGTGCGGTATCATAACTAGGAAGGTTAAAAGGCAAGCATTATGTGTGCACATTAGATGAGCTATGCCTCAAGAGAGTGCGAAACTAGTTTAAAAATGAAAATTTTGCATGCATATTTAATTTTTACAATTTAACAGCTTGCTAAATATTTTCAAAATGTTTTACTTGGGTCTCACCCGTGTCAAAATCTTTTTTAAAACATTTCAGATATCTAGCCACAGGGACGCCCAGTTTGAGGATTCTATCCAGGGATGTGAAGTTGCAGCTCATGTGAAAGTTGCAAGACTTTGCTATAGATGCTTCATTCGCTCATTCTTAGTGTAGGGACCTTACTTTAGTACTTATTTGGGCATGTCGCCCTCAGATTTAGTATTCAACTTATTTATGTGACTTGTGTATTCAGGGTATTATTTTAGTTATTGTTGTATTTTATTGTTGAACCGACAGTTAATTCAGTTGTCTTTATTTATGTTATTCATCTGTGTTGGTTTCAGTTATCGATTTGTGCGGATGGTTTAATTATTATTTGATTTTTTCCATGTTGTTAGTTAATGAAAGATAAAATTCGACACTAGTCTATTTAAATTACTAGGTGGTTAGTAACTTTAACAATGTTTTCGATAGTGATGCTAAGAATGAGCCATATGAGACCAACATCTTATTTTGATCACTAGTTGGCCACCCAGTATTTTAGTAGGCAGTGTGTCACACCCGGTAGTTCCTAGGGCCTGTTATCAACCCTTCTTAAAGGCCAATTGCCTAACATAGACTATTTGATGCTCAGTGTCATCATAAGCTGCTTCCCAGCCTTAATTATACCCATCATCCCTAGCAATCTTGGCCTCTCCCTCCAATTTCTCGACCTTGCCAACCAGGTCCTTATTCTCCTCAGTAATCTTCAGTTTGTTGACGATCACCAGATTATAAGCAGATTGTATATCGGCCAACTCCTTCATCGACTTCTCCTGGAGGGCAGCCAAAGCTTGTTCATTCTCCCGATCAAAGGCAGGCCTAGCACTAGCCAAAGCCTGGTCGGACTTTTTCAGGGACGCTTTAAGCTCACCATTTTTTCTTGATTGGTCTGCTCGACCATGAAGAAACGTAGTGAAATAAAAATAAACTCCAAGATAAAGGAGAAGCACAAATTAATCAACAAGAATTGAAAAAGAATCAGAATAGAGCATAGAGAAAGGGGGCCTGCCAAAGCAAGACCTTGAACAGACCTGAGGGCTAACTGGTCAGGCCCCATCCTAATCAATCGCTTATGATCTACATTGAGCACCGCCCCATCCAGTAATTTAGGGGTAAGCAAGGGGGTGTCGGCCACGCTCAACCCCTCAGCAATCAAAAGAGGAAAGGGGATAAGGCACAGAAGGGTCCCTTGAGGCCTGTGTCTTCTTCCTCTCCTCTTCTCTTTTTTTTTCTCCTATTTTTTATCTCTCTTTATCTTTCTTCTTTTCTCCTCTTCCTCCTTTTTCTTCTTCTCTACATCACTCTCCTTCCCTTTAGCTTCTAGTTTGAAACCATATGGGATAGTCCCTCTCAATCCTCTTCAAGGATTTCATTCGATAAGAGAGCAGGTCTTGATCCTTATCTAGCAAAATCAAACATCATCTCTTGGGTGGAGCCATATACTCTTCGTCGTTGTCTTCCTCTTCACTCTCTCCTTCAGAATCTTATTCTTTGTCTTCTTCTCCTTCATCTCCCTTCTCTTCCTCTCTTTCTTCTTCTTCTTCTTCCTCTTCTTCTTCTAAATCAATGGACTTGAACGAACCACCGACCTCCTCCTCTCTAAGTTCCAAATTAGGGATTCTATCCACTGGTCGAGCGATAAAGTTGTTAGTGGTGTTCTTGTATTCTAGCAAACAGGTTGTTGAGAGAGGATGCTCATTATTAGAAATCCTATCCCTAACCTTCCAAGCCTTTAAGAGATCAGCAACCCTAAGCTCACTAAAATCAGGTTCTTAGTTCCTATCATGAGCTGCAAAATAGATAGAAAAGATCAAATAAAAAAAGCAGACATGGGAAAAGCAGGTAAAGAATTCAGTAAGAGATGGTGTCAGCAACCTATATATTCCTCCCCAAAGGTAGGTATTTGAGGTCCCATGTACCTTACGCCATCAATTTGGGGAGGGTATTTCCAATTCCTAGCAATAAAACCTTGGCTCCAGTAATCCTTATGGGAATCAAGTAAGTTCACAACCAAGACCCTATCTGCACTTGTTGTCTTCAAGTATAAGATACCCTCATTGGTATGCGACCAGACATAACAGTAGAAGATTTTAGAAAGTACTTAGTTGGTCCCATATAATTCATTTATTTTATGGAGCCCATTTATGATTTTCCACACATTTGGAGAACACAGAGCAGGACAACATCGAAATACTTAAAAAACTCAGAAAAAGAGAATTGGGTGAAAATCTCAAACCCCCCTATGTGATCAGGAGAATATGAGTCCAATGTCCATCTTCTATAGAATGAACATCTTTGGGGATGGGACAACATTCAATGTCTACCCAATCAAGAATACCATAACATTTCTTAAATTATGCTTTCGTTTTACCAGCTAACAGAGCCATGGAAAAAGAAAAAGACTTTAAACAAGATAAGAAAGTCAGAAGAACTTACAAGTAAGAATGACTTAAGAAAGCTATGGGTTTAAAGTAAAGATCATGAAGAGAAGCTTGGATATGAAGTTTGCACGCAAAAAGGCCCAGAAATAATGAACTAGTAGTTGATTAGCACACGAACGCGGTTTGAAATGTCTCAAATGATGAGTTGAGATTTCCTAAGAAGATCTCGACGTTCCATTTCCCTCCTCAGGACCATCGTACCCTCAGTGATCCTCTTTAATTACAAACATTTCATGCCGATTTTTATACTTTTTCAAGCCTTAGGCCTTGGACTTATTTAAAATCAATTGGCCCAACTTATCAGTCCATAGATTTTAGGGGAAATTATGGGGGCATATTAAAAGCCCAATCATTTATCCAACCAGCCTAGCACATAAGATGGATTACCCAACCCTACTTTAAGATAATTATTATTTTATCCAAGCATTTAACATATACTTAAATGCATGGGGATAGGCACGAATCAGTTACCAACAATCTCGGGGAGATATTCAGGGACACTTACGTGCTATCTAACAAGCTGGTTTAGTTACCCGTAGAATTAAATCATTTATTTCTCACATTTATAAATTGTAAACCCCGACTTGGGGCAAAGGTATGTAATCTCAATCATTGAGAGACACTATAATAAAACAGTAACCTCTCTGTGGACGTCGATAAATTTCAGAAGCACGTATATCGTTGTTGTGTGTGTGATTTTTGCATTCAGTTCTTTGTGATTATTTTATGGAATTTTATTGTGATGATTCTTATACTCATAGTTCTAGTGGATGAGAATGTATTCAGTCCGTGAGTAGGAGATGGGATACTCATACAGGTGATCTTATTTGATTTTATATCCCGATTAGCTACAAAGATTGGAGAGTTTTGCCAGATAATTATAAAGATGGTGTCAGTAATGCTTTCATGGTAAGACTTTCATATGTAAAATAAACATGAATTAGTTGCTGCTTATTTTAATTGTTCTATTTATTTGTTAATTACAGCGATAATTTGAGCTCGATGTTGAATTGGAGGTGTCTTGCACATTGATGGACACATATGTTTAGAACGCACAAAAATAATATGAGATTTGCCTACCAAAGACTATCCTAGAGTCCTACAGGAAGGTGTTAATCCCGTAATATGAAGATTTCTTTGTGAGAACTAAGTAAAGAAAGAAAAAAGACACAAAACATTATAAACGCCAAGAATCGAACCACTTTAGAATAATCTCATACTTGGAATATGAAATGGTATGTGTAGTGCCAAGAAATCTCAATAGAAATTATAATTAAATGCAATCACCGGAGAATTAAAGAACAAGAATAGGAATAATCACAATCACACACAACACAATATGTACGTGGTTCGACAAATTGCCTACGTCCACATTTGTGCTCTCAGTTTATATTTCTCTTTTCTCCAGCGGAGGATTTTTTGTTACGTACCCTTTGCCCCGGGCCAAGGATTCAATATATATAGGTAAACTTCGGAGAGTGGGGGTGTTGATCACTCCCACGTTAGCCCACTATCCCTAGAATATCTCACGAGAGATTTTAGGGATATGGTGGGTCGTTGCTAACTAACTATTTTTGAGGCTTTGGAGTTTGGATCGGGATATCCCTATTTTTAATAGGGCTCAGCCCGGCTACTTCTTTGGGCCTACAATAATGGAAGAGGTACCCATAATTGCCCCTAAAAATTTTGGGGCTCAATTTGGGCTCAATAATTTTAAATAATAGCTCTGATGGCACTTTTTTTAATTGAGTGAAGCTTCAGGGAGTGAAATGTCTCTTCCTAAGAGATTTAGGCGTCAGATCTACTTCGTTCTTCGTACGTCATCATTGAGAGGGTTTAAAACTGTTTAAAGGAGCTATATCTGACGTCGCTTCACAAGTTTCAAACTGTCGAGATATCTTTCGCTCCTTAGTGCATCTTCTAACTTCCAGGTCTGACCCTTTGTCTTCGAGCTTTTTCTTGTCTTTCCATCTTCCTTGATTATGGCCTTGCGTTGTTTCAGGCTGATTTTTACATCGTAAGTCTTCCAAACTTCTTCACCTTTCTTTGTTGTTAAAATTTCATTTCTATTACTGTTAGGGTTTATTTATGGTTAAGATAGGTAATAGATTGGTGGATGAGTTTAGGGAGTTTATAACATCCCCAACTGGGTGGACATTGAATGTGCCCCTATTCCTCGCAATGTTCAAGACATTGAGGATGGGCACTGGATTCATGTTCTCTTGTTGTCTCAGATGGACATTGAGGATGGGCACTTTCTCCCCCAAATTGCCTATTTTTACACTTCTTTAGTTATTTCTACATAGTTCCTGCCCAATGTTCTGCAAATGTTTGGAAAATTATTAATGACGTACATATGATCAATTAGCTTTATGGAACCAATTTAGGTCTTACTGAAATCTTCTATTGTTATACCTTTTCTCGAACGAGCTCGGGTCTCATTTACCTGAAATCTAGGAGTCCTGATAGGGTGTTGGTAGTCAATCTACCTTATTCCCATAAGGATTATTGGCACGAAGGATTCATTACCAGGAACTGGCAGTTCCCTCCCCAGACTTAAGGGACTAGGTACACGGGGCCTAGGATTACCTTCTTTAGGGAGGAGTACATAGATAGATATATTCTTTTTTTTATATTGCTTATTGATTTCCTGTTAGTGTGTTCTTTCTCTTATGTCTTCTTTTTTCCTTTTCAGCGAAGGTGAAGAACTTGGAACCTGTTTCCTGCGAAATCCGAGTTGCTGAGCTGATAAAAGCTTAGAAGATAAGGGAACTTTTAGCTGACGGCGAGCATCCAAGGTTAGCTGCTTTCCCTTTAGATTAGAAATAACATAGGCTCTAGCTTCATCGCCGGACCTGTTGATAGAATTCCTCACCTTAATATCCTAGAGGAGGTTGCTATTGAGTTAATTTTATTAGACGAGGATGAGAGTAGCACTGGTGAAGGTAGTGTAGGAGGTAACAGGGGTGAAGCTGAGTGTGATTCTAGTGCGAAGAGCTCAAGTGGTTAGGGATCTTCTAGTTCGAAGGAGAGTTCAAAGAGTTCAGAAAGTTCCAGCGAGGAGATGATGGATCCTCCTAGGAAGAATTTAATCCAGGATGATGATAAGGATAACGTTGCTCTGGCTCGCAGGCTGAAGAAGAAGAAGTCTGGGAGTGGGGACACTACCACTGACTCCCAGACTGTAGCTCATGAAAGGGAGAGGAAGAAGAAGGAGGAGGCATTAGTGAAGGAGAGAAAGAGTAAGAAAGAAGAAGAGAGGAAGAGGGTTGAAATGAAGAAGAAGGAGAGAGAATAAGAGAGGAGGAGAGAAGAAGCGAGGACAAAAAGGGGACAGTCTTTAGTGCCCGTGTCTGCCTTGACTGAGGGGGCTTCTGTCGCTCTTGATCCTCAGTTGGCTCCAGCAGTGCTTGAGAGGGAAGTTTTTCCAACAGATCGCCAGAGGTCATCGAGCATGGGGACCAACTAGTTAGCCCTAAAAGTGAGTCAGGGGCTAGCCTTGGTAAGTCCATTTTTACTTCTTTACGCTATAATTTTCTTTTCTATACCTTTTTCGCTAACGTTTTCTTACTTATCTGCAGTTTGTGTCTGATTTCACCATCCTATATCACAACCGTGATGAGATGGCGAGGAAAACATTTGAGCTAGAGGCGAACCCAAAAGTTGCTAGTGCTGCTCAGAAATCTTCTGATCTTGCCTCGGCTGAAGCTAACAAAAAGAAGGATGCAACATTTAAAGAGCTTGAGGAACTGAGGCAGTCATATGACATGATCTGTACGAGCAAGCTGGCGATGGTCGAGGAGAATAAAGAGCTTTTCAAGAAGACCAAAAAGTTGGAGTCTGAGGTTGCCACTATCAAGGAGAGCTCTTATAATTTTGGGTGGATTGCGGTATATGAGGATGTTGAGGCTTAATGGTCTACATCAGTCAGTTCAACTTCAAGAAAGATTAGGATAAGGCCTTGCTCGCAGCCAAGGTGGATGTTGATTCCCCTCTCTTCGACGATCACAACCTTGGTCCAAAACCTGTTGTAGAGGGAGTGCCTCCCCCTACTATTGGTGAAGGTGTTCCAGTTGTTCTAACTACTACTGCTGATGCTCCCAGTGATCAGGGAATGGTGGTTATTCCATCTTAGGGAGGTGCAAATGAGGCTGCTGCAGATAAGGAAAAGGAGCCAGCATCCTCAGAGTAGACTGAGGTTGCCAACTAGTCTTTTTAGGGGGGCCTTATATTTTTTATTTTTCTGTTGTCCTCTTCTTCTTGTTGATGTAGTTGTATGTGAACTATTTTGGTTTTAATTAAATAAAGTTTTGTTCCTTTCCATATACTGATTTATTTATTCTCGATGCTTGTATAATTTGTAGCTTATCGATCTCGATGAGTATATCCCCACTACTTCTTACTTAGGCCAAATCCTTGGTACTAATGTGAGCAACCAAATTTTTCGTGCCTTTATAAAAATTTATAAATCTCTTAGAGCAAGGAAATATGATTATAAGGACCAGTCCAAGCTGGTTACTAAGTTAAAAGATAGGCTTGAGGAGATGAGTGAGCTTGGCACCTCTATTCAATAACAGGTCAATGCTCTTAAAGTGAATCTCCTAGAAGCGTTTGAAATCATCTTGGTCGGCGAGGTGCTCCAACAAGAAATTGATACATTGAAGCACGAGCTTTCTCGCTTGAGGGAGAATGCATCGAGCAGAGTTCCGTTTCTTATCCAAGGTTCTTCATCATCAATAATATGGCGAGATGGAAACCTTCTCAGTGATTCTCAGCATGCGAGGGAGAATGTGTCGAGCACAGTCCCATTGCTTACCCACCGTTCTTCATCATTGATGATTCAGTGAGTTGGAAACTTCAGCACTTCTCATAGGGAGATTGCTGACCTGAAAGGGGATGTCACTCAAGCGTATGTGATTGTAGTCGGGCTTTAGTGAGATGTCACTAGGTTAAGACAGTTGTTCAAAAATGGTCCTCGACAGGCATGGACAGATGGCTACGACCACGGTTGGACTAACGCTCCAATGAAGTTGAAGGAGGTTGAGGAGTTAGCTTTCATAAGAGGGTGGCTGAGTGCCCTCAGGGAGTTACAAGTTCCCAAGAACTCTGTTCTCTGGTATAGGCATGAAATATCTCCCTCACCTTTGATGTCGAACCCATTCAAAAGGGATGATCACTGGATTCCTATAGATGTGATCCCAAGATAGCTCCTCGAGCCGAGTTTAGACGAAATTGAGGAGGAATTCACTCCTCATCCAGATGATGGCCAAACAGCGCGAGTAGATGACTACCTCGCTCAGCGGTCACGTCCTGATTAGGGTTTGAATCACTTAGCATATGTAACTCTTTCTACATGTAGTGATATAATAAAATATTTATGTTTTGGGCGATTCGCTGACTAAACATGTGTTGTGTTACTTTTTACTTTATTGATCTCTTTATTTAGTTACCTTGGGCTCTTCCAGCCGACTGGATATGACTTAGGCAGAGTTGGTTGTCGAGTGAGTATTCCCCCAGTCCAGTATGCTTTAAGTGTACCATTTTGCCTTACTTTAGCTTTTAGGTTGTGTCGTCACACTACCTTAGGCCTAAGTGAGGCGATGGTGAGGATACACCTGGTATTGGATATTCTATCCGAGAACGATTTTTGGGCCAGACAATGTCGACGACCAACCTGGGTTAGCCATTATGCCTAAGGGTCCCCTATAGGGCTTCATGTATTGCCAGGGTCAAGCTAGGAGGTTATTCGTGTTAATTCACAAATGTCTAAGGGGGGCCATTACATATCGACCCCGCTATTTTCACCAATAAGTTTCTTATGATCTTAGTCGTGTTTGTTAAGAGGGGAACTTGTAGCTTTGGAAAGGGTGCATATACTATAATGTAGTTGAGAAAACCAACACTTCATAAAATTACAATGCCAAACAAGTCTTATTAATCAAAAAAGTATTAAAAATTTAACATTAAGTTTGCAAAAATAAAATAAATCTAGAAGTAGAATTTCTTCAAGTTGACTGCATTCCAAGCTCTTGGTATCTCCCTGCCCTCCGGAATTTCTAAGTGGTAGGATCCTTGTAGGTCGTCTTTTATCACCTTGAAAGGTCCCTTCCAGTTTGGTCCTAGCTTGACATCCGATGGTTTCATAGCGTTGCCAAGAACTTTTCTCAGGACGTAGTCCCCAACCTAGAATATTCTTGGATTGAATTTTTAGTTATAGTGTTTTGCTAGATGTTGTTGGTAGGCTGCTAGTTTCACTAGAGCCAATTACCTTCGTTCGTCGGCTAAGTCTGGTTCGTCAAGCAATGCTGCATCATTTTGGCCTTAGTCGATCAGAGTGGACCTCATGGTTGGGAAGCCATCTTCCAAAGGTATAATTGCCTACATCCCATACGTAAGTGTGAATGGTGTCTCTCCAGTTGCTCGCCTTGGGGTGGTGCGATAAGCCATAGGATATGGGGTAGTTAAATTACCCATGCTCCCTTGGCTCGATCTAAACTCTTTTTTAATCCATCGATCACCATTTTGTTGAAAGCCTCAGCATGTCCATTGCTCTAAGGGTATGCTACATAGCTGAAGTGGTTCCCGATCTTATGGTCACTGCAGAAACCCTGGAAGAGGCCACTCTCGAACTCGGTTCCATTGTCAGTGATGATAGTCATGGGGATCCCAAAGCGAGTGATGATGTCTCTCCATATGAATCTTATCATGCCTGCATCTCTAATGTTTGCTAGTGGCTCTGCCTCTATCCACTTGGTAAAGTAAACTGTTGCGACCAATAAATACTTATGATTACCTCTTGTAATTGGTAGGGGGCCCACGATGTACATACCCCATTGGGCGAAAGGCCATGGTCTAGTAAGTGACTTTAGTTCACTAGTTGGCTGGTGTACCGTAGGCGCATGAAGTTGGCACTTTTCCCATTTTCGAGCATAGGTTCCATCATCTTTCTGTATATATGGCCACTAGTACCCTTCTTTCATTGCTCGAAAGTCTAGCGATCTGCTCCCAATATGACTCCCACAGATTCCCTCATGGAGTTCATGTAATACTTGCTCGACATCCTTTGGATGCACGCATTGGAGGTAAGGGCCATCGAAAGTTCTTTTATAGATCTTTCCCTCCGGAGATAAGTGAAAGGCGACAGATTTGACTCTTATCTGGTGGGCGGTCTTCTTGTCCCTATGAAGGACATCGTTCTGCAAGTAATCTTTAATGGGGTCCATCCAACTCGAGGCTATTTCGATCTGGAGAACGTGATCTAGGTTTGGTAGCTTAGCGTTCTTGGTGATGCTTGGTTGTGCAAGGAAATCAATCAAAATTATCCTCTATAAGTCGGAGTTAATTGCTGAGCTTAAGGCTGCTAGGGCATCGGCATGGCTATTTTTCCCCCTTGGGAATTGTTGGACATTTATATGCTCGAAGTCGGCCATCAACCTTTTGACAGTAGCGAGATAGGTTGCCATCCTTTCATCTTATGCGTTGAAATCGTCGCTTATCTGGTTGGAGATCAATTGTGAGTCGCCGAAGACTTGTAGTCTCTTTACCCCTAGCATTTGTGCTTTTTTCAGTCCTGCGATCAGTGTCTCATATTCTTCTTCATTGTTGGAGGCTTCAAATCCAAGCCTGATTCCTTGCTCGAGTATTGCATCTTCGGGGGTAACCAGCACAATGCCTACTCCTTCCCCTCTGTAATTGGAGGCTCCATCAACGTATAATCTCCAGACGCCTGTCGCTGGTTGAACTTTACTTTGATGACTAGTCAGGTGCTGGTCACAAGGCTGTTCTCTTATAAACTCTATGATGAAATCGGTGAGGACCTGCCCTTTTATGGAGGTCCTTGACTGGAACTGAATGTCAAATCGCTCGAGCTCGACCGACCACTTTGATAATCTACCTGAAAGGTCTACTTTCCTCGGGACTGCTTTAAGGGGGTGGGATGTGAGTACGATGATGGAGTGGGCTTCGAAATAGTGTTTTAATTTTCTCGAGGCTACCACTAGTGCAAAGGCGAGCTTTTATAGTGTTAGGTATCGTTGTTCGGCATCCAAAAGAGTCTTGCTCGCGTAATAGACTGGGTACTGGATCCCCTTTTTTCGCATACAAGTGCAGAACTCATAGCATGACTATATACTGGAAGGTAAAGGTATAGAGGATCATTCTCTTGAGGGATTATGAGCAAAGGCAGTCTGCTGAGGTAAGCTTTGATCCCTTCCAATGCCCTCGATCAATCCTCGTTCCACTCTACCTCCTTGCTTTTCTTTAAAAACTGGAAGAACGGTTGGCACCTTTCGAAAGACTTTGAGATGAACTGATTCAGGGTGACGAGCATTCCCATAAGCTTATGTACGTCTCTTATCATTCGGGGGGATGCACCCTGTTGATAGCATCAATCTGGTCTGGGTTGGTTTCAATACCTCTCTTGCTGACCAAGTACCCAAGGAATTTTCCTGACTGGATATCGAAGGAACACTTACTCGGGTTGAGCTTCATTCGGTACTTCCTGAGGATTTCAAAAGTCCTTGATAGATCAGAGAGGTGGTCATCTTTGATCTTGCTCTTGACGAGCATGTCATCGATGTAGACCTCCATAGTTCTTCCCATTTGGTCTTTGAACATCTTGGTGACCAACCGCTGGTATGTTTCTTATGCGTTCTTGAACCTTATAGCTATATAACCCAATTGTGGTTATAAATGTTGTTTTGTATTGATTCGGCTAGTGTTGAGGGATATGGTGATATCCGGAGTATGCGTCAAGGAAGCTCATCCTCTCATGTGTTATCGTGGCATCTACCAGCTGATCGATCTTTGGGAGGGGAAAGTTGTCTTTAGGGCATGCTCTATTGAGATCGGTAAGTCGATACAGACTCTCCACTTTTCGTTACTCTTGGGGATAACCACTGGGTTGGATAGCATCTTGGGGAACTGGACTTCCCGAATAGATCATGCATTCAGTAGTTTTTTAACTTCCTTCTCTACTGCCGTAGCTTTCTCTAGGGAAGTTTATCGAGCTTTTTGTGCTACTGGTTTAAAAGATGGATCGACATGCAATCGATGACAAGTGATGTTAGGATCAATCCCAGGCTGGTCATAAGGCTACCCATACAAAGACATCTAAATTACTCCGAAGTAGGGTGACTAACTCCCACTTTTCACAATCTGTGAGTGAGGTTCCAATCAAGAACTTTCTTTCATTTGAGATGCCACTAGCTGTGACATCCTCCAGGTCCTCGACGACTCTTTCATAGGGGAGGAGCCTAGCCTCCTCCACTCCTGGTCTGCCATATTTTAGTTGCTATTTGGAGGGCATTAGCCTCTCCTGTTCCTCGTTCTCACTTCTAACTTCTTCGACTTTCTTTTCTGGTTTGGGACAGATGGCCGCTATAAAGCACTTTCTTGCCATCGCCTAATCTCCATGGATATATATATTCCTCGTTCAGTCAAATATTTGAGCTTCTAATGGTATGTAGATGGGACGACCTTCATTGCATTCAGCCATCCTCTCCCTAGGATTGCCTGGTAGGGTGAATCAATATCGACCACGAGAAATTCGATAATTTTTTAGATGTTTCCTGCCCTTTCTAGTAGGACGATCTTTCCCAAGGGACTGGTTATCTTTCCATCGAAGACAACTAAAGGAACGGTGGCTTCCTTTAAGTCGGTGACACTTAATTTCAACTTCCTAAACAGGTCGAGATACATTACTTCGGATGAGCTACCTTGGTCGATGAGAAATTTATCGACGTCATAGTTAGTTATCCAGAGAGTAATGATCAGTGCATCATGATGTGGGCTTCTCACTCCCATCAAGTCCTCATCTGTGAATACAATATGCTTGATGTATTCAACATCTTCTGCTCGCCGAGGCTTCCCATCTTGTGTTTTGGCTGGATCGATTTGAAAAACTTGCATTACAGCTGTAAGCTTTTTTACCTCCATCCGAGCTGTATTTCCTTGAATCTGTTTGAGGTCGGACGCCCCATAAATTATTGCGAACTCATGCCGAAGTCTTCCTTGAGCACGTTATCGGGTCTTTGATCTCCATTGGCAGCTACCTTCTCTGCCTTTTTTTCCATGAATTCACTCAAGTGTCTAGTTTGAGCTAATTCTTCAAGGTGGGTTTTGAGTGCTTTGCAATGCTCGGTTTTGGGCCTTCCCTCCTTGTGAAAAGCACATCTCATTGCGTTATTTCGCTTGGAAGGGTCTCCACCCATCTTCTTGGTCCACTTGATGAACGGTTCATCCTTGATCTTTGCCAGAATCTTATAGATTGGTTCTCTAAAAACTGTGTTTACTGCTTGAAATGCCTTTGAAGCATCACTCTTATTCCCATTCTTGAGGCCATTTTTACCTCCGTTCTTACTCCCTTTATATTTACACTCGTTCATGTCGCTCTCCTTGCCGAAAAATTTGGTGCGACCATTTCCTCCTGCACTGAGTTGGGTCACATCTTCGACTTTGGCATATTTTTCAATACGAGCCATTAAGTCATCGATGGTTGTAGACTCCTTCTTAGTGAGGGACTGGTGCAAGAGGCAGTAGTTGGGTAAGCCAATCTTGAAGGACGCAACAGCGACCTACTCCGAGCAGTTCTCGACCTCATTGAATACCTCTCAATACCTCTTCACGTAGTCTCTGAAGTTCTCCTGGGGCTTTTACTTCATTATCAACAAAGAATCCATCATCTTCGGATGGGGCTGCTGGTAATGAAGCGAGTTGTGAAGAGCTATGACAAGGACTCGAAATTCTTAATAGATCTATGGAGGAGTTTCTCAAACCACTTTTGGGCCACGTTGTGCAAGATCGACGGGAAAATTCGGCACATCAGCGCATCCTTGTGGTTCCAAAGGGTCATGGTTTGCCTGTACTATCTGACATGGGTGATGGGATCAGTCTTTCCATCGTAGATTTTGAACCTGGGAATTGCAAACTTCTTGGGGGCCTCCTCTTCTTCTATTGCCCTTGAAAAAAGGGGACTTTATTTGGGTCCTGAGAGCTCGCCTGGCTAGCTCTCTTGTTGATCTGGCACCCTGATGTGCTGGGTGATGGTCCATCTCTTTTCGGACCAAGTTCCATATATCGTCGTTCCTTCGGCCTCAGCTCCTGTAACGGCAAGTTGGTTGTTGCTGCTCGGACCAGTCGTCATCTGACTTGTGTCCCTCAATTCTTTGAGGCCCACGCCTTGGGCTCCCTCCTCGACTGCGATATCTTCTTGCCTAAGGTCTAGGAGTCCGATAATGGCGTTACCTCGTGTTACGATGGAGTTCTTTCTTTATCCTCTCCAGTCGCCTCTTAAGGCGAGCATTTTTGTCTTCCTGCTTCCGAGTAGCCTCCTCCTGCTCTTGGAGCCTAGCCTCATAGGCGTCGATTAGCCTGGAAACTTGTGTAGACCTAGCTGGCCCCTGGCTTTCTTTCGAGGCTTGCCGTTCTGGATGAAGCCTTGGGTTTGAGCGTCGAACTTCAAATCTAACCCTATGATGGATAGATTGCTCTTGAATATCTGCTTGAGGGGCATTGTTGCTGTGATCGGACATTCTAGGTTCTTATTTGGTGAAGGCTTTCTTAAAGGAAGAACAACCGCTTCCCACAAACGGCGCCAATTGTGGTGACAAGAAATCTCAACACAAATTATAAGTAAATCCAATGACGAGAGAAGTACAGAACAAGAATAAGAATAATCACAATCACACACAACATAAGATGTACATGGTTTGGCAAATTTTCTACGTCCACAGTGGTGCTCTCAGTTTGTATTTCTCTTTTCTCCAGCGAAGTATTTTCTGTTACATATCCTTTTCCCCGGGCCAGGGATTCAATATATACAGGTAAACTTTGGAGAGTGTGGGTGTTGGGAACTCCCACGTTAGCCCACTATCCCTAGAATATCTCACGAGAGATTTTAGGAATAGGGTGGGTCGTTGCTAACAAACTGTTCTTTAGGCTTTGAAGTTTGGACCGGGCCCTCCCTATTTTCAATAGGGCTCAGCCCGGCTATATTTTTGGGCCTACAATAATGGGCGAGGTACCCACAGTATGTATCAAGATAATTTTTAATTATGAACACTTATTTTATATATAACATTTGTATTTAAATTGTAGGTTACTGTGAACCCAAAATAAGAATTAGCATGAGTAAATACATGGTTTACGGGACAAGAGGCAAAATGGTAATGTCCCAAACAGTGATATGCTTCACTATGTGCGTATTTATATGAAAAACAATAGTATTTTTAGTATTATTCATTGCGTTTATTAATGAAATTTTCTCATTCTGATCTATAACTATCATTTAATAGGATGCGATGGAAAATAAGACAGAGCGGGAGTGGAAAGGGTAGTAAAAAAGAGCCAATTCCCAAGGAATGATGAGTTGACAGAGGTCTTTGGGAAAAAGAAAATGGAAGGAGTTCGTGCAGTTTGTCCCCTTGTTTCAAATGAGAAGTTGATGCGTTTAGGGGTGGCAAAGGCCAGAATTAAACAAAAAAAAGGCAAATGATGGTGCAGATGTATTGAAAGAAGATATCATCTCTTCCGTTAATAAAATATTTGAGTAAAATAACACATAGAATCTGGTATATATGTATGTTATATAGTTTCATTTATTAAAAAGAAAACTATCTAAATATAAAGGATATTAACTTACGATAGTTTGATCCATTTTGTCAGATGGTACTGTACAAATTTGGGTTCACGCCTTCTATGCTCAAAAGGAAACTAGTCCACCAATCACACCGATAACTGAGCATGCATCTGATACAAGTCAGTTGCGTAGGAATCTTTCTTAAATTTTAGATTACGTCTTTGCATCAGTTCCTTGTTCTTTTTGCGTGACCACACTTTCTTCTACCAACAGTCCCATAGTCATCTTTCCTTATAGGTATAATGAAGAATTGGCAAAGGGGTATGTCGTAACGGATGCAACAAAGGATAAATTTCATTGTAAACGAATTGGAGTGAGAGAGAGGAAAATATATGTGGAAGAAGTGATAAAGTTGGATGGTTGGTTGTTCGATGCTCCTCGAGGTGGTCAATACACTTTTGTCGACTTAGTCCGGGGGGTATTTGACTTGGATGGATTGGTAGCTTAAATATGTCTAGTTTATGGGTCTCAACCATGCTTTTGTTTTGGACTTAGTTTATGATTTTGATTTGGACTTAATTTGCCAATGCTTTTGATTTGGACTTAATTTGCACTATGTTTATATTATGAACTTTGTATGAGCTATTTATATATGGATTGTGTTTTTATTGTAAAACCCCTTTTAACTCCACCAACGCCAATATTTATTTGAGAACTGTCGATCCCAAGCCCGGGTAAAGGAGGAAGGGAGAGGTAATGTCACAAGACCGGATAAAGGAGCATTATCGATCCCCAGCCTTAATGACTCTTAAGGTGATGCCCTAAGATCTTTTATATCTTAGGGACTCTTTATAATAATAAGTTGTTGTTTCTTCAAAATATGATGCTTCCATGTCACATTTATTGGACTCGGGTCAGGTAAGCTTATGATATTAGTTGCCACAAATGTGGCGGCATGTGGACTAGACATTAATAAAGTCCAACAAATCATTCAGGTTCAATTTAATTTTTTAAATCATTATAGAAGTAGATTCTTTAGACTTACATTTATTTTGAATTATATTTATGTTATAATTTACTGAAATTAATGTTTATTTTTAGTGTGAACCTCCTCGTGATATAAAAGCATATATTCATCGATCTGGCCTGATAGATATGACATGTAAATGCTAAAATTGGTTTTTTTTATTAGGTTACGTTTGTTTAAAAAAGGTAAAAAGAACCGTTTAGTATTTTTATGCAGTGTTTGGGTAAAATCACTCGCCGTCTCTTTACAAATCATCAATTATTTTCCATTGCAACAAAAAAGGCAAAGCTCAAGGGATTTGCATTTTTCCCGTTGCACTTGTTGTGTCCATTTTTTTATCTAGTTGGCGTTTGATGACTTACTTGTGGTCAATTTTTATCTTCTACAAGAAAAAGACGACAATGCTGTAATGTTGTATGATGCAAGGATTTCTAATTTTTCAAAGATCAAAAGAGAATCTGGGGTGAAACTCGAGCACATATTGGCTCCTCAGGCAGTTGATATTGCTAAAGTTGTTGGTGTAGAAGTAGCAGAAACATTCACATAAGTCTCCAACGGGTATACTTGTTTTCATAGTTTAGGATGAATAGACGCGATTGTTATCACTCCACATATTTATATTTATCTATTTTTTCTATATTTTTAGTGTAATCTGGTTTTAAGGTTGCTATTGAGGAGCTACTTAATACATTTGGTCTCACCCCAGTAGAACTGCTTGCAAAGACCACTATGAGTTCTTATGTTTCTTTATTTAGAACTAATTGTTAACTTTACTATCTTAGTGTAGTTTTTAAGGCTATGTTAATGTTGTGGTGAAAAATTATATAGAGATCAAGGGTAGGTCACTTCTCACTTCCATGGAGAACTTTGTGAGAGTACTTCTTGAGGTTGGAAGACCCATTGACACGCCATTGTGAGCACCTCTCTCTCTCTCTCACTCTCTCTTTATATATATATATATATATATATATATATATATATATATATATATATAATATGGGACAATGGTGTTATGAATAGTAACTCATGTATGATAAGACATACATGATAAACATGCATGGCATTTTATGTGTTGCATGCTTGCATGCATACACATGCATACATACTTACATACATTATTATTTTTTTATTAAAATATTTAAAAAAATAATAATTTTTTTAAATATTTTAAAAAAAAATTATTTTTATATTTCTTTTTAGAAGTTTTTTTTTCTAAAAAATGACGGGTTATTATAGGCTGGATTTTATCACGGGAACAAATTTATCACCGTGCCCTCGGGCAAGGGCATCCGCTAGTATATATATATATAGGCAGGCTCCTGTGCACACTAAGTTTGCACATTACTTTTTTAAAGTAGTAAAAAAAATATTTTTGAGTGCTGGCGCACACCAATCTTTTTATGTGATATTTTAACATTTCAACGGACTCACATAAAAAAAATTAGCTGAAAAAAACTTTTTTTGCTATTTTTAAAAAATCGGCCAAACTTTCGCAGTTTTTAAAGGGCTTAAAAGCATAGAAAGTTTGACCGATTTTTTAAAACTAGCAAAAAAAGTTTTTTTGAGCTGATTTTTTTTATATGGGTTCCTTGAAATGTTTAAATATCACACAAAAAAAATCAACTCAAAAATATTTTTTTTACTACTTTAAAAAAGTAATGTGCAAACTTAGTGTGCACAGGAGCCTGCCTCTATATATATATATATATATATATGTGTGTGTGTGTGTGTGTCTTGCATCCACAAATTGTGTTTCAATATATGGTGAGGTCTTCTAGTATATGATGAGAAAGCTACAGGTCTATGTGGCAACGTCGAAAATGTTGCCTAACCCCACCCCACCCACCAACAAAAAATCCCCCCCCCCCCCAAAACTAGGGGTGGCCATAGGCCCGAGGCCCGCCAAGCCCGTCCAACCCGCCCAATAAAAAAATAGGACTTGGGTAAGGTGAATAGGCCCGCAAAGCGGGCTTGGCAAAATTTTATAGGCCCGATTTTTTTTCGGGCGGGCTTGGGCATAAGTTCTTAAGCCCGATGAGGCCCGGCCCGAGGCCCGAAAAATATATATATATATATTTATATATATGGGGGAGGGGGAACTTTTATAAATATAAAAACGTATACCAAGTCTTTTCATGTAGAGTGGAAAACTTTATATTTGGACTTTGTAATATATGGAGTTTAAAACAGATTTTAAATTAAAAAATTGGTCTTTAAATAAAAAAATAGGTATTTTAATTTTTTTTTAAATCTTTTAATTAACATAATAAGGCCCGATCGGGCGGCCCTGGGTAAAGAGCTTTTAAATCTGGGCGGGCTTGGGATTACATAATAAGGCCCGATCTGGGCCCGAGCGGGCTTGGGATAGCCGTTAATTTTTCAAGCCCGACCGGGCCTGCCCAGGCCCGGCCCACGGCCACCCTTACCCCAAACAAATCCACCACCACCCACCCCAAAAAAAGAAAAATAACTAGAAGACTTTTGAATTCACCTCTATAGATTCTATTGATGTTATCACGTTGAGGGACGAGCTGTTTACTGTGTGTATTATGTTGGATATGTATTCTTCGGTGTAAAAGTATTTTCACCTGTTAGGAGTAAAATTATGTTCAATATGTTTCGGGGCCTCGTATGCATCGGTACACCTTGGACTTAAATAGAGAAGAATAAAAGTAGGAAATTATATCAAAGATCATAACACATGCACAAGTCATAATCCACATCCTTATTTTACGTGTATACAACTTTCACATTTCTTTTTATAAACATTTTATCCCATTCTATAAATCGTTATTTATTACAGCTGTTAATTCTTTTATGTTGATTCACAACTTAGTTAACCAATTTAAAATATAGGTTTTTACGGTCTAGTCCTTGGACTAGCAATTTTGGACAAAAAAACCGGTGAACTAAATTTTAAACGATTAGGTCCAACATATAAATACCCCCAATTTAAAAAAAACATAAACCTAATCGGCTATTGGAGTTTTCTCTGCAAGTAACGACTATTCTCCGAAATCGAAAATAACATCAATCTTATGCTTTGATCGTCTGTCCTATAATCGATTACAGTGTTCTTATTCGATTCTACCTGTATCACTTGGCTCTATCATTTGTAAGTTTATCTTTATCAGCAGTTGATTTTTCTATTTTCGATCGATTACAATAAGTATATGTCCTTTGTTTTAATTCAAGAGACTCATTGTAATATTCATTCATGTGATTGAATAGCTTTTTATACGTTATATATGTATATGTTTTTAATTTGTGTTTTTTATGCATTTATGTTTGGATTCTTCATAAATAAGTTATATTTATCAATATTTGTAATTCTTAGTTGAATGTGCTGAATGAATATTATTGATGTTTCATTCTAATTTTAAGAGTCCTTGATTTTCATTTGGTATTGAATCACTTATTGATATAGGTCCGCGCCAACGGAAACAACCAGTTCGATATCAGTTTTCTCAAAGTACACGCAATGTTTATAAAGTACACGTGATTGATATTTGATAATATGTTTTGTTTTATTGCTTCCTGTATAGGTTTTTAAAAAGTGCCTGTAAGTCTATATTAATTATAAATAAATATTTTTATATTTCATGCATTAAATTATTGCACACATTTTTAGAATTGTTGACCTTGAAGTAAATGTTTTTCGTCTCTGTTTTACTGCAGGACATTATGGTAAGTAGTGTAATAGCAAGGTGTTGTTATTTGGATAATATGGCTTGTATTGAAATATTTGAAGATAGCTCATTAGATTTCATATGCAATGAGTTGTGTATTAGGTTTACTAATTTGAGAAGTGGGAGTTTTTCATTGAGGTATTCATTTGGTGATGAATGTCGGTTCATGTTGGTTTGTGACAACGATGTTTGTTGTATGTTGCGGTCCCAATTGATCGTGAAAGCTAATTTCATTTGGATATATGTCATTGATTCATTACCATTTCCATGTAATACAAGAGATGAACGGGTTGACTGCTCTAATCGAATTTTTGAAGGGGTTGACTGCAGTAATACAAGGTCTGAGAGGGTTGACAGTGGTGATACAAATACACAGAGGTTAGAGTCTTTATCATCAGGCACTAAAAATGATTTTAATAGTTGCATTGAAAATGACTTTTATCTTGGAGGTGTGGAGTCAAGTAAGTCGAAAGTCTATCTTTCGAATGATTGGAAGACTTATATAAGTCATGAGCAGCAGTGTTTTGAAGGAGGTGTAGTGGAATTTCGGGATAAATTGCGAAAGTATGCCGTTGAGGTTGGGTTCAAGTATGTGTATTTGAAGAATGATAAAACTCGAGTGACGGCTGAATGCTCTAAAAAGACTACTGAGAATTGCATATGGAGAATTCATGCTTCATTATCTACAATAAATGGATACTTTTACATACGTTCAATGAATAATGAGCATACATGTAGAGGTGTCTTTCGTAGTCCGTCAGCCAAAATGATAGCCTCCAAGTTGGTTTCAACATTGGTAGCTGATGATCTTAGAGATAACCCGCTATTGAGACCAATTGATGTAGTTAGAGATATGAAGAAGAATTATGATCTTGATATAGCTTATCAACATGCATGGCGTGCGAAAGAGATGGCTGCTGTTGATATACATGGTGATGAAAAGGTTTCTTATGCATTAATGAATAATTATCGTGACCTTCTATTGCAGTATAATCCTGGGTCGCATTGCATCCTTGACGTGGAACATGAGAGTAAAAAATTCAAGAGAATATTTGTAATGTTTAGAGGAAGTATTTATGGATTTCAATACTGCAGACCTGTTTTATTTCTTAATGGTGCCTTTTTGAAGAGTCGTTACCGTGGAACAATACTATCAGCTACTGCAAGGAATGGGAACAATGGTAAATGAATTTTAAATATTTTATTTTGTGTATTGCATTGAAATTTTGTTTGTTCCATTCCATAACATCAAAATACAAGCATAAAAATATAAAATACCTTTGAAGGTCTTTGTTTTAGTTCACGTGTACTTTTCATTTTTCTACGTGTATTGTCGTGATATGTCTTATTTTGTGTAATACTAAGTAAAGTACATGCATAGTGCATGTAAAGTACACGTGAATGTTTTTGTTAATGTCACGTGTACTTTTCATTTTTATGCGTGTACTTTGATAATGATGACTTTATGTGTAGTAATAAGTAAAGTACACGCATTTTACATGTCAACTACACGTGAATGTTTTTCTTAATTTCACGTGTACTTTTCATTTTTATGCGTGTACTTTGATGATGATGTTATGTTGAATACAAACTAAAGTACACGCATTTTACATGTCAAGTACACGTGAATGTTTTTCTTTATTTCACGTGTACTTTTCATTTTTATGCGTGTACTTTGATGATAGGTGTTGTTATTTAGAAATAATAAAGCAAAGTAAATGTTAAAAATGTAAAGTACCTTTGAATGTTTTTGTTTAGTTCACATGTACTTTACATTTTTATGCGTGTATGTTGATGTTAGTCTTGTTAATAATAAAGCCAAGCAAAAGATTGATGAGTAAACGTGCATTTTATCATGTGTACGGTACATTTTTATGCTTTGTCTTGTTATTTACAAACAATTTAGATTAAACACAATATATTTCCCATGTGTTTTAGGGTCTGCGCCAGCAGCATCAATATACAAAGTATTGTACATGGATATGTTATTTATTTTAATTTTAATATATTTTTTAAATTTCAGGACTTTTTCCTATTGCATATGTTGTTGTTGATTCCGAAACCGAAGATAACTGGATGTGGTTTCTAGTCAATTTGCATAGTGCAGTAGTTGAGCAATATCGAAACATAACATTTATATCAAATCGAAACAATGGATTACTTGAAGCTGTTTCGAGGGCCTTCCCGTTGTCTGCACATTCCTACTGTATACATCATTTATAAGGGAATATAAAAAAGAAAATTCGTGGGAATTGTGCTGGATTTCGAAAGAAAATTGTTAAAGATTTTTTGTCTTGTGCATATGTTGTCTCAGTTGATGTATTTCACAAGAATATTGAAGCATTGAAGCAGGAAGGAGGAGCTGCTATTGCCGATTTCATTGATAGTTTGCCTCCCGAGAATTGGTCCTGTGCATATTTCCCTGGTAAACGGTATGGTGACATGGCATCTAGTGTTGCGGAGTCATTCAATTCATGGATATTGGAGGAAAGGCATTTACCAGTAATGAATATGCTTGATAAATTGAGAGTGAAGATTATGAATTTCAATGCAAACAAACTTGTTGAGTCTGACACTTGGGCAAATGAGCTATGTCCTTTTTTTCAAAAGTTACTGAATGAAAATTGGAATAAAAGCCGACATTGGACTATTAGTCGCTCAAGTCAAAATGTATTTGAAGTTCATTCAGAAGTGCGAGGAACAGTTGACTTAGGATAAAGGACTTGTTCTTGTAAGAGTTGGCAGATTAGATGTTTTCCATGTTCTCATGTTGTTTGTGTTGTGCGGAGGAAAGGGACCAGTATTTATGATTATATTGAGGAGTACTATAAGGTATCTTTCTACAGAAAATCATACTCGATACCTATAGTTCCTCTTCCTGATTTGATTTCCTTAAATATTCCTATTCCTGAAAATCCATCTATCCTTCCACCAATGACTAAGAGACCGACAGGCAGGCCAAGAAATAAGAGAATAAAGTCTTCTGGTGAGATCACAGTAAGGGAAGTTACTTGCTCGAGGTGTAGTAAAACGGGTCATTACAGGTCTACTTGTAAGGAACCCATTTGACTATTTTTAAAATTGTTGAATTCATTCATTTTAACCATTTGATTGAATAAATTAATTAATAAACCATTTGTTTCACATAAATGAATGTAATTTATTTTTAAGTCTCATATATTAGTTTTTTTTTGTGTTGTTGTACTCAATTTTTCATAAAACATACATGATCATTATTCCTTGTGTTCACGTGTACTTTGCCTTTGTATACGCATGTTATGTAAAGTACACGCGCATTTTGATGTCCAAAGAAATTATAGGTATTTTAGCAATAGTCCCATTTGTGAATGTTTTGTTTGTCCTAATCCCATTTGACTTTTTTATTCATAATTGGTCCCATTTAGCAGTTGTGGATGGTCAGTTCAATATGCGTGTACTTTATAAAAGCATGCGTGTACTTTACTTATTGTACATGCATGAGATACACGCATAATATAAATATAATGTGCGTGTACTTGATGAAATGTGCGTGTACTTTATGAAGTACACGCATTGATAATTAAAGTACACGCATTTAAATATAATTGTACATGCATGTTTTAGAAAACTACACGCATATTGATATGACAAAAATCTAATTCAATATACGTGTATTTTATGTATTATGCATGTAATTTTATCAAGTATTCGTATATAAATGCATGTACTATTTCGAAAATGGTTTTTGGCATTACAATCTGCTTGTACTTTATAAAAGATATTTGGGTCACTCATATTCTTAAACTCCTATGGGTATTATGGTCCGCGCCAGCGTCATTATTATACAAGTACTAGTTGTAAGCCCGCGCGATGCGCGAGAGAGGCGCAATGTACGAAACATAAGAAAAAATATATCTAAAAAATTTGTAACAAAAATATCCTTCTTATTTACATTTGCATTGAAGAGCGAGGTTTTAATTAAAAATACAACTTGTAGTTATTTAATCATCGAGCATTAGAAACATATGTACTACATAGTGCATTATATTGTTGTAATGTTTTTTCGAAATGATATTTTTTAAAATATCAATGTTAAAAACCATATTATTTTTCATGTTAATTGTATTGTTGTAAATTGGACCAACATCAATGTTAATTGTAATAAAATTCTTCTTAATGTTTATTGTGATTATATCAATGGCCATAGGGTAGTGAGACGTGGAACCATTCCACTTTATTTTTCATTACAAAGAGGGATGAAAAGAGGGAGAGAGAAGTACGTTGGAAATGAAGAGTTGTCACTTTTGAGGAAGTCAAATACTTGAAAATCGTAACTGAGTTCGTTGGAAATCAAAGAGACAGATTCACAAATAGAGACACCTTTAAGATAGTTGAGTAATAATTACCCAATAAATGATGTGCCACGTGGATAGGCTAATTGCAAAGCATAATAAATGCCATGTTTTGCATTTTAGAGTATATAGAGATAGAGATTTCAATCTGCTTGTACTTTATAGACTATGCATGTACTTTATAAAGTACACGTGTAATATATAGAGTACACGCATTTATATTTATTTCAATAGGCGTGTACTTTATATATTATATGTGTACTTTGTATTGTACACGTGTAATATATAGAGTACACGCATTTATATAATTTTTTTTGATGAAATGTTATAAATGTTAAAATTTTTAACAAAACACGTGATCATGTTTATAAGGGTTCACGTGTACTTTACTATATTGGATTATGAAATAACTCAGAACACATTCATGAAAGAAATAAAAATTTTATTAAAAACAAAAAAATAAAGTACAATTTTTCAAATAAAGAAAACTGAAAAAACTAAACAGGGCTTCTAGAAGGGATGTTTGTCAAAGGCATCCAGGGTATCAGGGAGAGAGTCAATGAAATTCGACCAGTGTCGAATTTCTTCTTCTATGACAGCTACAAGTCCTTCATGGAGAGCCTTTTTCTCCTTCAGCTTTGCGATTTTCAGGGGAACTTCCTTTGTATAGAAATAAATGAGTTCTTCATGTGTTTGAGGAGGGTCCTCATCCACATTAAATAAATCTATGGGATTGGGTGGAAGTCCAGAATAGCCTTCCCTCACATATGTTTGAAACTGCTCAAAGGCAGTTTCATATGAGGAAATATTTTCCTCAATTTGCCTTATTTTTTTTTTGTTTCTTTCATCTCTCTCAAGAGTTTCTCGCAAGTTTTCTGCTGGAATAGCCATTATGTAATCTTTACCCTAGCTGTAATGGTTAAGAAAGGAACAAATATTACTCTTTTATAGGAAAAAGTGAAAGTTATTTATTTCTTGACCAGAAGTAGTTGGGAAGTGAGTAGTTGAGCTTAATAAATTGATTTTAGTTATTGTGTCCTTGATGAATTCTTCAAAGTAGTTTTCAATTAATATAATAAATAATCATTATATTAACCACTGCGTGTACTTTAGTGAAAATGCGTGTACTTTGGATAATTAATTGTACTTAGTAATTATGACTTGTATTTTTCGTGAAAACTAATTTTACATTGTTTCATAACAATCAGATGCATTGTTTGTCTAAACCTTACGTGGATTGTGATCCGCGCCAGCGGGAAAAAAACATTTTGGTATGTAAATACACATGTATTTACATACCAAAATATCACATGTATTTTGAAAATACACGTAATATTTTCAAAGTACAGGTAAGTATTGGTAGGTAAATTTTGAAATATCAGGAATATCAAGTGTACTTTCAAAATACACGTGTATTTTGAAAATACACGTTAAAATAAACGTGTACTTTCAAAATACACGTGATATTTTTCACGTGTATTTTTATAATACACGTTTGATGATGCTAAGATTTAGCACCACCAGGTAAGTGTTAGTGAGCTCAAGCGGTAGCAGCCATGGAGATGTATAAGTGTATAAGTAAGTAAGTGTATAGAAGGGGATGAGTATAAGAGGAAATTAGACAATGATGTATAGTGGTTCAGCCAATTTGGCCTACATCCACTGTGAGTGTGTGATCCACTAAGTATGGGCACTAATGGCCTTGGATACAATACACATAACCCTCTCTCTCTCTCTACTGTGTGTGAACAAGCAGAGTTTTAGCTAGGGCTACTGTTCAAGGATCGATCCCCTGTAGGGTTGGGGGTGACAAGTATATATAGGTCTTGGGGGGTGTAGTGTACCCCCCAGGTAAGCATGGTGCATGTGAATAATGATCCAGCCAACCCCCTGTTGACACCTGTAGATGCCAAATGATGACACAATATTCCCTCACGTGAGGGTGTGATTCGGTTATAACGGTCTGCCACGTGTCATATGAGCCTCACGCGCACTGTTCCACGCGTCTCCCAAACCACGCGCTGTCAGGATGTCACCCTCGGCCTATGAGCCGAGGCCGAGGGCAAAGTTCCTTTCGGTAGCGAGTCTGGCTTAGTTCTGGCCTCGTACTGTCGTACCCTCGTAGGGTCGTCCGGAGCCTGGGGGGTCGGCCCCTCGTACTGTCGTCCGGAGCCTGGTGGAGGGTCGGCCCCTCGTACTGTCGTCTGGAGCCTGGTGGAGGGTCGGCCCCTCGTACTGTCGTCTGGAGTCTGGTGGAGGGTCGGCCCCTCGTATGGTCGTCTGTGTCTGGTGGTGGCCAGCTGGGGCCTACTGAAGGGTCGTCCCCTCGTAGGGTCGTCCGTACTAGAGGTAATCCCCATCCAGGCTCAGGGTATAAACGGGCATATCAATCACCCCCCAGCCCTTAGCCATAGGTGTCATTGAGATGGCTGAGGGATAGTGTTTTAAATGAGATGCAGGTATGATCAGTTAGGTGAGTGACACCTGGTTAGGTACTCATTGTTGTTCCAGTTTCCAAGGCATGACGGCTGCACACTGCGCTTGGGTCCTTGCACCCTAATGATGCCTTCCTCGTGGGCTGTGTCCTGCCTTGGTCAATGGGCCCACTCATTGCTAAGGTATTTAAGGTATTTTCAAACCCTTTCTCTTCCTTCTTCTTCTTCGCGCCTAAGCATTCTCTCTCTCTAGAATTTTCAGCCTACATCGCCATTTGCAGCCTTCGATTCTTCCAGGCCTAGCAGCGTTCTTGTTCTCTCCTCATCAGGTAACCTCTTTCATCCAGTGCTCTCTTTTTCTTTCATTTTCGTTCGTTTTTTAGGCTCGTAGGCAGCCATTTTCCTTAAGTTGTGCCATAACCTTTTCCGGTGTATTTTCCGGTGTCTTCTCCGGTAACTGGCTCTTGGATGTTCTTGAGTGTTCTTGAGTGAAAACCTTTGAGTTCTTTGTTTAATCCAAAAGTCAAATCTGGTCCACTCCCCGCTTGTTTGTAGCTAAATTACCCAAGTCTAGTATAATTTCTTTAAGTGTTGGGTCTTCCCCTTAATGCTTAGGAGGCTTTACAACCTGGTGTCTGAATTCCCGTCCCTGAGAGAGAAACTATTTACCGAGATCAGACGAATAGAGGAAGAGGAAGAGGGGAGACGAGGGGCCGACCCTAATTGGGTACGACCCATTTTTCCCATTCCTCTTGCCACCATTAGACCATCTGAACCCTCTGAGTCTTGTGGATCGTCGTCTCGTCCGGCCGAGACACCCAACCTAAGTGAGATGGACGAGAGAACCTCCTCTCCAACTGGTGCTGGAACTTCTGGTAGAAGGGACTCTCCTGACCATAGCCCTCCCCGAGAGGCCGAGGGTACGATCCCCTCTGAGGCTGTCCCTGTGACAACCCTATCCCCCAACGCCTTCCAAGTAGCATTTCCTCAGGGTCCTCCTGCAGGTGATGAGGGGGATGAGGACGATGATACAGATGATGAGGTTGATACCTCCCATGCCTCGTCTTTTATCTCCTCTGTCAGGGATAGGGATCTTCTGATATGGAGGCATATTTACGGAGTGCCACCTGGGGTGACTATGAGGGTTCCCTCCGAGGACGAGAGGGTCTTTGAGGGTGAAGAGGGAGAAGTTGCAGTCTACGAGCAAATGTTCAAAGTAGGTGTCAGACTTCCCTTTCACCCTGCCATTATAGATATTCTGTCGGCTCTGGGCGTCTCCCCCTCGCAACTTCCACCCAATTCTTGGAGGACGATTCTGGGGTACATCTCTCTGTGGAAAAACGCTTTCACTGACGAGCCCTCGTCCGACGTGTTCTTGGCCTGCTACAATATCACCTCTTCATCTAAACAGCCCGGATACTATCATCTGGGAGCGAGAAGGTCTGAGAAGAAGCTGCTCCACGTGGCTCAAACTTCCAATCATGATTGGAAAAAAAGGTTCTTCTTCATATCTGGGGCATGGGAGAGCTCCACCGAGGCGTCCCCTTCTGCCGATGCTCCGAGGGTTCCTAACAGATGGTCTAACCCTTCCATGAAAGCTAGGTCAGACCCCGGACTTAGCTTGGAGGAGAGGGATATTGTTGAGTATCTGAGGGGACGAGGGAGAGAGGGTGAGATCCCAAAGTTCGAAGATTTGATGACCCCTCGCTTCCTTAAAGAAGCTGGTCTGAGGGTCGGCCCTCTGACAGAACTATGTGAGTTATACTGAACATTTTCCCATCTTTACTTATTTTTGAAGTGTTCTCTCTTTATCTCTGAACTTTTCTGATTCATCGTATCCTTTTCAGGTCGTCCTGCAGGCGTGTCAGATTATCTCTGGGATATGACTGCTCCAAGACTTCTTGCTGGTCTGTCAAAGAAGAAGGGGAAGGAGCCTCAGCAAGCTCCTAAGAAGACAAGGGCCTCAGGGCCGACAGTTGTTGAGCCGACAGCTGTTAGCCACAAAAGGAAGGAGCCTGAGGCTCCTGTCGAGCCTCGTCCTGACCCTAAGACGAGGGCCAGGGCCGAGGCCTCTGAAGGAGCAACCTCTTCACCAAGCATGGGGGCCTTCTGGTCTCAAAATCTGTCCCATCTGAGGGTCGACCCCTCATCTCTTATCGCCAACCTGAGGGCAGCAAAGGCCTCTATGTTCTCTGCACCGTCGGCCTCCGACTTCGAGTTCTTGGCGCAGATGCCTCCAGCCAAAGTGTATGACTACGGTCTGCACTCCCTTGCTCAGGTATTGGTCCTGACCTTTAATTTCATTCTCTATGTTTCCTCGGCTCCCCTTGACGCATCTTCATTTTTCTTGCAGTCTGTCTGTGCCTTCACCTCTGCCACCAAGTGGATGGCCGAGAATCAACAGAAATTCCATGAAGCTGAGAGGGCCATCCAACAAGAGGCTGACCTACGGACAGAGCTGGGCACTGCGAGGGCCGAGCTGGAGAGCACAAGGGCTGAGCATGCTAGAGTCCTTGATGAGCTGACGAGGCAGCATGATGCCGATATGCAGGCCAAGGACTTGTTGATCAAAGACAAGGACTTGTTGATCAAGGACAAGGATGAGGCTCTGATCAACCTGGAGGCCCGTCATAAGACTGATCTGGAGGCAGCCATCAAGAAAGCTGAGGCTGACGCTGTGGAGGCATACAAGATTTCAGACGAATTTCAGGGCTTCGGCCTTGAATATCTTGAAAGGGGGATTAGGACGGCCTGCCGGTGGGTCGTCCTCAGATTTGGGGAGGTCGTCTCCTCTGTTCGCCCATCATTGGAGGGTGTTCAACTAGACGACCCCCTAATTGCCGAGGCCCTCAATCAAGTGGAGGCCCAAGTCCAGATCGAGGGGGTCGGCACATCTGAAGATGATCCGGTGCTGGTAACTGAGGAGACCATTCCCATTGACGTTGAGGCTCTACCCTCTGATGTCGTCCCCTAGGGTGGCTGCCTGTAGCCCATACCCTTGTTTTTGTATTTTTGTTCTGTATATTGTAAAACACTTGATGCTTTATATTAATACCATCGTCTCTTCCTTTCACAACTGTCTCCCATATTTAATTCTGTTATGGTTTGTTCCTTGCAAATTTGCTTCTTCGTTGATGATGATGATACTAACCCTTCCCTCGTCTTTTTGAGGACCAATGTGGGGTCGTCCCCTCATCAGGCCTCATTATAGCCGAGGGTTCAAATGATCAAATTAATGATTTTTAAATAAAGTCTACCCTCGTCTTTCTTGAGAACAGTGGTGGGGTCGTCCCCTCCACTGGTCCTCATTATAGCCGAGGGTTCTGATAACCAATTTAATGGTTTTTAAAGTCTTCCCTCGTCTTTCTTGAGGACAGTGGTGGGGTCGTCCCCTCCACTGGTTCCCATTATAGCCGAGGGATCAACTTTCCAATTTAATGGATTTTGAAGTCTTCCCTCGTCTTTCTTGAGGACTGTGGTGGGGTCGTCCCCTCCACTGATCCCCATTATAGCCGAGGGATCAACTTTCCAATTTAATGGATTTTGAAGTCTTCCCTCGTCTTTCTTGAGGACTGTGGTTGGGTCGTCCCCTCCACTGATCCCCATTATAGCCGAGGGATCAACTTTCCAATTTAATGGATTTTGAAGTCTTCCCTCGTCTTTCTTGAGGACTGTGGTGGGGTCGTCCCCTCCACTGATCCCCATTATAGCCGAGGGATCAACTTTCCAATTTAATGGATTTTGAAGTCTTCCCTCGTCTTTCTTGAGGACTGTGGTGGGGTCGTCCCCTCCACTGATCCCCATTATAGCCGAGGGATCAACTTTCCAATTTAATGGATTTTGAAGTCTTCCCTCGTCTTTTTTGAAGACAGTGGTGGGGTCGTCCCCTCCACTGGCCCTCATTATAGCCGAGGGTTCAACTTACCAAATCAATCGTTTTTAACAAAGTCTTCCCTCGTCTTTCTTGAGGACTGTGGTGGGGTCGTCCCCTCCACTGATCCCCATTATAGCCGAGGGATCAACTTACCAAATTAATGATATATATGAAGTCTTCCCTCGTCTTTCTTGAGGACTGTGGTGGGGTCGTCCCCTCCACTGATCCTCATTATAGCCGAGGGATCAACTTCTTTGCATGTATACTAGAACTGATAACCACTGGATGAGGGAAACACTGATACTTCTCATTAATCTTCAATGTGTTCTGTCGAAACAATGCTTATTACAACTATGGCTTATCAAGACCTTACAACACTACTGGTAGTATTTTTTCAAATGATCTGCATTCCAGGGGTTTGAGAAAGGTTCCCCCTCCAGGTTCTCTAGCCTGTAGGTCCCCGGGACAACTTCATCGATGACCCTATATGGGCCATGCCAATTAGGATGGAGCTTGTTGGGTTTCTGCCAAGTCTTTTTAAGAACCAAGTCTCCCACTGCGATAGGCCTCTGTTTCACCCTTTGGTTGTAAAACTTTGCGGTCCTCTGCTGGTAGGAAGCTTGCCTTATCTCAGCATCCTCCCTTCTTTCCTCAATCAGGTCTAGGTCAAGTCTTCTCTCTTCCATATTCCCCTGGGGGTCATACATTTGGACCTTATGAGTAGGAAACTCCACTTCGGTGGGGATGACTGCTTCTGATCCATAAGCTAACATGAATGGGGTCTCCCCGGTAGGGGTCCTTACTGTCGTCCTGTATGCCCACAACACTGCATATAACTCCTCGACCCATCTTCCTTTTGCCTCCTCAAGCCTCTTCTTAATCCCATCTAGGATTGTCCTGTTCGTAACTTCGGTTTGCCCATTGGCCTGAGGTCGGCCTGGGGTGGAGAAAAATTGTTTGATACTTACCCTCTCACAGTACTTCTGTAAAGAGGCATTCTTGAACTGGGTCCCGTTATCCGAGATGAGGGTGTTGGGTAGACCATATCTGCATATCACATTCTTCCAGATGAACTGGAAGGTCTTCTGCTCCGTGATCATGACCATCGGCTCGGCCTCTACCCACTTTGAAAAGTAGTCAATTGCTACGATGAGGAACCGATAGTTATTGACTGCTCTCGGTAAGGGTCCTATCAGATCAATCCCCCATATTGCGAACGGCCATGGGGATGCAATGGAGGTGAGAGGCTGGTGAGGTTGATGAGGGATAGTAGCAAATCTTTGGCATTTATCACACTTTTTAACATATGCGGCAGCATCTTTTCCTAAGGTCGGCCACCAGTAGCCTTGGGTGATCACCCTCTTTGCCAAGGATCTACCCCCAATATGGCTTGAACACGACCCTTCATGCACGTCTTGCAAAATGGAAGGGACCTCTGAGGGATGCACACACCTACGTAAGGGGAGCAGAAACCCCTTTTTATACAGCGTGTCTCCGATGACAGCGAACTTTCCAGCCCTGTACCTCAGCTTCTTCCTCTCTTGGCTCGCTTCTGGCATCTCTCCCCCTTTAATGTATCTGATCAGAGGGTCCATCCATGAAGGTTCTTGAGAAACATTCATGCAAATGCCAAGTGTTCCCTCGTCGTCTTCGATAGTTGGTCGAAGCAAAATTTCTACCGGGACTGTCCTCCTTATGTCTGTCCTAGTAGCTGAGGCCAACCTTGTAAGGGCGTCAGCACGGCCATTGTCGAGCCTAGGTATCCTCTTGAATTTCACTTCTTTGAATTTTTTCAGCAATGACCTCACCTTATCAAGATACCTAGCCATCCTCTCGTCTTTGGCCTCATAGGCTCCTAGTATCTGATTCACCACCAGCCTTGAATCACTGTGAACCAAAATTTGGCTGACACTAAGGGATTTGGCTAAGGAGAGGCCAGCTATCAAGGCCTCATACTCAGCCTCATTGTTGGAGGCTTTGAAATTGAACCTCAGGGCGTACTCGACGTCTGTGCCATCGGGTGCTGATAGTATCAGTCCAGCACCACTTCCGCTATCACAGGAGGACCCGTCAACGAAGAGGCTCCACGGAGTCTTTCCTTCAAAAAAATTTCCCTCAGAGAGGGACCGCTGTCTAAAGATGTATCTTCCCTCTTCGTTTTCAGTCACTTTCCTTCTAGCGGTGCTCGTCTCAGCCATTTCTGCAGGTGTGTCTGCGGGTCTGTCTTCTGTATCTGCCTTCCCGAGGGTCTCACCCTCGGCCTCATCTTCTTCCCATGTGAACTCAGCCACGAAGTCTGCCAAGGCTTGCCCCTTAATGGCTGTCTTAGGCTGATACACAATGTCAAATTCCCCCAACTCTATAGCCCAGGTCATTAGCCTTCCTGATTTTTCAGGCTTGTGTAGGACCTGCCTAAGAGGAGAGTCAGTAAGGATGACCATAGTATGGGACTGGAAGTATGGTTTCATCTTCCTTGAGGCATGGATCAAGGCATAGGCCAACTTCTCCATCCTCGGGTATCTCTGCTCTGCCCCCTGGAGTGCCTTGCTGTTGAAATATACGGGCTTCTGTATCCCATCTTCGTCTCTTACGATTGCTGCACTGATAGCGGATTCTGAGACAGCAAGGTACACGTACAGTCGTTCACCCTGCACGGGTCGTGACAGCAGCAAGGGAGACCCTAAGTATGATTTCAGCTGCTTGAAAGCCTCATCACACTCTTCGCTCCATTCAAAGGCTTTCCTGAGGATCTTGAAGAATGGTAGACACCTGTCTGTAGCCCTTGACACAAATCTGTTCAAGGCAGCCACTCTCCCTGTGAGCCTCTGAACGTCTTTAATGGACTTGGGGGTCTTCATCTCAATAAGGGCCTTTATCTTTTCAGGATTGGCCTCGATGCCTCTTTGATTGACAATGAACCCCAAGAACTTCCCCGCTCCGACCCCGAAGACACACTTGGCCGGATTGAGCTTCATTTTGTATTTGTCCATTGTATTAAAGGTCCTTTCCAGGTCTGCCACATGATCCTCTGCCTTCAGACTCTTGGTCAGCATGTCATCTACGTAAACCTCCATAGACTTCCCAATTTGGTCTTCGAACATTTTGTTTACGAGGCGCTGGTACGTTGCCCCCGCATTTTTTAGGCCAAAGGGCATGACCCTGTAACAGTATGTCCCCTTGTCAGTGATGAAGGCGGTCCTCTCTGAGTCCTCAGGGTTCATGAAAATCTGGTTATACCCTGAGTAGGCATCCATGAAACTCATGAGCTCATGGCCTGCGGTAGCGTCTACCATCTGGTCGATGCGGGGGAGAGGGAAGCTGTCTTTGGGACAATGCTTGTTGAGGTCTGTGAAGTCCACGCACATTCTCCACTTGCCGTTGGCCTTTGGGACGATGACTGCATTGGACAGCCACTCAGGGTAGATGACCTCTCTGATAAATTCAGCGTCTTCTAATTTTTTAACCTCATCCCTGATGACCTTATACTTTTCTCTAGAGTAAATCCTCCTCTTCTGCTTTACCGGCTTCACTCCCTCTACCACATTGAGTTTGTGGCACATGATTTCAGGGTCGATCCCTGGCATATCTACATGACTCCACGCGAAGACGCTTCGCCTTCTCCTCAACAGTTTGATGAGGTCTTCCTTGATACTGGGCTTCAGAGATTTGCCAACTTGGACGGTTTTTCCCGGGTCATCCTCATCGAGGGTGATGGGTTCTACCTCCTCAGCGGCCTCTCCTTTTTTGAGCTTCGTCTCGTCCCTGGGGTCTAGGGTATCAATGTTGTAAGTGGCTGTAGCCCTCTTGTGTGCCTCCCTTTCTTCAGCGGAGTTGTAGTAGCACTCTCTCGCTGTCGTCTGGTCTCCCTGAACTTCCCCCACCCCATAAGGGGTAGGGAACTTAACCATCTGGTGGACCGTGGACGGCACAGCTTCAAACCCTTTGAGGGCCACACGTCCCAGTATGATGTTGTATGCCGAAAACACATGCTCATCCAGCACAAAGAAACTGACCCTCTTGGTGAGCCATCTCGGCCACTCGTCCCCCATCCTGACATCAGCCTCATATATTCCTAGAGGGTGAACCTTCTCCCCACTGAACCCAATCAATGGATGATGGTATGGGACAAGTCTGGCACGACTGAGGCCCAAGGCCTTGAAGCATGGCCAAAACATCACATCTGCGGATGAGCCCCCATCCACCAGGATCCTCGGCACTTCGCACCCGTGCACCCTGGTGGTGATGACGAGAGGGTCATCATGCGGGGCCAATAGGCCCTTGAAGTCCATTCTTGAAAATCCCACAATCAAAGTGTCCATATCAACCTTCTTCCTTTTTTCTTACTTGACCTCTACGGAGGTTGAGTGCACCGTCTTCATCACTGCCTTAGCCTCAGCGACATGGGCCTTCCTGTCGGCGACCTCAGACCCTCCTCCTGCAAGTCCCCCGGAGATCATTCCCACCCCGAGCGAGATCATATTGAGCCTCTTGACAGGGCCGTGGTCGTCTCTCGGCGGGAGGTCGGGGTCGTCCTCATCATCAGAGGGGTCGTCCCCTCTTTTTTGAGGACCTTCTCTGCAGGCATCGACTCGCTTCTTTCTGGGGTCGTCCCCTCGTCCCCTCTTGAAGTCGGCTTTGTCGACGTACTTTCTGAGCTTCCCTTGCTTCAGCATCTTCTCAATCTCATCTTTCAGAGCAAAGCATTTGTCTGTTACGTGGCCGTGGTCTTGGTGAAATTCACACCACAGGTTCTTATTCCTCTTGTCGGGGGCTGCCCTCAGCTTTTCAGGCCACTTCAGCGTCCGGTCACTCTTTATCTCATTGAGGATCTGTTCACAGCTGACCGTCAGAGGGGTGTACCCCGCGAACTTGTCATCCATGGACCTCTTCTTCCCCTCTTTGTTCTTCTTAGGGTATTTACTCCCACTTGCACCTCCTCTTTCGTCCTCATATTTTGCAGCCATCGCCTCTTCGGCGTTCATCACCTTTCCTGCTGTCGACAACAGTTCGGCCATCGTCCTCGGAGGGTCTTCAGCAAGCTTCCATAACAGCTTCCCCTTTTGGAGTCCTCCAATCAGGGTTGTCATAGCTATGCTCTCCTCATAGTCTTCCACCTCCAGCTTCTCTTTATTGAATCTGGCTATGTAGTCTCTCAGGGTCTCATTCTTTCCCTGCTTAACATAGAGCAGGTGTGTGGTCTTCTTCTGTGGCCTCACCCCGAAGCAGAAATTATGGATGAACAAGTCTGCCAACTGCTTAAAGTTTCCAATAGAGTTTTTTGGAAGAGACGTGTACCACACATGCGCAGCCCCTGTCAAGGTACCAGAGAAGGCACGACATCTCATCTCATCTGAGATAGAGTATATGTCTGCTGCGGATTGATACATCTCCACGTGGTGGACAGGGTTGGTGCTCCCATCGTATCTTGGGGTGACCACAGGAGGCCTAAACTTTGATGGCGTGGGGAAGTTGACTATCTTTGCCACAAAGGGTGAGCCTATGGTGTATCCCCTCTGAAGAGGGTCCCGGCTCTTCAGTATGTCGCCAATCTTATCCTCTAACCGCTGGATTGAGTCATTCCAGGGCCTCACAAGGTCGGCCTGGCCGATGTTATCCCCTGCTGCTTCTCGGAGGTGGATGGAGGGCTCGGCTACGGCAGGCCTGTGTCGGCTATTTACTTCCCTTTGGCCGTCATCCCGTCTTTGGGGTCGGCCTTCTGCTTCTTTCCTAGATCTCGCTGCGCTTCTTGACTTGGATAACTTGTCTCGCAGGTCATTTACTGGGCCCAGCCTCTCGAAGGCCGACCCCCTGCTCAGGCGGTCAAAAGCAGAGCCTCTTGGGCGATCATCAGGGTTTGGTCTCCCGCACTTTCCTCTACTGTCCTGGAGGGGTCGTACTGTATTGTTGGAGACCTCATATGGCTCCCAGCATTCTACTGGAGCCTCTTCTTCCTCCAGATCATCATACCTGTCCTCGGGGCAAGGGTTTCCTTGCCTCCCCAGGCGTAAACGCCGGGGGTCAGCAACATCCCTACGCCGCTGAGGGGGTGGCAGGTCTTTATGTGGTGCCTGGGGTGGTCCCCTGGCCTCATGATGTCCTGGAGCTGCTGCCGGAGTAATCATCTCAGGTGAGACCCCCGGTGGTCTCAGTATATTCTGACTTAGAGCTGTAAACTGCTCCTGCATCATCCGCTGGCTGGCTGCCAGAGACTTTAGGGCTGCTGCCACATCAGCCATCTCAGACTGAGGTGGTGGCTGACTGGAACTGGGCCTTCCCTCATCATCCGGCGGGGGAAGTGGTGGCGGTAGCATCTCAGGTGCCATGTGCTTGAGCTATGAAGAGCTGAACTGAAGAAAATACTGGTTAGCTTGGGAACCTTAGTGGGTCTCTTTCAATGGTGAAACACCTCCTCTCAGGGGGAGTGTTGGTTCACCACCAGAGTGCCCAGTGAGGTCAAGCTGTACAAAGGAAGAGATGTCTTCTCGTTTTCCCACAGACGGCGCCAAACTGATGATGCTAAGATTTAGCACCACCAGGTAAGTGTTAGTGAGCTCAAGCGGTAGCAGCCATGGAGATGTATAAGTGTATAAGTAAGTAAGTGTATAGAAGGGGATGAGTATAAGAGGAAATTAGACAATGATGTATAGTGGTTCAACCAATTTGGCCTACATCCACTGTGAGTGTGTGATCCACTAAGTATGGGCACTAATGGCCTTGGATACAATACACATAACCCTCTCTCTCTCTCTACTGTGTGTGAACAAGCAGAGTTTTAGCTAGGGCTACTGTTCAAGTATCGATCCCCTGTAGGGTTGGGGGTGACAAGTATATATAGGTCTTGGGGGGTGTAGTGTACCCCCCAGGTAAGCATGGTGCATGTGAATAATGATCCAGCCAACCCCCTGTTGACACCTGTAGATGCCAAATGATGACACAATATTCCCTCACGTGAGGGTGTGATTCGGTTATAACGGTCTGCCACGTGTCATATGAGCCTCACGCGCACTGTTCCACGCGTCTCCCAAACCACGCGCTGTCAGGATGTCACCCTCGGCCTATGAGCCGAGGCCGAGGGCAAAGTTCCTTCCGGTAGCGAGTCTGGCTTAGTTCTGGCCTCGTACTGTCGTACCCTCGTAGGGTCGTCCGGAGCCTGGGGGGTCGGCCCCTCGTACTGTCGTCCGGAGCCTGGTGGAGGGTCGGCCCCTCGTACTGTCGTCTGGAGCCTGGTGGAGGGTCGGCCCCTCGTACTGTCGTCTGGAGTCTGGTGGAGGGTCGGCCCCTCGTATGGTCGTCTGTGTCTGGTGGTGGCCAGCTGGGGCCTACTGAAGGGTCGTCCCCTCGTAGGGTCGTCCGTACTAGAGGTAATCCCCATCCAGGCTCAGGGTATAAACGGGCATAATACACGTTTATTTTAAAGTGTATTTTGAAAATACACGTTTATTTTCACGTGTATTTTCAAAATAAACGTGAAAATAAACGTGTATTTTGAAAGTGCACGTGAGTATTGCTATGTAAATTTTGAAATATCAAAATGACACATCCAGTAACTGTGCTAGGTTTTGAAGTTGCTGATTTGTCAAGTGAATGTATCAGAAACTCATGCACAGCAGATGCCCAATCATATTTATTCATTTCCTCAATATTTTCAATGTATTTCAACCAAAATTCTCCAAGGGTGAAGTTTGAGTTGGAAAAAACCATTTTGGTGTAATAAATATTGTAAACAATAACCAATATAACACAAAACAAAATTACAAATATATGTTTTGAATTTGAATCACAATTTATAGAAGTTTTTTCCCTTTTCGGGGGAAGAAATATTTTGACAGAAGAATTTCCCTTAGTACATATGCTCTTTGTTTAAGCATGTCAGGGTCTTGAAAGAATTTTTGCATTTCTTTGTTTTTGCTTATTTGCTCAATATAGTACATGCAGAACAGCCCACAGTCAACCCTGAAATTACAATAAAACAAATATAAAAATTAGAATGATGTAATGAAATTTTTTGAAAGGATACAAATTAGTAATTTTTAGAAATGAAGTTTTTCTTACCCATTATATTGTTTAGGGCATTCGTGATCTCTTATTAGTTCAAATTTGAGATCACTTTGCAACAAGAAATCTACAGTCCTTCTTTCTTGCTTTGTCAATGGATCATCATCCATTGTAAACTCATTTGGGGTGCCTTCCTCAAATTTCCTCTGAATTTTGTAACCATTGTTTTTCATTGTTTCTGCTTCAGTCTTCAATTCGGACAGTGATTTTTGGAAGACAGAAAACTGTTAAGAAGACAAATATTTAGTGTATACAAATAAAAGAGTATATGAAGATGAAAGAGTGAAAAGTACACCCATAATATAAAAGTACACGCATATTTTATTTTTTCATATCACGTGTATTTTAAAATATGATGGGTGTACTTTGCCTAATGTGTTAAAAGTACACGCATACTATTAAAGTACACGCATATTTTATTTTAAAATATCACGTGTATTTTATTATATATGATGCGTGTACTTTGCCTAATGAGTTAAAAGTACACGCATAATATTAAAGTACACGTAACTTGTTTTGGTTCATTACACGTGTATTTTAAAATATGATGCGTGTACTTTGATAATCTATTTAATTATGTACAACTAATACAAAGTACACGCATTATATAATGCACGTGTACAAGTGTATAATATAAGCACGAGCAACATTACTAATTAAGTTTAGGCACTAACCAATTTTTTTGCATCATCAAAGAATGTTGTGTTCTTTTCCATGTCATTCGGTCGGAGGGGATCCATGTGGACCACTTTATTTTCTTTAGTGTATATCACAAATAATGTGAAATGTCCTATACTATGTCTAAGTACAATGAACAAATTATTACAACTGCCTAAGTATTCAAATAAATCCTTGTATAATTCCCCCTTCTTATTGACTCCGTTTGTTTTACAAGCTTCTATCTGAATAAAAATTATAGACAAGTGTTAATAAGAAAAACTGAAATATTGTTTATCAAAACTTTCATTTTATTTGTACTTACCAACAATAATCAGAAAAAGTGTGTGAGTAGGAGAGCCCTTCCTCTGACAATTTTAATCTCAATACTTCGCAAAAGGCAAGTATTATCTGTTTCACACAATATAAAATGGTGAGGAAATAATAATGTTGAAATTTAATGGATGTCTAATATTTGGACAACATACTTGGCTTGAAATTTCTTGATTTTTGAGGACTTCAAGTAAATCTTCCCATGGGACATACGAAACCATCCCTTTGAAAATAAACTCCCTGCATTTTATATAATCAATAAAACAATGGTATAATAATATTAACTTTATTCTTTTGCACCAAAAAAAATATAAATTAGCGAAGTGATAAATCATAAAACAATAAACTTTACCCTGGCTCAGCAAATTTAATAAACTCTTCAATCTTTTTCTTCGAAGCTTCATCGAGATATTTATATGCTTCGATTGCTTCAAGCTTGACGCGAGTTTCCTTCATTTTTTCAGCTATTGTTGTAGAGCCTTTTCTAAGCTTTGACTCTGTTAGTTTCTTCATTGGTAGCTTTTCTGTTTCGCCGCCAGCTTTTCTTTTCATCTGACCTCTAGTAAGAGGTCCTTTGCTTTTGGATATTTTGGGGCTTCCCTCAACTTTCTTTTAGGCTAATTCAATCTTTAAACTCGAAATTTCGTCAAGGAGTTGTTTATTAATGTTTTCCTGATATATTTAACAAGGAATGTTGGATTGTTAGCATTTTTTGAAAAAATTATTGATTTTCACTTACGTGTATTTTATATAATACACGCGTGTATTATATAAAAGTGCGCGTATTTTATAAAGTACACGCGTGTATTATAAAATACGTGTACTTTATAAAATTTATAATATAGCTAAAATTTATAATAAAATTAAGAAAGTGTAGCGTGTAATAAATATCTATTGTATTTTATAGATACCTGGTCAGCTTTTTTCAATTCTAATTCTTCAAGCATTTTCTTCAACTCCAAAATTTCGTCATTAAGGATTTTATTATTGTTTTCCTGAAATACAAAAAAATGTTACATTTTAAACAATGCATTATTTTTAATAAGTTAATGCATGTAGTCTTCATTATATCTAATATCAAATAAAACTGCATTAAAATATTATGAAATAAAACTGCGTGTACTTTGAGAAAACTGCGTGTACTTTGAGAAACCTGCGTGTACTTTGAACGTGTACTTTAGGAAAACTGCGTGTACATTAGAGGAAAACTGCGTGTACTCTGCATTCAAAAGTACCTGTTGAGTTCTTTTCGACTCTGACTCCTCAAGATTCTGCCTCAAAGTCATCTTTTCTAAGTCAGCATCTTTCCAGTGTTGCAATGTATCATCATACTTTCTTTTTAGATCTTCATTAGTCAGAGACAGATATCCATTCTTTTGTTCCAAAATTCGTGTTGATTCATCCAATTCTTTAATTCTATCAGAGTCACTCAAAGTGACTTGATCAAGCTTTTCTTTTAAAGAATTGTTTAACTCAACTAGTTGGGCATTTTCTACCTCCAACTTATTTAATAACTCTTTTTCCTTCAAAAGGTTGGAATTCTCCACCTTTAAGTTCTTCACTTCCTCATGGGCTTCAATAAGTGAATCATGATCTACCTGCAACTGTACATTCAAAATGGCACTCTCCACCTCCAAAGAGGTCACCTTATCAAGTGCAACATTAATGTCTACAGCTGCTTTAGATAGTTGGTTATTTTTTTCCAACAACTCCCTTTTCAAAACAACAATTTGTTCCTCCAAATTAACCTTTGGTTGATCTTCTCCCTTCTTTTTCTTTGGACTCACAATGTTTTTAAGGGGAATATTCCAACCATGTGAAAACTCATTGTCATCAATATCTTCAGCAACATTGTTTGATGATGAAGCAACATGTATAGGACTTTCTGTAGATATGTTCAAAGAGTAACTTGGCCCTTCAAACTGAGATTCCTTTTGTACAGGACAGTCCTTAGAAGCTGGTTTACTTGTAGCCTGCTTCAAAGTTGCTGTTGCGATGTCATTCTTCACAAACCATTGTTTCAAAGACGACAACTTCCACTTCAGGAATTTTGGAGTATTTTCTTTATATTCTTCAACAGGAGAAATGATTTCAAATTTCTCACATGCCCAATACTGAGATCATACAGAAAAAAAAATGAATTTAATACGTGTACTTGACAGAAGATATAACAAGAGTATTTTGAGAGTACGCTGGTTATATTTACAAAACATAGTACACGTGTACTTTGTAAAATACAAGTGTCCTTTCACATGATATAAGACGTGTATTTTCAAAATAAAATTGATATTTAGCGTGTATTTTCAAAATAAACGTGATATAAGACGTGTATTTTCAAAATACACATTAAATATCAATTGTATTTTGAAAGAACAAGAGAAAATATCACATGTATTTTGAAAATACACGTAATATTTTCAAAGTACAGGTAAGTATTGGTATGTAAATTTTGAAATATCGGGAATATCAAGTGTACTTTCAAAATACACGTGAAAATAAACGTGTATTATCAAAATACATGTGAAAAATTCATGTGTATTTTGAAAATACATGTTAAAATAAACGTGTACTTTCAAAATACACGTGAATTTTTCACGTGTATTTATAATACACGTTTATTTTCACATGTATTTTGAAAATACACGTTTATTTTCACGTGTATTTTCAAAATACACGTGAAAAATTCACGTGTATTTTGAAACTACACGTGAGTATTGCTGTGTAAATTTTGAAATATCAAAATGTTTTTTTGCTCACCAGTAGGAAAATGACGCATCCAGTAACTGTGCTAAGTTTTGAACTTGCTGATTTGTCAAGTGAATGTATCAGAAACTCATGCACAGCAGATGCCCAATCATATTTATTCATTTCCTCAATATTTTCAATGTATTTCAACCAAAATTCTCCAAGGGTGAAGTTTGAGTTGGAGAAAAATAACGTGTTCAAGAAGTGGAGACACACAATTTTAACAAAATCAGCAATTCCTTCATCTGTCTCCAATTCAACTGATTTCTTCAAACCATTCAAAATTTCTGACTTTCCTATTCTTTTTAAGAAGTATCGTGCTTGTAATCCATATTTTTTAGCAGTATTCGGGTCCTTTTTCAGACTTATTGATTTTAAACCCTCCACCAGGGGTATGCCAAATATTTCACTTATATCTATTGGCATTATTCGAATACTGCTCTTCATACGGAAACTTTTGGTTTCCGTATTGTACAGCTCGATAATTGATAAAATATTTATATCCGTCTTCTTGTGGTCCACTTCTACTACTTTCTCACTGTAGTAGGCATTGAAAAGCTCCCAAAATGGAGTCTTCTTAAGAAGTTCAATATGGCTATTGTTTATTTTATCTTTAATCTGATGCAAATCATGGAGAAAGCTAACAATATTTGACCGATATTGGTCATTCTTCTTTGGAGGACGTTTAGCTTTCAATGCCACCCTAGAACTGGAACTGGAACTGGATGAAGAACTATCATCAGAACTGCTCTTTTTTTGTTTCTTTCCTCTTCTTGCCTTCATCTTCATCCCCATTATATTGATCTATAATCAAAATTTAAATTACTAACCTATAATTATATGTACAAAAAATAAAATACATGCGAATTAGAAAAAAAAATAGACTAAAACAATAAAATACAAGCGTATTTAACAAAAGTACATGCAATATTCTCACAAATAATTTATACAAGTCTCATCAAAATACATGCTAAAGGCGATAATATATATCGTCAGTTTCATGGTAATATCTAACAGAGGTTGTTCGATAAGTGAAAAACCAAGATTCTCTACTCCTAACATATTCAGTAAAGAAGTGATACAATAGTTGAATGCTAAAAGCTCCAACATTATCAAAACCTCTTAAGCAATACTGCTCAATTCGTAGCTAAATCCTTCGCTTTCGATTCAGTTACTTGAAGCTGTTCCACATCAAAAGTGCAGTAAATGTCTTCATAGTAGTAGTAGTAGAAACCAAGTAACCTTTTAGCTCTATCGTTAATGCGAAGAAGAAAATGAATTTCGTCCTCATTAGTACTATTCACTGTCAATGTGAAAGGTTTTGTATTGTTAAGATCTTCGAACGTGCAAGCAGCAGTTTTGTAGTTGAACATGCTTGATCGTACGATTCCTAAACAATAATACAAAATAGTACACTCATAATTAACATTAGTACATGGACACTGGATTGAACAAATTGAATTTCAATGTTCGTGTACATGGACATTGGATTCAAATGCAGTTGGCTATTGTACAAAAAACACTCTTAACTAATAACAAAATAATAATACTTCTTAAAAACACATTGAAAATAAATCAAATGCCGCTGGCGCGGACCAAAATAACATAGGATTTATGAAATATGGATTTGAAATTAATATTCTATAGAGTACACGTATAAAACATAAAAGTACACGCATAATGAATTGAGAAATACAATTTCAATGTGCGTGTACTATGTGTATTTTGCGTGTACTTTATAAAAGTACACGCAAAATACACATAGTACACGCAACACAGGGCTTGTACATGTAGATATTCTATAGAGTACACGTATAAAACATAAAAGTACACGCATAATGAATTGAGAAATATAATTTCAATGTGCGTGTACTTTCTGTATTTTGCGTGTACTTTATAAAAGTACACGCAAAATACACATAGTACACGCAACACAGGGCTTGTACATGTAGATATTCTATAGAGTACACGTATAAAACATAAAAGTACACGCATAATGAATTGAGAAATTCATTTTCAATGTGCGTGTACTCTGTTAATTTTGCGTGTACTTTTAAAAAGTACACGCAACACAGGGCTTGTACATGTACATATTCCAATCCATATGATGAATACAATGTTTGATTTCATCAGTCCATATGATGAATACATTCTAAATATATGATGAATAATACGCATGAATAAGAAGAATGTGATTTCATCAGTCCATATGTCTACATATTTATACATATGAGAACACAAAATACACAAGGACAAAAAGGTGATAAGAGAATGTATACATACTTGTTAGTGCTGTTTGGAAGAATTTGATTTAGAATGTTTGAAAGAAGAGAGCTAGGGTTTTGATTGAAGAGAGTTAGATTTTTGATTGAAGAGAGTTAGGGTTTTGATCGAACAGAGTTTCTAGAGCTTCGATCAGGAGTATTTATATGTTGTTGTTGACCAAAATTTGATTGAGAAATAGAATCGTCTTGGGGTTTTGATTGAAGAGACGGTACGATTGATACAAGAGAGAATACAATGTTTTTGGCGCTTCGTTTTCTGAATAGTGCGTGTTTGTTCTACAATGTTTCTGGCGCTTCATTTTCTGAATAGTGCGTGTTTGTTTTAATTTCGGGGTATTTATATGTTGGACCTAATCGTTTAAAATTTGTTGGGCCTGGTTTTTTTGTCCAAAATTGCTAGTCCAAGGACTAGACCGTTAAAGCCCCTTTAAAATAACTTAAAATTATAACTCCTAGCTTTAGTTTAAAATCTATGAATTTGTTTAGTGTGTATAATTTCCCATTTTCACTATTTAGTGAGAATGCTATAAACTTCATGGCCTAATTTAATACGCATAATTGTTATTATGGAACAAAAGGACCTGAAATACATGAAGATGATAATTTTAAGAGGAGTTGAACATGGATGAACTTGACCTGAATATTGAAAAGTATGAAGAACTCTTTGGGGGAGCTCATAATAATCTGGAACAGCTTTTTGATCAGTGAACATAATTTTTTCTCTAGAGATTCAAATGCATAGGTTTGAGATGATGATCGTTGTAGCAGATTCTAACGAGCTCAAGCTTAAGGTAATCATAGTTTCTTCATTTGCCTTAAATTTGGAGTTTACATCGGGAAGCTCCATTTATCAGTTCATTAGGTGTTTTGGATGGCATTTGTAATATATTTAAATGAATTTGAATTTGTGTTGAATAATTGACGAAGTTGAACCTAAAACTGACGAAAATTTATATTTAAATCATTCAACATTTGCACTTTGTTCCTCTTATATTTTGACTTTCAGATACAAACTGAATATTTTTTCAAATTAATTAAAGTTTATAAGATTTGGTATTGGATTGGAGTTCGTGTTAGACATTTGATGAATCTGATTTTGAATGAAATTCTCTTTTTTTTAGTGACTGGGTTTTTTAAAGTACTATTTGATCAATTAAATGTGATTTGATGTGTATGTCTTTTAGTGAAGTTCAATTATAATGGCCTTAAGTTCTCTTTTCATTGAAACTAATCCTTCATGCAAATTAATTATATAACATGTTCATACTTTTAACATTAAATTTACAAATGGAATAATTTTATTTAATTTAGCTAGTGGTGAAAAAGAGCAGATCAAATAACATTAGGATCTTCGATTGCCCGAAACTAATTTGTGATGAAATAGTTTTGCTATCGTGCTTGGTAATGTATTCATATTTTTTTAGCCTTAATACTTTTCGAACGTAATAATTTCTCACTCTATATCTGTTTGGTTCTTTTAATAATCAACTCCTTTGTTAGTTATGTGATGCTATTTCAATTATTGTCAAAATGCATTAGTATTTAGAGTGGTGTCTATTTGTACAACCCTTGAATTCTTTTTTTCATTCTTACTAATACTATGATGATATTGTTTATATTACCTCAAAATTCATTGTCCTTTTATTTTGATTCTACAATAGGTTAGATGCGCTCAGTTTAGAGACTATCTGTAAGGATACGGTTATTTACCCAAGAGATCCAAATAGTGTTATTGTTGAACAAGCAGTGTTATCATTACTAGAGATTTCAAGAATAGCGTTGCTAAATGTTGGTTGTTGGTCATGACATATGCAGGGTTAATGTGTGTCAATGTTTCATATGAAACTCAAATGTTTATTGGTCATTATAATTTATATATTCAGATCATTTTGGTTTGTATAGATTTTTATTTTTTTTCTCCGTTTATTTTTAAACAGAGATTTCGTTCCAAAATGTTACTATGTGTATCTCTCCTGCTATTTAAGTTTCTTTTGTAAATAAAGAGTGGGAGCTTACATAAAATGTACAAGTTGAATAAAGTTCCCTTATTTGTGTGGACTATTTTTGTATATATTCATGGGATTTTAATAATGTGGTAAACATAATTGAATTTGTTTAAATTCAGGACATGTTAAAGAAGGATATCGAATCTTGAAAAATAAATATATTTTTTAAAATACGTATTAATATTACTTACAAACCTTTACTGTTATAAAATCAGACAAAAGAGTTACAAAACATGCGTATAAAGTTAGAAATAGTAACAAAAAGTCGATTACTAAATCAAAATTAGTAACGGTAAAATACTGTTGGTAAATCCATTATTAGTAACGGTAAAATATAGTTAGTAAATCCATTATTAGTAATGATAAATATTTGTAACTATTTATTCCCCATGCCTTTTATTTAATGGAAAATTACCATTACTAATTTATTTTGTAGTGGTAAAGTACCGTCACTAAAAGTCATTTCGGTGTAGAGCCTAAAAGTATGCTTAACATATATGTTATGTCGATACGACACTGATATCTTGCCCGTATCACTAATGTAACATCATACTTTAGAAATGGAATGCTATGTCTGGGACTATTCCCGAATAACATGGACACATTCACACTTTCTACATTCAATCTCAATGACTAATACCATAACTTCTCGCGCACCTACACTAAAAGTCATTTAGGTGTAGAGCCTAAAAGTATGCTTAACATATATGTTATGTCGATACGACACTGATATCTTGCCCGTATCACTAATGTAACATCATACTTTAGAAATGGAATGCTATGTCTGGGACTATTCCCGAATAACATGGACACATTCACACTTTCTACATTCAATCTCAATGACTAATACCATAACTTCTCGCGCACCTAGTAATAACTACGTAGGCATTCATCCCATCGACAAATAGATACGTATTTGCAATGTCGAGTCCCACTCGTGAGCACAAGTCCTTGTGATATATCCCTAATATTTCACCCAATAATACGCCCTGAAATGTATTGAACCACGAGACGTGCTTAACATCTCTCCAAGCAACACCATATTGTCCACCTCTAGATACGCAATATTTATACCCACAGCTTCCCCCATTCACCTCATGAGATATCATGATATCTCCAAACTAAACTTTGTATATGAGCACATTGGTAACATATCACCCCAACCGCGTAGGCTTTGATCTTGTGGGCAAACGAGTATGAAGGCGGAATGTCGAACCCTCTATCATGAGCCCAATACATTATAATAGCATACACTCATGCCATCAAGGCGCACACACATAAGAAGCACCTTGATGTCCACCTCGAGTATAATATTGAGCTCTCGCTCGTGTTCCAAGTGTAACAACCCGTAATTTTTAAATTGGTATTTATTTAAATTAATTCGAATTTCAAAAAAAACTAGAATCTATATTAATTTTGGTATGTAAAAAAATGTTGGTTTTTATATATATAAATAAGGTTTTAAGTGGAATTTAAATCGGGATTAAAATTTGAAAATTATAACGTTTTGTACAAAAATCGGGGGAGGATCCGACCTAAGGAGGATAAAAAAAAAATCGACTGTCCGATCGAGCTGAATTTTTCACATCAACTCCGTCTCGCCGTTCGATACAACATAATTAAATTTTAGCCAATTTCGACGGTCCGATCATCCGTAATAAATTTTCGAGTGTTTGTGTTTAATTAGGACTCAAACTCTTTTTGGTATATAAACATAAAGGGACAGGTTTAGCACTTTTAAAACACATTTTAGCCTTCTCAAAACTGAGTAGCCTCCTCTAAATTTCATCTTCTTCCTCCTATAAACCCTAGCCCCATTTTACATGACTTTCAACTCAAGTTTTGTCAAGATAAATCAAGTTTTCTCAAGACAATTCAAAAACGACTCTTTGCTAATTTTTCGAGAGGAATTCAACTGTCAAATTTGAATTTCTTCATCTAAATCACAGACATGAATACTTTATTCCTTTCTTTTAGTATTATGCATCTTAAGTGTCGCCGAAACCATTAATTACATATTTTCTTAAAATAAATTAACAACTTAATTAAGGAAAAGTGAGAATTAAGTTTGGGACTATTTTTGTGAAAACTTTAATATAGTTTAATACTCATAACCCTTGGGTGCATAGGAGAGAGTTTTGGATTTTGGTTTTTTTGGGTGTAGGTTCTCATGTGGAATTTTATAGGGTATTTATATGGTTAATGGGATGCGTTCAGACATAAAAAAATTATGTGACTTATAAAAGAGAACGATTATGACGTATGGAATATTATTGCATGTTAATTAATTTAACATTATTGATTGAAATAATTGTGTTGAAAATGATGACGATGTTATTAATTGAATTAAATTGAATTGGGACCTTATTGATTATATTGCTATGTTGTGCTTATGAATTGTGTATTGTGTGATTCGTTTTAGTCACTTTTGCCATCGTGGGGATGAGGGGTCTTTGGGTAGTATGTTGCTCATTTTATCATCTTTACGCTAGCCTAGGCATGAGACTAGGACGTGATAAATGTTGGTAATTCATCCTATATGTAGTATAGGACGTATGTGTACTTTGGGAACCCTTAGACATGGGATTAAGGGGTATTTTTTAGGATCTCACATCGATAAAAAGGGTGGAGTAATTTGATAATTGAGAATTTGAGAAAATGAGAATTAATGCCTAAGATAAAAACGGGGGTTAAAATTTGGGCGACATAATGTGCAGGAACCGACAGTTTAAACGGGTCATCTGGCATTTTATGTCATGTCGTGTGTGAAATCTTGTCAAATTGCGGGATCGACAATTTAAACCGATCAACTGGCATTTTGATAAGGGGAAGTGGAAATATCACCCGAGGCGGGAGGAATGCTATAATAAATTGAGAAGAATGATAAATTGGATTAATTTAATCAAATTAACAATATGTAGCTTAGTTATTTTTAATCATATTGGTGTGCGCTATAAATAACAATTATTGAGGGTGGTTATTGATTTGTGCTATCATGTTTAATTATATTCCATTTAATTAAAATATTCTATTGTGATATGTATCTCGTATAATGCTACTGGATTCAAGGATCCTATTTGAGGGGAGTAGTGTGTATTCATGCTCAGGGCTCTCACCTCGTGCATTGACTAGCCTTTTCAGTATAATTTTTGAAGAAGCTGCATAGGACTATTTGGAGATTATCGTTTGGAGGTGCAGCTGGAGTTATTTTTATTGATCTATTTATTAGTTTAGACTTTCCTTTTCGTCGTATTTTATTATGAGACTTATTGGATTTTATTGGGTCATTCGGTTCCAAAGTTGTTATGGGTTTTATTCATATTTCATTATGGAATCAGTTGGAGTTTATTCAGTTTTATATTATTAAATATTAGTTTATTACTTGGAGTTTAGCATGGTGATGGATCTTTTATCGCATAGTTGGTTATTATCATTTGGGATTGATTATATTATTTATCTTGTGGATTTATTTTTAAATGTCTCATATTTGTCACATGCTAAGAATGGTATTTTATTTACTCGCACCCGACTTAGTTTTAGTGGAGGCCGACGCCAGGATTTAGCAGGGTGTGACACCAAGATATCATGTTATCACACATATAATTTAGGAATGCGCATGTACACCGCTTTTAGAGCACCTAGACACCCACATGCTTTCAAAACACTCATGTATTCACGATTGAGAATGCTTGGATTCTTTGGATTGATTTGTATATCAGTTTGCCACACACAAATCCAACTTTTACCAAATTTTATCTTTGATTAAATTACGTGTGCATACGAGATGTAGTCCAATTGTAAAATAATAAAAAAGAGAGGAAAATTCCCTTAAAAGGGAAAAACTTATATTCAGCACTACAGAATAATTAACAGACAATCGAATTACAAACAACTTCGACAAATTAAGTATGGCGCGCAAAGTTTTCAATTCTTCTATAGAAAATGACCCAATCCAAAGCCGTCGACGGGAAGCTAACTTCCCTCGGTATCCACTGATCATCTTTTTTTCTTCTTCAGAAGTGAAACCTCTGTTCCACGAGTCAGCAGTAGAGAATTTCCTCCACAAAGGTTTTTGAACTAGAAACCTTCTTCTTGTTTGGTAAAGTGATCTTTATGATTCCAAGGGGTTTGAAATGATTATAGAAGTGTTTGATCATAAAGAGAACTCGAAAAGGTGCTTAAAAATGGTAAATGGGGTTCATAAGAAGTTTAATCTCGTGCATCCTATTTATATAAAAGGATAAGCATGAAAGATTTGGATTAGAACAAATTATAAAACAAAATTCCACTTGATTGTTTGAACAACATACCTATTTTCA